>LD689134.1:204850-268193 GCA_003118335.3 Papilio memnon
AAAAAAAAAAAAAAAAAAAAAAAAATTACACATGACATTCACAAGGTTACATCAAAAATGACGTCATAGTCCATTTTAGGGTTACTAAAGACAAAAAGGTACCTTTACAGTATATTTTAGCGCTATCAATATTTAAATGTACAGTCAGGGAAACTGTTGGTGGTCCACTTTAACAGCTACAATCGTTTGAACATTTTGAAACGAGACGGGGAACAAATACAACGCAGCTTATACATGTCTGCAGGAAGAACACGGTTTCTTTTAATTATTCCTTCGTTTGCACTCATTGCTATCTAATTAGTTATTTGTAGAAGGCGGAGTTTGTCTCGTAATGAACAAGGCAATTCTTCCTAAAAGTGGAACACCTCGGAATTCCGCGACTGTATTCGTTGTATTATAGAGTTTTGTTGGTTTAGCTACAGTATGTGGGGGAGGCGGTACTGACTTCTTGTTGTTGTCGATGTTGTTATCGTGGTGGTTGTTGGCGGCGGGGCTGTCGCTCACGTCGCTGGAGCTGCGGATGTCTCCCTCCATCTGGAAACACGGACTTATAATGTGAAACAAAGTTAAATTCAATTGTAATATACCGAAAAGATTAGGAGTCCAATGTTTTGTCACTAGCCAATGCTGGGCTAAAGTGTTAACCTGAAGTGTTGTCTAAATCGTTTTCTGGAGCTCTGTCTAAGTTGTTGACTTAAGCTGTGTCAAGTGTTGTCTAAAATTATGTTATAAGTGGCGCATGAAGTATTGTGTGATTGTGTGTTGTCTGAAGTGACACCTGTTGTTTGAAGTTATGTCTGAAGTGTCGTCTGTAGTGTTGTCTGTAGTTAATTGTGTTGTGAGCAGCCATGTGGGGGATACCTTGCCGGCCTGCAGCGTGCGGTATGCCATCTGCAGGATGAGGTATGTCCAGACGATGTGCAGCAGCAGCAGGAGCAGCAGCAGCGAGTTGAAGATGTAGTACGCGGGGAACATCGGCAGTAGCATCGGTGCTCGGATCCACGTGCTGTAATTATGTTTAATACTGGAGTTTTCGTACAATGCAATAAATGTTATATAACAGCTTTTGCCCGCGACTTCGTCTGCGAGTAATTTAAAAAGAACTTTATAGTCTATGTGATCATACAGATTATATTCTACATCTGTGATAAATTATATAGAGATCTGTTTTTTAGATATGTAGAGTAACAAGCATCAAATATGAAGTATGAACTAGAAGCCAGTCTTCAAGACTTTTTAATTTTTTATAATATGTCTTTAAATATAGATTCCCTTAAAAATTAAATAGCATCACCATTTACTTACGCTCTGAAAAAACAAAACGAAATATCTCGATTAGTAAAATGAATTCAAACTAATTGTTGATTGTCATCAATAGTCACAATGTGAAATTTTTAATCTGTAATTATTGATCAACAATTACATTATAAAATACGTATTTATCAGCTTTATTATTAAGACTCTAAGACAGTTAATATTACGATATAACAAAGGGGTGAACAGAAAGGTAACTCTACATGAGACAGAGTATTTTGTGACTAACCTCCACAGCAGATGATAGGGGAAGATGATGATTCTGGTGCCAATCCAGACGATGATGAGGCCCAGGAACAAAGTGTCACACGTCTTCTGGTAATTAGCGTACTTCGATGCTTTCACAGCCTGCAACACAAATATAGTCAAACGAAGACTTCGACCTGGTGATACGTGCTGCAATCGGTCAACTATGGTTTTACCAATGTTTCCTGCAAACATTGATAGCGTTTATTTTTATTTCATACCTCAACGAATATATCCCCTGCGTCGTGCAGAAGTAGCACGAGGGTGCCGATCCTGTGCAGGTTGCAGACCCAACTAAAACTGATGAGAGCCACAGTGGCAAAATGGTGTAGGAACATCTGCCAGAAGTCCTTACGCCTGACATCCCAGAACTGGCTGATGGTGAGAGAGAGGTAGAACGCCGCGGAGATCATGTAGTACCACCACACGTCATCTGTCACACCCTGAGGGTAGGAGTAGGGTGGAATACCGTTAAAAATATGCACACGGGCGAGTTTGATGTCTTTATCTATACTTCTTTACTGATATAATAAAGCGTAAACACACGCTACTTGGTGGCGTAGAATGTCAGCAATCACAGCATTTTTCGAATAATTATTTCTTTAATAAAAAGCCCTAAACTTACGACACTCTTTAGCCCATATATATTCACGCTATTAACTTAGGGAGTAAATAAATTGGAAAAAAACCTTCATGTGGGAAAGAGGCCATAAACTACAAGCTGATAACATCAAGGAAGCAGGGTTGCCATGGTAACGATATATAATAACGATAAATTGATAATTTGACAAATGTAAGCAATAAAATAAAGTTTTTTTTATATAACTTCATGCGTATGAAGCCGCACGGGAACAGCTCATCTCTATAACTTGGCGCAGTATTACCTGATGTGGGTACCCAAGGTATGCGTGGTCGATGTCCCAGAGCCACACCTTGTCCCAAAGTATGCACAGCCCGAAGATAAAGTTGCTGGAATGGAAGGTGAACTTCCATAGATTCTCGCAGAACTTGACGAGTGTTGAGGGCTTGTCCTGCGACCGCCGCAGCCGCCACCAGCGCTCCACCTGACGCTCCGTCATGTCCAACTGCTTCGCGAGACCACATGGCTGTAAGACAAATACAATTTTATTATTTTTACTTCAGATTTTTTTTTTACCTTTTTGGTAGCTGAAAAATATGAATATATAACTTTTAGATCTTGGTCCTTCAAGTCGGATTTTTTACATTCACTGATATGTTTTGTGTATTGACATATTAAGTTGATTTTACATTCTCATGGGAAAAATAAAATAAAGCATGTGAATGGTAGAGGAAATAGTCAAAGTCGATTTTATGCACATGTTTCGTATGAACTCTGTTAAGACAAGATGGGTAACTTTAACGGGAAGGTAAACATTTTTATGACTCATTTTATCGTAGACAATAAACTGTGAAGGCATGAGGGGTCAGAATTTATGTCATTCGCAATCTTATGTGTAACATAAAACACACATTCGATATCTATAGAATACTTTGTAAGATCAAACTCCAAATTTGGCTTCTTCGATTGATTCCTATAACAAATATCACGCCTTATTAACGGACTTAAACAGTCTATTTATATTTTTCCTTTGCATTTACAAAAAAAAAACAAATAGAGGTGAACAGAAGTCGTTACGTTTATCAGTTTATTTAGGCGTACTCTGCCGGGAGTTTTCTCTTATCATTAACATCAATGACACGATAGCACATTTTCTGTGAAAAACCTTAAATACACATTACTTATCAAGGTACTGAGAATGATTTATGATTTTTGTGTCCTTTGAATAAAAATTACCTTTACGCATTAAGTTACTTTGATTCAATTAACGGGTTCCAAAAGCATGATTCACTCGACAAATCCACCAGTCGTAATCAGAAAAGTATATATTTTCCTGATAACATTTAGTACATTATTTGATGACTATGTGGTTATTTCTTGAATACAGCTATCATTTACATCAATGATTCACATCGATAAGGAAACAGCTTAAAACCAATATTTACTAGTAGGAAAAACAAAAACATTCTATAATGCTAAGATAAAATCATGGGAACTAATAGGTGTTTAACGACTAACTAAAAATGTCCTTAACTATCCATTTTAGATAATAGACTTGAGTCATGTCATACATAATTGGTAGAAGAATCACAACAAAAGAATTAAAAGCTAGTGTTACTGTCGCGTCAAGAAGCCCTACTAGACTAACAAGTCTAACTGACGGCTATGTCTTGTATTTATAATAGTTGTGAAATATCTCGGCGGCTCTGAATTTTACGAGAGCGGTTGCTCAGAACAATTTTAGCTATAAAAGAACATAGCGTACTTAAGGAGAGTAATGGTCATATAGCAATGACCTTGGACGGCCAAGGTTTTTGATAAGAACCAATGAAAATAAACTTGAGAGCTTGCTTACGAATTCTATAAACTCCTTTAGCGATCACAACACGTGATTTCTTATCTATAGTTATTTCCTGAATAATCAAATACGTTAATGATAAAGATAGGAATATCTACGAGAGAGAAAGGTGTAGATTAAATGTTTCTGTCATATTTTGTCCTATTCCCGCGTGGAAATGGGGTCAACATATTTTCTTTTCCCGCCCAATTGTAACATAAAGAGTGACAACTGAGATGACGAATAAATCGTTCTAGAAGACGAAAACCTGATCCTCCTTTTCAAAGAGTGAGACAAGGACAGCGCGATAATGATCTATCAATTGCAGTTAGCTGTCCTTTTTTAATCTGGTAGCCTTTCACGTTCAGCATTAATGTAAATTTTTGTCTGTCTGTACGCAAGGCTGCATTTGTCTCGGGTAATCCGGTGAGATAGCTGGTTCACGCGGGATTATAGGCTACTTTAATTCCGCGCTGACTTCTAGTCTATACTAATATTATAAAGAGGAAAGATTTGTATTTTTGTATATATTGAAATAATTTAAAAACTACTGGGTCGATTTCAAAAAATCTTGTATCATTAAAAAGCTCCGTAACCACTGAGTAACATAGGCATTTTTTTACTATTTTTACTAATTCTACGCAGACGAAGTCGCGCGCAACAGCTATTATTAATAATCGGACGGAAATACTATAGTTACATCCTTTGCAGTTATTTAACAGTACTATACTGTAACGGTACTTACGACAGTCACGTAAACGTACGTCACGATTTCGCGCATGCTGTGATAAGCGTTATCAATTTACGATGATTGTATGCAAATGTGTTTGATAAGCATTTAACTATTACTAACGGTAATAAATATATATTCGCACACGTAACGGAGGTAGGCAGAAATACAGATTTCTTTTTCAGACTGTTTAAATAAACATTTTTGATACTCTACATAAATTCTTTTATATCCATGTTTTAAACTGTTCATTTCGCTTTTCCTCTAAATATTTTTACTGTGCTAAAAGAGATGACTATATTTTTTTACAGGTAAATACCCAGGGTAATGATTATGGGCTAGAATCTAGCCGCTAGATCATCGGCGCCCTCTATGGGTAAAGATGAACGGGGGAGGACACTCATATAGTCATAGTGGACCTTTTATCGCCGAATAATGACTAAGTTCGTTTAGACATATTTAATTCTTACAATGCTTCATTGTTCATCTGCAATAGATTTAAATTTACCAACATTGTTTATTGAACGTGTAGTATCAATGCACGATAAAATAGAATGTTGTTTGTAAATACAGATTACAAACACGTAAGGTAAATGAAACAATCTACAGACGTGTCGAAGTTCAAGGCGCGATAAAATAATTAACTGGGATATGTACACAATTAAACATAATACTTAGTATATCATACTAATATTATAAATGCACAAGTTAAGATGAATAGATGGATAGATGGATGTTTGTTAGAGTTTGAAGCCTAAACAGCTGAACGGATTTCGATGAAATTTGGCATAGACGTAGAGGATAGTCTGGAAGACAACAGGCTACTCGGTTTTATTTTTTGTTAATTTCAAATTTCGTCGAGATCCGTTCAGCAGTTTAGACTACAAATTCTAACTTCCATCCATCTAAACTTTCGCATTTATGATATTAGTAAGATATACGTGTATTGTACCACAAATTAACGGATATTGGTTTTAACTAGCGTATTGCCCTGATTTTACTCGAACATTTTGTCGAAATCACTATGTCAGAAACCCACCAAAATTCACTAAAATAATATAGATCAGTAATACTGTATTACTTATTTTTTCGTAGTTTTATCGACTACATTAGTTCTTTATCCGCCTACCTAGATTAAGGGCATAAGTGCTATATTCTGTCAACTATGTATTAATTGCGACATATCTATGTAAATTAGTGATAAAAACGAGCTATATTCTTGAAATATATGTTAATATGCTATTCGTCTTCTGGGAAACGGCAACATATATTTTAATGTACTCTTGACTATTTTTATATAAACCGGTCAAGGCTACGTTGGAGAATTAATGCTTTTATTTCAGTATATCGTATGATTTTTAAATCTATACTAATATGAAGCGTAAACACACTACTTTGTGGCGTAGGAAGTCAGCTATCACAGCATATTTTTGAATATTTTTTTTTTAAATAAAGCCTTGCACTTACGACACGCTTTAGGCTAATTTTCACGCTATTAAACTCAGGGGGTAAATATTGAAATATAATCGAAAGTATATTTAAACTAGTATCGCAAACACGGAACTTACGTAATATAACTTCCCCGTTGAAACTGTTCAACCGATAACTCAGTGCGTTAAAGATGGATGGATACACGCGGATTATAAAAACATACTATAACGACTGTTGAATAAATGGTTAAGACTAGACACCAAAAATGGTCCAGTTTGTTCCCATTGGGTACTTGGAGAACATGGCGGTGTACGAGGATTTTAAAATTCGGAAAGTTGAATACGGTTCTTATTCAGCAAGACCATTTAGAACCTTCGAGAAAAAAGTTTTGGAACCTCTAATATATGTAAAATCACATTTTAGTCTTTAGGCCTGGGGTGGCGAATCTTTTTATACCAACGTCCCTTTGGTTACCTACCCCTGCCTTAGAATGTTGGAACAGACGAAAGTATTTGGACCATATTAACTAAGACCTGCCATACACGGAGAGTCAGCAGTTATATTTAAATTTTCCAGTAATGTTACGTACAAATTCGTTCACGTACAAACAATTAAAACATGATATGTAAGTAATTAAGTAGATATTAACGAGCGTGTTATCATTTGTAGACATCGTGATCACGACTTTCAATATAAAGTGCAAAGAACACACTAAATATAAAAACCTTTAAAAAGTCTGTTTATGTCCAAATTGTTTGGTAGATTAAATAACGTGATGGTCCACTGCTTATGGTATATAACAGTGGTAGAGCCCGCTTTAACATCTTAGCACGAATGGGTCGGCTCGCCCGGTGCAATACCACGACCACACAGAAGACAGGCGTGAAGCGGAAGGAATTCCGCGTTTCGTCTGATGAGTGTGGTGCCGGAGGCCCAACTTTGATCCCTTTCCCGTTCCACCCTTTTCTCATAAGGAAGGGTTTGAATGGGAAAGTGGATTTGACAGTGGGGGAGACGCATAAGGGGAAATATCCTCTTTATGTGCGTCTCCTCCTCCGACGATTTAGGGTAGGCAACGCATCTGCAATTGCGGATGTCTTTGGGCATCGGTCGCTTCGCCATTTCGGCGGATTTAGGTGGCCGCTTGCTCGTTTGCCACCTTATGGTATAAAAAAAAAAAATCTCTTGAAAAAACTGAGATGAAAGTGTTTGTACAAGAACTACAGCAGAGACCCATTGTCAAATGTTTAGCAAATATTACTTTACTGGTCAATCTATACTAATAAAATAAAGCGTAAACACGCACTTTGTTTTGTAAGATGTCAGCAATCACAGCCTATTTAATTATTTAAAAAAAACACTTACGACTATATATCTTCACGCTATTTACTTTAGGGAGTGAATAAATTGGCCAAAAAGGGAGAAAAACTACAAACCAATAGTAGGAAAGAAGCAAGATTGCCATGGTAACGGCAAACGTTAGGCAATGGCAAAGTCCTTTGTCAATTGTACAAAAAAATATGCGAATCCGTACGGGAACATCTAGTTATAAATTTTAGTACAGAAATCATTTAGTTAAATAGTTTTTACCAACCTGTTTTAATTTAGGCGAGGCTCTGTATGCCGCTTCTAGTTTAGGGTTATTTGGTGCCTTTCTATTCCTCGTGTCCTTTATACCTAAGTGTTTGCCGAACGGCGCGTACACAGTCCTGTAACAATACATTTTATGTAGTAAAAAAGGGGTTCCTATTTTATAAAAACGAATTACTAGTACTCTACACTTTATTTAGCGAGTAAAACCGTATTCTTGTTCCTATAGTACTAAATATAAGTAAGATTAAGTATACATATAATAAATTGGGAGTGTCTGTTTTTAAAATCAAAAGAAAAATTCCAGATTTAGGGAAGAATGTATTTAGGATGCTGATAACGAAAATCGCATTTAATTTTTATTGTCTGTCTGTCTGTCCGCGTTTGTGCCGGGTAATCTCCGAAACGGCTGGGCCGATTTCGACCGGACTTTCACTGAAGGGTAGCGGGTAATGGTAGCTGCTACTTTTTTATCTTAATATTGCGTGGACGTAGTCACGGGCAACAGCTAGTTGCAAATAAAATTGTGCATTACACGTTTGAAATAAGGTTTATTTTAACCTAGCCCGTACCGGATGGCGACCGAGTTTTTAGTGAGTAGAAATCCCACATAACTCTATCTCCTAAAAGGCAATGTACGTTATGAAGATTTTCCCGCAAAAAGGTGATCTCAAATAATAAATTTTTTTTCTTTTATTTTACATTATTTAAAAGCGTATAATTTAACACATTCGCGATATTTCTTCACGCTCCAGTTTCACGACAAAGGCGTTACATTTGTCAATGTGACTCTTCACAAGAGATAAAAACCTTTCATAGCCCTGACCTACTCGGAGTACATTACAATTTTGCACGGTTCACTACAAGCGTGGATTTCCTTCGACAAAACTGTCCTGCTTCTTTTTAAAGAAAATGAGAAACGAAAAATATGTATGCACATAAGTTTCAGCGTGGTTCATTGACTGTTAAATATAAGCGAAAAACCACAGAGGCCCTAGCACAAAAATTCGCGAGAAAGTATCATCATCGACAATTATATGAGATTTGTCTGACTTTTATGGCTGCACAAATGATACTTTCTCGCAAATTTTCGTGCTATCTCCTTTAATTCAACTTTTATAGTATAGTTAATTCATCCGCTACAACTAATCGTTTAGTTATATGAACGGTACGAGTTAATCCGCTGGTTAAATAACGATTAACGAGTTTAACTTTTTACTTTGCAGATTGTTAAGCCAGTAATACAGTAGACAGGGAATTGAAATACCTCACTGTTATACGTATAGACCGGCAAAGATATTTGACCCGGTGGCCATAAGTCAATCTGAATTATTATAACTCACTAGCGCTCTCGTGTTAAAAAAAATATTTTTGTAGTGTAGCTGTTATGGTTTTTTCTTTTAAGCATTTTCTGTACCCTATGTTTTACATTATTTTTTGGAAAATATCGCGTTAACGACGCCTCGCACCGGGCCAGATATTCTAGTTAGACTATATTTATCTAGCAAAAATAACTGCAATAACAAAAGGTCTACATTATTTAAAGTCATAAAGACGTATTTGTATGGGTTTTGTTTGTAATACTTTGTTGACGTATTGATTAGTATGGACAGACAGTTTTACATGCATATGTTATGTATATTTGTTACAAGGTAAAGGTAGGGTTGTTCTGGGGCTTCGATTTTTCACAAGTTTCTTTTAGGTCTTCTTTTAACACCTACAGTGTCAATATAATCATAACTTGATAATTTAAGGTGGGTCAGTTAAGTAGAAACCTATCTTTAGGTACACAAAAAGTATCAAAAAATACTTATCGAATGTCATAGTATTATCAAGGTTATTATCAAATATATAAGCGATAACTCTGCCTCGGTACACAAGAACAATCAGCTGTGTGCTAGTTAGCCACCGCGGTGTGCCAGGTCAGGGGTACGCTAAACACTTCGAAAATACAGTAACGGACTAAGCAAAGTAACAAATAAATTTTATCACTTTTACCAGGGTTAAGTTAAAGATTGACAACCAAAACATAAGACACACAAAACGAACACACAGGTCACAAGTAAGCAATTTAACTTTTGTGATATTAGTGTATGAACGCGCTTGACAGATCCAGTCACTTAATAGTCAAAGGAAAACCACAACACCTGGCTTCGTTTACTTTTCACATTGTCTTGGGAATTAACTTTTATGGGCTATTGACTCGTGGATTATGACTTTGGTTTAGGGTAAACCGTTTAGATAAGATTTGTTCAGTATTAAAGTGTTACAGTTTTATTTACACGTTACTGTCTAGCTGGGTAACTCAATTAAAATTGATGATCTGCAGATCAGTGCAGCGGCTCGCTGCTCAGCTCAATTTGTCCCTGCATTGACCCCCCCTGCCCATAGACCATCAACTGGCGATACCTACTGCACCTACTCCAATGGATGACAGGTGTTTTACTATGAGAACAGTTATGCCATGTGATGGGAAAAGGACAAGATAATGATGGGAATGTATACTATGTGTCGATATCTCACAGCTGTATTTTACACGACCGCCTCACTATCAATATTGCCAATAATTCGTATTGATAGAAACCGATAATATTACGATAAATTGTATCAACATATTTAATAACTTTATCGTGAATATTCGGCGCATATCTAATAAGAACAAACAACGCGACTGTATTGACTTACGGGGTAGTCAGAGCTACTATTTAATAGTTAAATTACAATTACAATTTATATTAACATTTGTATACAGAATAGATATAAAAACTACTTCAACATAGCCTAATTTTAGTACCTTTTCCTTCCCATCCTTATAAGGAAAGGTTAGGAAAGGAAAGTGGATTTGACTGTAGAGGAGACACATAGTAAGGGAAAATATCATCTTTATGTGCCTGTCTATGCAGTGGTCACTTTGCTTTTTTAGTGAATTCAGGTTGCCACTAAAAACACATTATTAGTCTATTTCGAAATAGATTTTAGTAGCTGTTGTCCCTAGACCTAGATCGTAGACTAGAGATGACCAGGATCTGTACAACTCTGGAAGGGGCAAGAGCAGTATTGGTGTAATATATACACTGTTTCAGTTGTTACTTGTGTTGTGTTCAATAATAGTTATATCATACTAATAATAAATATTATAAATGTGAATGTTTAGATGGTTGGATGTTTGTTAGCGTTTGTAGCCTAAACGGCCGAACGGATTTTGATGAAATTTGGTACAGATGCAGAGGATTGTATGGAAGAACACATAGGCTACTCACTTTTGTTTATATTAATATCACGCGGACAGAGTCGCGGGCGAAAGCTAGTATATAATAAACTATTTTTGACTCAAGCACTATTAATACATTGTTTGAATGATATTGAATTGAATAATTGAATACATCTGAGATGGGAGATGTCAAGTGTTGCGGGCAATTGAATTACATTCACAATTGCTTGTCTACAAGTCGGGACAATACAAATATGTACAATTAGGACGTATGATGTTCCATTTAAAAAAATGCTTTGTTCTTTACAATGACAGTCTGTCTCTTTTAACAAATAATAAGCAGTGAGTTATAAGAAGCAATAACCTCTATTTTCATACAGACATATTTAAAAGCCTATTAGTTACTGTTCTATGTAGTCGTCTCAATGGGTACAATGTATGAACCACTGTAGATTTGAAGTTTGAACACCGCCAGATACCTTGATTGTACATTCATTAATGTATTGAATCATGCAATTAAATGAATGTTGAACATATGTAGGAACATATTATGATTCACTGTTATTTTATTTGAATAAAATTGTTTATTTAGACAACTAGAACATGTTTACTCTACATTGGATCTTAAACTAGGTTAACAACCCATTATATAGGAACGAGGAGTCCGTCTTAGTACTATGGATGGAACGCCAGCAACTCGTGTTTTCAGATTTTACTAATATAATAAATGCAAATGTTGTCAGAAGATATGTCTGAAATGGTTTACCGGATCTTGATATTTGACATATGTAGAATCTAGTCTGGAGCATCAGCTTATGCAAAGTTCGGTTAAAGCTAATCTAAGCATTAAATTGATCTTTCTTCAGATACTTGCATAAAGCATATTTCTCAGAATTCAAATAATAATTTTAAATACAGTATGTTGATATTTATTATGGGATTTTATTAATATTTTTCTAAATATTGTTTACAGCCAGCAGTAAATTGCAGATAATTGCTTGGTTGAACACAAGGATATTAGAGATATAAATAAATAAAAAATGTGTTTTAATGTAATGTATTAATTACAGGAAACATTTGCATGTCTTTATCTAGTCTTTTCTGAAGGTTAGTATAATATTTAAATTTTTTGCCACTAATTTATGAGATAATTTTTATTAGAATTTATTTTATTTATTTTCTGAAAAAATAATTAACTATGTTAAGTAAGATTTTCAATTGTTTATGCTTTAATTTTAATGTGATATAAAAATTTGTATAAAAAATGAGAACATTGTACTAAGGAGGTTCAGTAATAATTTTATGTGCTAATATTACTTAATATTCATATATAAAATTATTCGCAATATGCCGGCAAACGAGTGTATTATAATTATTTTTCATTACAGGAATTGTTTATCCGTGCAGGTGTGAAATAAATTAATGTTTAATTTCAGGAGCCGATAACAAGCATGAATCATCTGTTATTTTAAAATAAGAAATCATGACATGATTATATTTAATAGTACACGCCCCTAAATTTTATTTAAGGTCTAGTAGGTTATCCACTTACCTCTGTAATATGAAGCGCAGGGTTATGAAGACAAACGCTAACGGTATCGGGAAGAAAACGTGACGATAGTCCGTATACCGTACCGCCTTATGTGGCCCAGGCGCTATATCATCCCACGTCGTATTTGGCGGTAACCAAACATTCGGGGTCCAAAAATTGTCTAACAACGCTCGCAACATTTTTAATTATTGCGATTGCAAGTTATCACGTCCGCGCCGTTTCCAGTTTTACATATAACAAATTGAATAATTATTTTTAATTTCGAAGTTGATCGAGTTATACGGCGGTTGACAGACGTCAGTCTGCAGCGGTGAGGGGGGGCGCGTGAGTGAGCGAGACAAACTGTTGCACAGATACATGAGTTTTGTCGTTGAATATAGATAAATAATATTTTCAATTAGATAAAATGAAAAAAGATTGAGTTAATCCCAAAACTCGGAATATTGAATATTTGTACAAATTCTGCAGATTTGTGTAATTTTACTATAGTATGGAGTTTAGTGCCCTTAAATGTAAGTTTAATAATTTATTACTGTAACATGAAAAATTAGGATTGAAGATTACTAAAGAACTCAGAAACAATACTGCAATGGTCACATTAATTTGGGATATAAGTTTTCTAGCATATTTGGGTGTTACAGTTAATTTTCACATGAAAAAGAACAAAAACCACATTTATCAACGCAATTGTTTTATTACCATCATTTATTTTATTACGCGTACAAAAAATAAAGGACATTGTGCACAACAAAGCTCATTCACACCACAATGAACCAACACATCTTACATTAGATATTGGTTATTTATAATCACCCTTTTTCAAATAGTGATAACCTCAATATGTCAATTACATTTGCATTAATTATTGCAGTTCTTTGGATATTTCGTAAAACGATTTCAAGCTAATAGTAAAGTGTATTTAATTTCCTATAATTATTATTTTTTTAAATATGAACCTTGTATAGCTAATTAATGTGCAATGATTCCACAACCATACAAATATTAACGTTACAATAAAAATAAACAAAAATAATCCCACGTCAACCAGTAATGATAAACTATCATACCTTCATACTCCATATGGGGTCGGCACAACAGATATCAATATTACCAAAAGATAAGAAATATTATTTGTAATAAAATTCGAGTAATTTTTATTAAAAATTACTCGACTGTGTCACTCGACTCGATTTGTCAATAAGGCCGTTTCTGCATTTTTTACACACATATACCCGCCTTTTAAATGTCAAATGAATTTACTGAAGCCTTGTAGGCTAACAATAGGAGATGGCATTGTCAATCATTTCGAAACACATAAATCTCCCTAATATTTATACTTTTAATAATAATTATATTTTTCTTAATCATTAACACCAACTTATCGAAAAGGCACAAAATATCCTACTAGTGAAAATTGTATAATTTTCCTAATTTATGTATTTAACCGAATACTAACAACATTATAAAAAATCTACTGAAAAAATCTTGGTGTATGACTTGGTATAGCCCGACCAGAAATATAAACTACCTCACTATATTACGGACAAATATGGAACTATTTTTTTCGCGTACAGAAGGTAGTGTACAAAGAAAAAAGATGGTGTTTGAAGCGCCGGTCATGTTTTCCTTTTACTTGGTA
Organism: Papilio memnon; assembly: GCA_003118335.3. Classification (NCBI taxonomy): domain Eukaryota; kingdom Metazoa; phylum Arthropoda; class Insecta; order Lepidoptera; family Papilionidae; genus Papilio; species Papilio memnon. The sequence continues at coordinate 218,981 of LD689134.1, forward strand.
CAATAGATTTAAATTACACTATTTGGAAGAACTCATATTAAACATTACTTTCAAACAAAGCTTGGCAAATGAAATTCAGTAGTAATTAAAAATAGTAGGATTTAGGAGTTACATATCGGTAACCGAAAACTTTGGTGTCCATCAAACTGTTGACAATTAAGAAGTGACGTTTACTGCACAGAGCACTTTATGTCAGAGACAACTAATAGAAAAAATATTTAATATAAAAAATATTATAGTGTAAAAGAAACTGGTAAGAGATGAAGAAAATAGGTATTTGATATCACATACGAGAAAAACGCATAAAAACATTTTTTTCTACTAGTTTTTTTGAGAAATCGTGACCAAAACACTCAAAGCTGTACACCATTGTCTTATTTATAACAAAATAATCATTAATCTATTTTAAAAAAACATTCTTTGGTAATTGACGTGAAAAAAATTGTTAATGGTAGTTTGCAGTTATGTCAAATCTTGACTTTAACATTGAATTTTAACCAGAAAACAAAAGGTAAAGTAGAATACTACGATCTTAAATGTGTAGTCAATGGTAAAGATCAGTATCGACAACAGGTAATACTTATTTTTTCTGGTAATTAAAAAATAACAGTATGTATAATACAACAAATCATCCCTAATAGAACTAGTACCATAAATAAAACCTCTTTTAAATCTACCCTACACTTATAACCTATAAAAAGCGTCTTTGGGTGTATTTGCGTTTTAAAAATTAAAATTATGATCTACAGTGCAATTAACAATTATACAATGATATGGTTTTTTTGGTATTACAGCATTTTTTCAGTGTTAATAAAATAGTGCACGTTTTGACGTAAATACATTTTTTTTTATTTTGACAGTTCCGCAACCTTTGAAAGCAAATAACATTGTTTATAGTAGAATTCAATAGAAATAATATTTTTTACAAATACATAAAAAACCTTTAATAAAACTGTAATGACATAATTAAATCAGACGTTTGTATCAAGTAAAACACTTACAAAAAAAAAATCAATAGACAATAAATAAGTTGAAATATAAATATTTATTTCTATTGAATTCAACTATAAATAAATAATTTAATTGCAGTTTACATTCGTGTTCATGTGCACCACAACCATCAACTAAAAACTTAACTTATTACAACTTATAACAAATTGTTACTTTAAGTTGCACAAACGTGCTTATGTACTAGTTTAATATTTAAAACAATTGTCCTATCTACCTTTCAATAATCTATATTGATAAGTTTTTTACTAACGAAAAATTTTACTTTGGGATTTACTTGTAATAAAACTCATTTGAAATCATGGTTATAGCCTGACCAGGAATATAAAATCCCTCGCCATCATCACCAGCTCACTTTACGTCCCCACCGAGGGGCTCGGAGCCTACCCTAAGTTAGGGTGACTAGGCCATAGTCAACCACGCTGTACTGCGGGTTGGTTGACTTCACACATATCTTTGAATTTCTTCGCCGATATCTGCAGACATCACGATGTTTTCCTTCACCGTAAGAACGTCGGGTAAATTATGTACGTTTGAAAATTCGAAAAATCGAAAAATCACATTGGTACATGGCGGCAGGATTCGAACCCAAGACCTGTAGATTACAAGTCAAGTGCTTAAACCACTGAGCCACCGACGCTCTTATATTGCGGAAATATAAGGAACTAATTAATTTGCCTACATTAAAACGTAATAAAGTAGCCGATTAAAGGATAGAATTGTTATATACTAGGTTAGGTTAGGCTTTACTGAAAGCTACTGAAAATAAGCTAGGCGAAGCTTTCATGTAAAAAGCTTTTAATTGAAAACAATAAAAGCTTATTTTTAATTTTATCAGCGCGAAAAACTTTTTTTATTTCGTATTTACTGAAAACATATTATGTTGAATAAGGGACGAATGTTTCATAGCTTATTTAAAAAAATACATATAGCTTTACCGGGAATATTAAAACCCTAGCCTTATTGCGGTAAAGAATACAATTAATTCTTTTCCGTACATTAAAAGTGATGTAATAATGAAGGCGATTGAAGCGCCCCCAAGATAGTTTTTTTATATTCTTGGTTAAACTATATCTATTTTTTCTGATTATGTACTTCCGAGTACTATAAATGGTTATAAATTGAAATAAATGCAATAAACATTTTTCAACATTATTTTTACATACATAAAATATTAAACAAATTAAGAATCACTTAATACTTTAAAAAAAAATTATTAAAAGTTCAACAATAATAAAATAAATATAATTATAGTAACAAATTTCAAATACACTGGGTAATTAAAAAAACTTTGGTTCGATTCTTTTGTTCTCACTTAACAAATAAAAATAAGGCCAACTTTATGGTCCCAAGTCAAAAGTTTTTGGAACACGCGACATTACCGCCTTTTAAATTAATGCCCTTCACTGACAAAGGAACTTATTTTAAAATAATTTTAAACACGATCATTCAAAAACGCCGTTCTCTAAAACTATAAAAAAAAAAAACTTTTTGACAGCTGTCATAGAACCGTTATTAACTAATTTAAAAATACAAACCGAGGATATATAATTCAAATTATATACTGATGTACTACATTTTGGATATTAAAACGATTAAATGCTTTTATTAATAATACTGAATAATAAGTTCAAATAATAAAATGTTATTAAATAAGTGGATATCAAAACACAAAAAAAACACGAATTAATGCAAAAATAAGACATGAAATCTCATCATATGTCAAAATCATTCAAATAAAAAATGTCAATATCAAATTACACGTAAAGAGCGGGAAAACCACGTCACTTTCATCGCCCTTAAAAACTATTTCCTTGCATTTGTTTTGCATTTTATTTCCTAAACACAAATACATACATCTATACATACATATTTATCTTTGGACAGGACGAATGTCTTAGAAATATAATAACGTATAGCTAAAACAACCAAAATGATAACTAGATTAAGAATAGGTAGTGTTTAAGTTGTAAATGGCACAAGATATGTATTATTGCAATTTTGATCGTATGCGCCATTTTGAAACGAAATATTTATTCAATTTTTTTTTTATCTCTGTACCATAATGTTTATTTTAATTTAATTTCAAATTCCATCGAAAATGGTGCAATTTTTTTTAACTTTGATTATTTTAATGTTTTTTTCGAATTCTGAATTTACTTTTCTGTTCATGTCATGTTTTAACAGAAAAAACCTGGCCTTAAATCGGAAAAAAATATTTTTGTGCACTTTTTCACTTTAGAACGTGATGTAAAAGTTATTGAAGTGAAGATTAGGTTTTTTACATTGTTAGTTACATTAACATTTGGTCGTGAATATGCACAGCGTAACTGGAGCGATAAAAAACTTAATAAATAGTATGGTATAAAAACATATTACACGCATGTGTTGAGTTGATGCTCAGCACTAAAGAGGATTTCGATCTTTTTGATTCACTTCTGTTACTTATCTCTGAAAATAAATTACAATCATATTAATATTAATATTATAAATGCGAAAGTTTAGATGGATGAATGTCTGTTAGAATTTGTAGCCTGAACTGCTGAACCGATTTCGTTGAAATTTGGTATAGATGTAGAGGATAGTCTGGAAGAACACATAGGCTACTCACTTTTGTTTTTTTAATTCCACGCAGACGGAGATGCGGGCGAAAGCTAGTTATATTATAAAATGCGAAAGTTTCAGTGTTACTCAAAGTAGGCGATAATGCCCTTGGGGCAAACGTATAGGGGGGCGTTATAGGGCCCCAGAAAGGAAGGGCGTTGATGTGGGTTAGGAGGGCGATGAATAAATTGTGATTTCATTTATTTATAATAGTATTTTAAATTTCATTAAAATTGTATAAAAATGGGGGCGCTGAAAAATCATTGATTCTTCAAAGGGGGCGGTAAAAAAAATAAGTTTGATTATCACTGGTTTAGATGAATGTTTGTTAATGTAGCCTAAACTGCTGAACGAGTTTCGATGAAACCCATATATGCAGTCGATAGTCTGGAAGAACACATAAGATAGTTCTGATCCCGGAAATAGTTACAATTCCCGTGGGATACATTTGGTTCATGTTTATTCGATAATACCGCAACAGTTTAACATATTGAGATTTGTCACAGATATAAAACAAAGTCTGGAGTAACATAGGGAACACGGTTCTTAGTCGAAAAACGTCAGGTTCCTGAGGGATACGTAGTTTTTTTCATAGTTTTTATTACTGCGCAGAAAGGGCGGGCAACAGGAGTTATCGTTCTTTTATATTTATTTATGCATGTAAGTAATTGACGCAAGAAGTATTTATCTATAATTGTAATTACATAATGGATTTATAATGCAAGAAAGAAATCTATGTAAAATCCTGTAATTATGTCGAAAAATAAGTTTAAATAAGTTAAAAAAAACAGCTGGTACCATACATATTTGTAAACTTACTTGTGATTGTTGGCGTTGGTATGGGCGTTGATGTGGGCGTTAGTGTGGGCGTTGGCGTGTGTGTGTGCGCGATTGGGCGTGCTGTGGTTGGAGAGATGCGAGCTGTCGCTCAGCTCCGAGCTGGAGCTGCGGATATCACCGTCCAGCTGACGGCAGTACATATTATAAACACAATTCACACCATATTAGTATTTAGAACACACACTTATTTGCGAAAGCGGAGCGGAATAGAAACACTGATTCCGCTTCGCAATCGTTACCCTATGTAACATCTCCATGACAGTTTGATATAAAACATTACGCTAGATAACAAGAACAAAAGAGAAGCGGATTCGCTAAAAAGCGCTGAACTATCACTGATGTAACTTTACTTCGGAAATCTCCCTTAATTTATTGTTAGGAAGTTTTTCACTTTATGCTTAAAAGGGTCAATGTTTAGAGAAACTTCGATTTTTTGGCTAAATCAATACTGTTAATGGATCTGATGGTTATTTAAACTACAAATCACATATACCATCACCAGCTCACTATACGTCCCCACTGAGAGGCTCCGAGCCTACCCTATACTAGGGGTGACTAAGGCCTTAGTCAAACCACGCTTCACTGGGTAAGTCGCGCATATTTCCCTTTATCGTAAAATATCGGGAAAATTATCTACATATGAAAATCACATTTGTACATGGCGGGATTCGAACCCAAGACCTGTCAAGTCAAGTGCTTAAACCCCTGAGCTATCGACTCTCATTGTACATGAGTGTATGTGTTACCTTGCCCGCGGTGATGGCTTTATACGCGACCTGCAGGATGAGCCAGGTCCAGACGAGGTGCAGGCCCAGCATCAGGCACAGCAGGGAGTTGAAGATATAGTACGCGGGGAACATCGGATGCAGCATTGGCGCGCGGATCGCAGTACTGCAAACACAATCCTTGCATATTACGAATACTGTAGTCGGATGGGAAAATATTTGTGCGATGTGTGCATTGAAAATAAGCCACTTTTGGGTATTGGGGGATGTCAAAATATACGAGAAAAACCGGGTTATTATGACTTGTGACTAAAACACTACAGTGGCTAGTTTAAGACACATTTGATACTAACCTCCATATAATATAGAAGGGGAATATCCCCAGCCTGGTGACAATCCAGACCAGTGTGAACACCGCGAACAACGTGTCGCACAACTTCTGATAATTCGCGTACTTCGTCGCTTTCGCTGCCTGCAAATTGCACGTTAATATGTAAAATAAACGTTTAAAAATACTGTATATTAATCCCAAAGAAAACAGAAATATTTAAAGATTCTAGTATGAATTAACTATTAATGAAAACGCCATCTATCGATATTGAGGTGTATCAATGTGTTCCTACGTAAACCACCGTATCTGAGTAACGCAAAAAACACACTGGAAATGTGCACAATTATAGGTTACCATAGTTTAAATAGTAACCATTGCTTTATTCGTTAACATTAACATTCGTTAAATCGTATACAAGTCTTTATAATCTATACTAATATAATATAATATAATAAAGCGTAAACACACACTTCTTTGTTGCCCAAGATGTCAGCAATTACAGCATATTTTTGAATAATGCTTTTTTTAATAAAAAGCCCTACACTCACGCCAAGCTTTAGGCTATATATTTTACTATATATACATTAAACTTAAGGGGTAAATAAATGGGATAAAAATCCTAATGTGGGAGAGACCATAAGTTGCTGCCAACATCAAGGAAGAAAGATTGTCAATGTCAAAGACCTTAGTTGTCATTTGTGCATTTGCAATTGATAATTTGACAAATGTAGGTAAACAATGAAATTATTATAAGTTTTTATAATTTCACGCGGATGAATTCGCAAGGGAACATCTAGTAAGTAATAATTCGTATATGAATAATAAATTAATTTAGGACCGTGTAGGCATTATAAACATGAGAACTGTCATATGTCTCAATTAATAAGTATAGGTAATATTGTCTAGTTATAGTTAAAAATCCTCACTAATGCTCGGTTTCTGAAGTTTCCATTCTATCGTTACCTAAATTCATTAGTGGTAAGTTTAGGTCACCTTCAGTTAAGTAAAACTCAGGTTACATACTTCGGAAACGCATTTCTTGAAGTTACACCATAAACACTACCGAACAGTTAACTCTAGGATTATTTAAAAGCCAAAATTTACTTACATCTAATAGAATATCAGCACAATCGTGTATCACTAGCACTAGTGTACCAATCCTGTGCATATTGCACACCCAGCTGAACGACAGTAGCGCGATAGTCGTTATATGGTGCACAAACATCTGCCAAAAGTCCTTACGTCGTACATCCCAGAACTGGCTGATAGTCAACGACCAATAGAACGCCGTTGATATCATATAGTACCACCAAATGTCACTAGTTATACCCTGAAACGAACATTTTATACAGGGTTATTCTTAATGGATGATCAATGGCTTTGTGGAGTTAGAGGACTGCTTAACTATCGTTTAAGCGCAAAGTATGTTGCCTAAATTTAAAACTATAAAAAATCGGGCAACTTACTATAGCTAATGAGGTCTTCTAAATCTACAAAGCCGTTGATTCGTCTGTTTAGAATCACACTGTAGAAGCAAAGTTATGGTCCTTCGAGTCGGATTTTTTACTTTATGATTTAGGCTAGTTTTAGAGTAACTATTTCCGAAGCCTCTGATTGGCAGCCCAGCAGCCCATAATAATTAGTCATAATATGATAAAAATGGAGTATTCATATGTAACTTATGATCTAATAGTTCTGTGTTTGACATTACAGATAACCTTCAGTGTTTAAAACTCGATAAACCATCGTGTTTCATGAGTGATTCCTAGAACTATAACATTGACAATTATATTTCTAATTTTATAATAGTAATGAGATTAAAAAAATATATAGAGGAGGCATAATTGACACTTCAATTGAAACATTTTTCTCGTAAAATCACAAACAAGCTAACACTGAGAAACGTCTCGGCGTGTCTGACATTGAGATATTACTGTACAAAGAAGTTACCGATGAAAAAATGCTATTTCCTATATCAAGTCTATATATTTCTTAAATGTCTTTGGACGGATGTGTCCTGCCAATTTTTCCTCGTTACATATATATTGTAATTAAAGAGACTCAAATATCTAATTGTAACTCACGTGATAAGGGTATCCAACGTAACACTGGTCGATTTCCCAAAACCATACTTTGTCCCACAGCACGAATAACCCGTAAGAGAAATTATACAAGTAGAATATACAACGCCAGGAATTCTCGCAGAACTTGACGAGTGTCGAGGGCTTGTCCTGCGACCGCCGCAGCCGCCACCAGCGCTCCACCTGACGCTCCGTCATGTCCAACTGCTTCGCGAGACCACATACCTGCAACAACATTTATAGAGTTGCATTTGTTTTTTCATATCTTATTAAACCGAGACGACACAATTCGTGTAATTATGAAATATGAGATTTTGAGCTACAAATACAAAGAAAGCATAGCGAAGTTAAATTCCACATAAATGTAAAGGTAATGAATTTGAATGACATTTGAAGGTGTCCAAATGTTTAACAACTTGCCATACGAGATAAAAAATTGTAACAGTATTAATATTTTCAAAAATAAACTCAAATTATATTATTGCCGAACTATTATAAACTCCTTTCAGTTGCCTATAGGTATATTTTATTTAATTTACATTATTTTAAGGCTTGTTTTGATTTATATTAACCAATCATACCTATATTTTATGTGTTTCTACATCAAGTACTTACCCGCAAGCTCATAATTACATTGTACATATTTAAGTTTTCTCATTGTAAGCGAAACCTTGTGTTTTTTATGAGAATAAATATCTTTAAACCTAAACCTAATGAAAACAATATATGCAATAAATTACAGACTTTATATTCATAAAAAGCAAAGCATAATGCTCTTGGATGGAATACAATAGACTGGATTTTTTTATTATAAATGGAAAGATTTGTGTTTTTTATATTAAAATAACTCAAAAACTACTGAGCCGATTTTAAAAATTCTTTCACCATTAGAAAGCTACGTTATTTTTTATTTCACGTGGACGAAGTCGCGAGCAACAGCTAGTATATCATAAGGTGGAAAACAAGCAAGCAGCTGAATTCACCAAATTAGCGAAGAACCGCGAATTTCGAGTGTAATGGTTTTTGCTTACAGGTAACACTAAAACCACACTAAGTAGGCCCTCCTGACAATGTCCAAAAACTGGAATAAAACTCTTCTCTGATAGTGATGTGCTTATCACGTGATGTCATCTTACGTAACATCACGTCAAGTTGGACTTTAAAAAAGTTAAAAATGTGTCACAGATTATCAAATAATCTCCACAAACATTCGCGATCGTACGATTTTATTACGAGTAATTCCTGATATCAGTTATTACCCGCTCATGCATACCTTACGCGTGTCATGTTTTATTTATATGAAGCTGTTTTAAATTAACTTTTTTCGCATGTGATTGATCTAATCCATTCTTAATACGTGCAACGGCCGATTACTGAAACTACATTTAAATACAGCGTGTTAAAGGATAAGGGCCATGCTAAAATATAAATTCTACAAAGAAATTACATCACAGTTTATATTTCGTTTCTGGATTCGGCCGTTAAACACAAGATCTAGCCTCTAAATTCCAGTTCTATAGGACATACATACATGACCGATAATAATCCACAACAAACTATTTTTATATTATGTATCTGATTATTGATTACTTATTTATTTTATCTATATAGTACACGTTATCAAGCAAAGGATACGATATCTAATTTTTAATATATTTTAATCCTAATTCTTATCTTTGCAATGTCTATCTACTGAAAAACTAACAAGCAAAAATCATTTTTAATCATTAAGTAATTTTATGGGCTATTAACATGGTCTCTAAATTCAGTAAATGTAGTAGAAACCGAAAAACAATTGAATCTAGGTTTTATCTCTCCTACATCAGTGTCTTTCGATTTTCGAATGTCAATTTCGCGCCAAAAAAAATTTTTGCGTACATTTTTAGGTTAGAAAATTAAGTATGTTTCATGCTCACATCACTACAGACTGCCACGTATTCCGGAGTACTGGCAGGAAATACCAAATAAAAATTATTTAAAAAGAAATCGGGATCGAGCTCGGGCGGTCAATTATCGCCCACGGCGCGGCACGCCGCGGAATAGACCTTGAATTTACGCCCTGACCCACTTCTCTTATGCCCCCAGGGTTGCCCGCATTTAGGATAAAATATACCAAATAAAACACCTTAATTAAATAATTATTTTATCGAAGAACTATAAGTGTATTTTCAGCCAGTATGTTAGTATGAACTTTAATTCCATTTTAACCCCCTGTAGCATAAACGGCGCGACTATTTGGGTTTTAACGTGACATTCTTTTCATCTTTGGAGCTTGACGCTCATTAAGGCGTATTGCCATATTTACATGAATTTAAAAATAAATCAAAACCACAACGACCATGACCCGCATCCAGCACTGGACGTTTAAATTAGGACCACTTAGGACCGCGCCAATCGAATTGATAACTATAATAAACATTACACCAATCTTTTCTTCTTAATTATGCAATGGAATATCAACCATAGCGCATGAGAATTAAAGATATATTCCAGCAACAGTGTAACAGTCTCGTCTGTACTGATGAATGGGCCTTTAAATGGTTTAATTGCATAGGAAATATCGCAAGGCTGTTGATTTATCTACAAATGTTCTGAACATTATCACGATTACTGATGTCCTCATGTTTAGAATTTCTCATACTAAGTACTAACTTCATCAAATCAAAACTAAGGACAGAAAGAACTTCTTCAGATCAGTTAACCATACAATTAAATTTGGTGTATAATGCAAGCAACACACACTAGGTTTTGACCTTACAGGCATACCAGTTAAGTGTACTACACACGTAGGCATGAGTCGCATGTACCACATAAATAGTTGACAAGCAGAAGGAAATCTGTAGCAATTTGTATGGCACATTGAACTTTCGGTTCAGTTTTAATAATATCGTCACAATGAGAATCGAACTCATGTACTCAAAGGCTAGCGTCACCGAGACGGGGCGACAGTAATTGTTTTAATAACTCCCGCATGCCTATGGCAACAGAATTGTCCCTTTGTAAGCAAATAGGCCGTCATTTAATACAGTTCTTAACAATTGAGGTCATTGTCTCGATATATTTGGTCCTAAATTGACGTCCGTTTCATATTTAATAAGAATTTTATTAAGAAACATGTCAGAGATTAGAGTCTGAGTAGAATTATAAAAAAAAAAATAGTAGCCTATGTTCAACATATTTGACGTCATCTAGATGTTCGGATAGTGTGGAGGATCTTTTCTGAACACTGGGGCAGGGGATTTTATATCTAAAATCTATATTTTTAATACATAACAAAACAATGAAAAACGTGGGTTAAATCTTATTTCTTTAAATGGCTACAAAAACTTTACACAGGTCTAGTTCGAACCCAAGATCAGTCAGTGGTTATCGACAAATACCGCAAAATACGGAAATATCCAACGTATTACTCGGCCACTCAAGCTGGCCCACTATAATTAGTACACACAGCTGTGATGAGGATAGTGACGTCACCGTATACGTCATACATCTACAAATTCGATCGCTGTGTAACTATTGAACATCTATTACACATATGAATCACATATTATAAATGCGAATGTTTATACTTTCGGGATTTACTGACACCAGATATCCTATCTATACTAATATAATAAAGCGTAAACACACACTTCTTTGTTGCCTAAGATGTCAGCAATTACAGCATATTTTTGAATAATTCTTTTTTTAATAAAAAGCCTTACACTTACGTCACGCTTTAGGCTATATATTTTCACGGCATTAAACTTCGGGGGTAAATATTTTGGATAAAAACCCTAATGTGGGAAAGAGACCATAAGTTGCTGCCAACATCAAGGAAGCAAAATTGCCATGGTTTGTCATCATGTCATGTCATTTTAACATTTGCAATTGATAATTTGACAAATGTATGTAAACAATGAAATAATTTTTTTATAATTTCACGTGGATGAAGCCGCAAGGTAACAGCTAGTACAAAATAAGTCTCATATTTCTCTCCTCGTTCATACTGTAAAAAAATAGTTTTAGTATATAAATTACATAAATAATTCGCCTGTGGAATAAAGGAAGGTATGAACCTGCGTTATCTACATCCAACAAGCCATTGTCATAGAAAAACCATAGAGAACCGAACAATATAAAAACAACTTTGAATAATACCAGATTAATACTAGACTAGGTTAGGTTAGCCTAGATCATCGGCTGACCCCCAACTTTAAAAATACCATTCAAAGTCACTAAGCAATAACGTTCAAGTAAAAACAATTAACATAGAAGCTTGAATATTAATATAGCGGAGCATTAACTTAATAACTAAAGCTTAACTAAATTATATGTAGTAAAGACACTATTGAAAAAACTAACAGACGTTATTAAAGTTGTGGAGTTGTCTAGGGTCGCAGCAGTGCCCCCACTAATGCGACAACTATTTTAACCGACGGCCAAAGGCTTTTTTTAAAAATTGCATTGATTCTAAGGACCTGTCCCACTAAATTATAAATTGTCTGATAACAATCGAACGTGAAAAATATGTGATGAAAATATCGGATTTTGTTACCTTATCTAACAGTTACATCATTTTTAAGCTATCTGAGCCTCTATCAGCCAGTGGTGGGACAGTCCCTTAATCTAATAAATGCGAAAGTTTAGAGGGATGAATGTTTGTTAGAGTTTGTAGCCTAAACTGCCGAATGGATTCTATGAATATTGGCATAGATGTAGAGGATAGTCTAGAAAAACCCATAGCCTACATACTTTCGTTTTTTTTTATTTCCTCGCGGTCGGAGTCTCAGGCCAAAGGTAATTAGATATATTTTTCATCGTTCCTTTAAAACATTTAATTATAAAAATCATATCTTATAATTTAATTGTTTATTTTTTCATCAACACGCAATTATTTTATGATCTATAATTTTTGCAATCTGACATAGCCTTGTGCGCTCAACAATTTATTTTACTATCATTTTTATGAATAACTAGCCGTCGCCCGCGACTCCGTCCGCGTGGAATAAAAAGAAACAAACTAAGTAGCCTATGTTTTCATCCAGACTATCCTCTACATCTATGAGAAATTTTATAGAGAACCGTACAGCAGTTAAGGCTACAAAATATAACAAACATCCATCTAAACTTTCGCATTTATAATATTAAGTAAGATTAAAATTTCAGTTTGAAATTAAAAAAATATTAACGCTGATTACCATAATATAATTTTCAAAATAAAATTAAATAACTTTATTGCAGTTTCTTAGACATAAAATGGAAAATCCAACATTTTATTAATTAAAACTTTACACCATACAATTTAATTGTTTATTTTTTCAACACAATGATTTCAATTAGCTATGATTTCTGCAATCTGACATAACCTTGCATGTACAATTTAATTTATTACCATTTTTAATTATTTAATTTAGGTCTTAAAGTTACGAGCGCTGATTACTATGAAAAAATTATAATTTCAAAATAAAATATTAACAATTTAGATAACGTATTCAATTTTCATTTACGTGTTTTTTATGTACACGAACTTCTGTATATCGAACATCGAACGTTCTTACAAAGTTCCATCGTCGGAAACAACTTTCAATTCAGCCATATTGAAACTATTGACATGTGACCATTTTTAATAATTGACCAATTGTTAGAGACGTATTTGGTTTATATTGAATAACGATAAAAATTCAATGAGCTATCCAAAAATATATATGCATTTATACGTCAATCTATACTAATATTATAAAGAGGAAAGATTTGTATTTTTGTATGTGACTCTAACTTTTGTTTGAAATAACTAAAAAACTCATGCGCCAATTTCATATATTCTTTTAGCATTAAAAAGCTACATTATCAGTAAGTAACATAGGCTATGCTTTTTTATCATACTTTAATTTTACGCGGGCGAAGTCGCGAGCAAAAGCTAGTAGCATATATTCATGATCAAAAGCATACGGATAGACACACACATATGTTTTTGATACCGAAAGCGAACTTTCCGTTGTTTAATAAATGTATCTAAATTTATGCAGCTGACTACATGTACGCAGTTTTCCAGACCTTATCCATCAATACTAAAAGTACACAATATTGATATCAGAAAGAATTATTCGTGTATTCATTTGTGTCCAGTCCTACATAAGAACGGGTGCACACCTTTGACTAAACTATCGCACAACTGTTGTGCGATTGTCGATTGTTTCGCAGTTCAACTTATTTGCACAACTAAAATTCGAGTAGTGTGCGCACCTCCATATAAGCTTATAGGAATCAAAGCGAGACTAAACATTGAGATAGTTTAGTTTCAGGTATGTGCACGCTCTAGGTAAAGAACCTCGTTTTCCCCAATATAATAGCGCAAACGAAATCACGTTTGGTTCGGCGCTCGTGGGGATGGGGGGGATGTAATCGATAACCAAGTTTAGGGAACTATTGACTGCCCATACCATTATAAAACAATCAAATATACATTGAAGACAAATGTATAAGGTTAATTTAAGAAAAATACTAACCAGACTTACTACCACAGTAATTTCATGGTTAAGTACTTCATGAGCTGCCTGGAGTATTAGACATAAGAGAGATCTCTTTATGTACAATACTAAATCTACACTTAAGCTTTCCTTAGTGGGAGAACAACTCAATGCGACAATGGAACATATTTGATCGATGACGAAAATTAGATCTAGGTGACCTTGTATATGTCACTTCCAAATCGAGTACTTCGTCAGTTTGTAATTTACTTAGGTGAAGTGTAAATTGGCAGCTTATATTTCCACACTTTAAAGGTGATATAGCTGTTAGCTGTGAGATTCTGTGCTAATAAAAAATCTGGCTAGAACAATCGATGAAATGTTGTGTTGCTGAAATAAAAAATATCAATAAGTAAAAATGTTCCTAGGTAACTTACAAACAGGCGGTATACACAATTTGGAGGTAACATCCATTAGCTATGCGTTAATTTAGTCCGATCGCTCAAAGCAGGCTTTGTCTGACATTATCGAGGCCGAGCCTAAGTTCATCACTAATTGAGGTATTTATTACGTTGTTTATATAGAGGTTAAAAATAAGCAAAATTAAGGGTTGGTCATTTATGTTCAACAAATAACTAGTCAAAATTTCAACAGCGGTTTCTTTTGTACATACACTGGTACAGTAATCATCATCATCATCACCAGCTCACTATACGTCCCCACTGAGGGGCTCTGAGCCTACCCTAAAGTGACTAGGCCATAGTCAACTACGCTGGCCCACTGCGGGTTGGTTGACTTCACACATATCTTTGAATTTCTTCTCCGATATGCAGGTTGCATCACGATGTTTTCCTTCACCGTAATAACTTCGGGTAAATTATGTACATATGAAATACGAAAAAAACACATTATACAGTAATAGTCAAGTACAAATTGATCTAAAACCATTTATTTTAAATTCAACACTTCGTTCGTGTACGAGTAAAACATTCAAGTCGTTCGCGTATTGCAATCACGTTGTTCCGTAACGTACTCGTACGGCTTCTGAGGCTGCGGTACACGCACACACAGCGTGCTTCAATTAAAACATCCTCTAGATTTTTTATTCCACTATTAAAATGAAGACAAATCGATCTAAACGAAAACTTGATCTACATAGAGTTCAAAGACAGATATAATAATCGTTCCTTAAAATGGGTTTATTTACTAGGTCAGCATCTATTAAGGTTTAATCACCCTTAATATTGATAAGGTGGGACAGGAAGGTGACAACTACATTTGGTGTTTTATGGTCATGTAACAATTTATGACAATAATGGTCATCTCTACTGAATATATTATTCCGCGTTGCCCTTTAGGCCTCGCTACACCTCGCAAGGTAAGTCCGATAAGTCTAAAAGATACAGGGTGGTTGGTTTTATTTTTTGTCTATTTAATAAACGTGAGGATTTTCACACGTTCAATGCCTACACCACGAGATCAAACACGTAAATACTGGTATCGAACGTGTTAATTTTATAGGATAAGAATCCTTATCCTATAATCCGTTAAAAATCACAAAGATGTGATTTTTAACATCAAATGTCATTGAGTATATAAATAATAAAAAACGCACTAAACAACTTGCTAGATATTGATCAGTCACGACTATCGGACTATCGGATACTAGATAAGGGCTGTTGCACACAAAAGCAAAGGCAAAGCGAAGTAGTCACAATATAGCTTTCGCGGCTGGGTGTTACAAGCGTAAGTTTTACACATGTTAAATGCTCAATAACATGTTAAATTGTGAAAAAAAATCATAATAATGCCTACAGTGTAATAAGGGGTAAAATGATGTAAGCCTCGAAGAATTTTAATAAAGCTATTTTTTCATTGGATCCATTTACCAAAACATCGTTGTCGAGTCTTTTATTTCAAAAAATACAGTAAACTTCCTTTCGCTCGCGACTCCGTCCGCGTGCAATTAAAAAAAATTTATGAGTAGCCTACTATGTGTTCTTCCAGAATACTCTACATCTAGGATACCAAATTTTATCGAAATCCGTTATACAAACTCTAACAAATATCTATCCACATTAGTATGATTTGTTGTCATAAAAGTGTTGTTAAGGCTCAAGGAAAAAATTTCATTAAAAGATTAAGTGGATCCATGAATACCAAATGAAAATGTAAATTAGCTTAAATATATCCTGTGATTATCATTAACAACAAAATGTGTCAAAAGCAATAAAGGATACACTTACAATGTCCTGTGAAAAAAAAAAACTTACACTACAAAATTATCATGTATACAAAAAATGTTAAAATCGTGTACCTTTTTCATCAAAGACAAAAAATAATAAAAAAAGTGTGAATTATTCTTGTATATGCATACAAAGTAATTAAATAGGATTTCACAGATGTTAGAAACAAAAAAAAATTGTCGTGTCGCTTATTCTTGAAATAAACAGTGAAAGCCAACGGTAACAATGACAAACGCGTTGCATTTAGTCTATAAACGTTTGAAAAGCTTTAAATGATAGTGCGTGAAGTATAGTGCGTGCATATTAAATGTGTACATTTACCTGTTCCTCACTTAAATAGAACTGTAAAGAAAACACACACAACAATGTTAGCAAGCGCATACAGTCACACACATACAAGATTTGAGACACACTACACAAAAAGTGAGAAAGATTTTAAAAAAATCCTAAGCTTTTCCTAAAAGTGTAGTGTTTCTCTAGCCTTATAAACATCGAAATGCACAATATTTAATCTAAAACGATTTAATACGTCTAAACATCAAAATTAGCACATCAAAAAATTAAGGGCCTGTCCCGCCAAATTGTAAATTGTCTGACAATCCAACATGTAAAATATGTGATATCGGATTTTGTTACCTTATCTGACAGTGACGTCATTTTTAAGCTATCTCTATCAGCCAGTGGTGGGACAGGTCCTAACTCTACAAAATGCATAAAAGGGGTCTCAATTGGTAGTACAGTTAATGCCTATTAGTGCATAAAATACTTCTAAACTGTGTTATTGTTATTTTTGTATATAAAACTAATTTTTATAGCGCAAAATAGAGCTTACATCGTTATCAGAAAGGGTTTAAAAGTAAATTAAAAAAAAAAACTTAAACACCGCGTCAAACGGTTTATGACGAATCTTCCACCTATAGAGTTTCGTTTTGCAATTTAAGGAAGGAATTTAAAAACAGGCATTTTTCACAATTAATTACTTTTAAATTTAATTTTAAAGTATAAAGTTTTTTTGATTTTGTCTATTACTAACAAAAGTGGCATTTTTATATTCCTTGTATAAATTACAATGTAGTTCGGACGGTTGGACAATTTTTCCTGTTTATATCAATTCATATAGTTTATAGTTATTTTTGCGTAGAGCAAGGATATACGTTACAAAATTAATTACGTAACTATGAAAAATAAATGATAATTAAAAAAGGAAAAAAAAACTATTTTATCTATGGACTATCTTTGGGTATGCAATAATTAAGTTTTTTTCTTTTTTATTATATTGTAAGAAATTAAAGTTTTGAAATAATTTAATTTTTATCAAAAAAATGACGCTCATTTAAATTTATTAATAAAATATTTACGTATGCAATATTTATTAATTTTTTTATAGTATCCCCATGATATTAAATAAAAATTTATATTATTTTTTTACAACTCCACGTTTAATGTACAAAATTTATAATTACGATATAAATATTAATATTTCTAAGTATAACATAGACTTTTGTTATCATTACTTCGTAGACAGAACAATCATAAATCATAAATTGTCACGTTATTTTAATTAACATGGCTTTTATATTTTCTGCAAGATTTTTACTATAAGCTAAATCAATTATCAAATTTAATTTTGAAAAGATACAACTTTGATGGACAATTAAATCTCAAAAAGTTTTTTTGCCTATATAAACCTCACGATAGATGAAGCGATAATTTGCCACTCAATCGGCCCAATGGCAAAAAAAATCCCATAGGACCGATTAATCGGCCCAACGAGAAACACCCATCTTTTGTTACATTTGAAGGGATTAACTTTCATGTAATTACAATTTAAATTTGGAAGATGTTTGTTAAAAAAATATTTTTCAATTGTGCGAATTTTCAACGTAACGTTATTTTTCAAACAATTACTTAAAATCTTTTTGATAAAATGTAAGACGAATTCCTGACAAAGTCGATATAGATAAGATAAAAAATATTGCCAAATGATGACTTTTTAAACTGCTATGGTGCCAAGTATAGCGATATCCAAACTTTATGGAGGCTCGAGAAATCAATGAGAGATTCCGCACATCACAATTTTAGGTAATTTATATACAAAAGTACAGATGGCGATCCATGGACACGCTTTTCTCCACTTCTATTTTGCTAACTAGGTCTTAAAGAAGCGCACACCCCTCTAAAGGCTTACAACACATCTTCGATACCCTAACATTGTGGATCTCTATCTCATTTGAACCCTTCTTTTATATAAAAAGTACAGATGACTTGATAACCTCCTTCTTTTGGAAGTTGCTTAAAAAGAGACAATGTAACGCGGCTAACTAGAAGCCTTCATTAAGTTAGAATCTTATAATATTTGATAGCAAACCTGACTTCCCTATTGTTATCTACCGTTATCCGTCGCCGATAAACTTACTATTGTTAATAACAGCTCAAGTATTATTATTTAATATATCTACATGTAATACAGTTACAGTACTTGTGTTGGTTTTTACATGTTTTAAGGAATTCTCGATGTAATTTACTTTGAAGTGCTCAATTGTTACTATATAATATGTGTTGTTACTATTAATGATTTGGCATTCTATATTAGATTCTTACATTAATTAAACATATAAATTTATGATACATACCTGCTTATGTCTAATTTTCAAGGAAGCCTGATAGGCCGCTTCTAGTTTTGGATTATTTGGTGCTCTTTTTGATCTTGTATTCTTAATACCTAATGACTTTCCGAATGGTGCAAACCAATATCTAGAACAAATCACAATTATGGTTGGTATATATGAAAATAATTTCATGTATTCAATATTATTACACATACTGTCACACACAGTTTAATTGTAACTTAATGGGATACTGAATGTACAATTATCATACTAAATATACAATAAGAGAATTCTTTAGCATCTATTAATATACATCATTAAAAAATCCAAACATTGAACTAATTTGAACTTTTAATTTTGTATCTATGTAAATAATTAATTTTATAGCTACAGTTATAATATTATGAAATCAAAATCACTGATGTAAACTAAAAAAAATCAAGTCACCAATCAATTAATACGATATTTACATAATTACTAATTAGAATTAATAGTGCCTTTTCTTTTATATTGAATTAAAAAAAATATACAAAGATTTTTCGGCAAAAATTTTCAATGTGGCGCGTATTCTGAAGTTTTTGCTATAATTTATGAATCGATTTTATAATAGAATATACGTACAGGAAGCGTGCGTGATCTTATCAGTATATCACATAGATAAAACACATTGAATCACTGAACGTGAAATAAGGGGAGCATCGAGTCATTGGCACACATTTTTACTTATAAAAACCACTCAACTGTAATACTTACTTTTCTAACATATGTCGTATAATTATAAGTACAATTGCCAAAGGTATGGGATAAAGAAGATGTGTGTGATCATTTAAAACTACGGGTTTATCGGGCCCTGGAGCCAAATCATCCCAAGTAGTATTCGGCGGCAGCCAAATATCTTCGTCCCAAAATTTATCTAATAAATATCGCAACATTGTAATTTAGTATTTTTAAACACTATTTTATTTACACTGTATTGTCACTAGTTTTCACGATTAATTTAAATGAAAATAAATATGAAATCGCTTCGTAAATATTCTTAATCAACCGATGCAGTCGAACGAAACGTCAAACTGATTGAGCGACAGCAGAGATTTTACATTTCAGTTTTTTTCAGTATTTCAGTTTGGATGTTGAATACCAACATAAAAAAATGTTATGTCCAAATACATTGCGTGTTTTGGTTCATATCAAAGGAATTAAAAACCGATTTTAAAGCGATATGTTACAATTCCTCCAAGATAAAGTATTTATAACTTCGTGGAGTTTTAAATTGTAGTTATAAAAAGTTGACTTACATTATAACATTTACAATGAAACCTTAAAATGAGTCGAATGAAATCGATTATTCCGAATCAAACAAAACATCGATTTTATGTCTCACACTAATGAGCCTGACTTTGACATGTGAAATGACAGTGACATACGACACACGTGCCATTAAAGGCTCAACGTTTATGCATTTTAGTTTAAAACAAATATCAGCATTGTGTATGGTATTCAAGTGTATTGTGCATTTTTTAAACACAGTCAAACAGAGAGAAAATTCATGACAATTTATTGAGATAATGCTATTCTGCCCAACGTGCGCCAACATTCTTATTGTGGAAGAGCGGCCTGAGAGAGGTTTACGTTACGCTTGTAACACGTGCCCTTATGTTTATGATATTAAGAAAAAAGTATCTTATCGGACATTCCCTAAATTAAAGGTAAACAGCACAAAAATGTTGCATCATATTTTATCATCATCCATCATTAAAATAATTTACTTATTACAACATAAACATGACTTATTAATTACGATTTATTTAATGTATAGGAACTTGATTATATCATGGGCGGAGCTGCCGCTTGGGAGAACGTGGATTCTACTGACGCAGTTTGCCCTAAATGTGGACACGGTAGAGCATACTTCATGCAACTTCAGACTCGTTCTGCTGACGAGCCCATGACCACATTCTACCGTTGCTGCAACCACGAGTGTGCCCACAACTGGCGTGATTAAACTCCAGCATAGCTAAAAAAAAGTGTTTACTGAGCATGTTTTGTTCTAAGAGACTGAAGTTTATTAGTTGTTTCATGGTTAGACATAAAACAGCGTCTGCAAAAATGAAGATTGATAAAATGGCGGAGGTTATAAAATGTTCGGAAGAAAAAGCTTATGCAAAAGCGGCCCAATTCCTAGAGGATGGTCAAGTAATTGCTGTGCCAACGGATACAATTTATGGGTTAGCTTGCAGCGCTAACTGTCCACAGGCAATTAAAAAGTTATATGCTATAAAGGGAAGAGATTCTGCAAAGCCGGTTGCAATCTGTGTAACATATGTTGAAGATTTACGTAAATGGGGCAAATCGGAGCACCTGTCTGATGATCTACTGCACACTTTACTTCCTGGACCAGTAACAATTGTTCTCGAAAAAACGAGACATCTCAATAATCCATTCTTGAATCCGAAAACAAGTAAAATCGGCATCAGAATACCACAATATTTGTTCATAAATAAAGTAACCAAAATATTTGACAAACCTATTGCTTTGACAAGTGCCAACTTTAGTAATGAACCATCCACATTATCTGTGAAAGAATTTGAACATTTATACGGTCATTTGGGAGCGGTGTTTGATGGAGGTGTGTTAAGTGAAGGTTTAGAACAGAACAGAACGGGCTCCACAGTTGTTGATTTGTCCGATGTAGGCTCCTATACAATCATAAGGAAAGGTATTTCATATGATAAAATTGTTACAATTTTAGAAGACCATGGGTTAAGGAGTATTGTATAACCTGTTTATTTTTTGTAAATAAAGATATTGTTACTTTATATCACAAATTTTACTATGCACACCTTTAAAATCAAGAAAATTGAAAAGTTAGAAATAAACAAATGACAGTTTTACAAGTTTTTATATTTCTTATTTACAATTATATTATTTCACTATGTTATACCACATATAAATTAAATAAATAGTTGCATTACCCAGCTCCATAAAAAAAAGCTGACAAAAAAAGATAGTTGTCTCAATGATGTTAAACTAATTTAAAAAATGAGATTTATATACTTAAACTGAGGGGTTTTCTAGATTCGGGCAGTTTGTTTTCAAGCTTCTGCCATCGCTCAGGAGGCCATACGATGTAAACAGCTTTAGCAGTGATCAATCCTACAGAGACTGGTCCAAAAGTGTTACTGTCGAGTGTGTGTCCTGTATGATCACCTTCTACCCAGCAATGCCCTTCAGGAACTTTAACGTACCGATTTTTGTAACCCATTGTGCTGACAACATCTCCTTGAAGTCCTACCACACGTTTGATTATCTTCTGCTTCGGATTTTTGGGAGAAGTTAGGGATATTACATCACCTCGTTCGATTTTGTAGTCTCTGATGGACCATCGTGATAGAAAAACGTAATCCGTATTAGTGGATTCTGGATTCAATGCCGGCTGCATAGAAATGCCTTCGACTTTTGCAACATATCCAATAGTATCTAAAAATGTTATACCGATAGGAATACCGAACAGAATTGATCTACAAACACTTTTGAACGACATTAAAGTAACTTAATAATTTTAAAGTCACACTATTTTAGCCTCATACTCGACTTTCTTTGTTACTTTCTTATTTTGGACATACTGTACAGTTTTATTCTAAACTTGACCTTTTTCTTTTTGGATCTTTCGACGTTAAATGACAATGATTGACGCTTAACGTTGACATGTCAAATAAAATTCGCCATTATCTGTCAAATAAAAATGTAACAGATACATTGACCCACAAATTCACTAGTCATTTATTATTCACTAGTCATTAAAACTGTGACTTCCATTTAAATATAAAATCGAAAAAATTAAGGAAAACTGTTAGCTTTAATTTTTACTCCTGTTAGGTATATCGTTTTTTTTACCTTTATATTATGACACATTGAGAATCGATACATGGCTCGTAACTATTTAACTACCAGGTTGTTAAAGCAGAACAAATGCATAATTGCAATATTATTAATATTCTAAAAAAAGCTTGTTTTTAAAATTTACAACACTTATAATGTTATTCACGATTTATGTAAACGAGTTTTAAAGACTTCGAAATGAATTATGTGGATTTTGGATGTTTTTTAACTGTAATGAATAATCAGACAAATCAAATCATAAAGATAAAGTTTATATAGACATTACACTTAAATAACCAATCGTAATTAGAAGTGTATATTTTTATAATCGTTTCGATTTAAATCGACAAGTGAATTCTCGTAATTCAGCTTCATGAGGACGTCACTTAAAATTCCCAATGAATGACCATAGATTGTAGAAACTCAGATTGGATCTTTGCTTTATTACAAATACTCAAAAAGTGTTGATGCTTTCTGTAGTAAATCACAACCACCAACCAAACAGAAATTAAAGACAATTTTTATGTGTGTAGCAAGTACAATATAACATAAAATTAAGTCAACAAACAGGACTTTCAATCAGTTTGGACCCAAAAAACAATGTAGAAAGGATTGACGACAGATGGAAGTGTCCCGTGTTGAAGAAAAACTTACAACCTGCATAATCAGCTGTCAGTGAGCTAGATCATCTGTCTTTGTAAATATAAAACCTAAAAGAATCATAACACATTTAGAATCCTCGCATGATGAAGTTAACAAGCACGGTACGATGTAACCCCGACACCACTCCTGCCGAACTATGATTTAGACGCAGATATGGGATGATAACCTATCAAAGAAGCGAGAAGTTCGCTATGGCTGATCTTCCTTGAACACCTTCAAGCCAAATTTGACAATCACAACATCAGTAAACATTAAAATATGTCCGGTGAGTTCCGTTTTACTGCCAAGATAGTCAGTCCTGTTAAGTGCAACGAGAAGCCTTGGGATCTATGGGTTAGTGAAATAGGACACCTGTCGCCGCGTCGTGACGATGACGCCGGAGTGTTCACGACGCCCGCGGCTGTGGAGCCCAAGGGCGGAGCGTCGGTGCGCCGCGGACCGTACAAGGCGGCGGAGCGAGGCCAGGCGCGGTATCGGCGCGCGGGCGTCAACCGCCTCAAGTACCAGAGTATGAGCCTTCACGGACTATTCCCGCAGATGGACAGTTTAAATGCGGCTGTGTGTCATATGTGTGGTGTTGTAGTGAAGTGCAGTGCTGCATACAGACATTTGCTGGAGTATCACACGGACTGCGAGCCCATCCTCCCGCCGCCGCCGCCCGCGCCCACAGTCAAGCTCAAATCAACGCCCAGCAGGAGCAGACACAAAAAGGATGTACCCCCACCTATGATTCCTTCAGACTTTCTCCCCAAGATGGCAACATCCCCGGCGCACAATGCAACAGCTCCTCTCTCTAGGATAGTACTGCCACAGCCTGAAATGCAATACTTGGACGAACCGAGCACATCAACGGGGGTAACGGGGGAAGTACAGGTGAGCATGGAGAGCGGGGGATTACCAGTTGTCAGTATACAGGACCCCGATGAATTGCCTCTCGGGGAGAATATTACAGATGATATTTTAGCAATAATGAACTCTGAAGGAATTCAAAGTGCAGATGACATAACAAATGCTGCAGATTGGAAAGACATAATAAGAGACATTGGCAACATGCAGGATATAAACTTCCAGTCCACCGACTCTCAGCAATCTCAAGACATGTATACATCAGTTGATGCTAACTCCCTTTACACTTTAGCCGATACAGATTTATCTAGTTTACAATTTGCAGCAAACACACCTCAGATACTGTCATCTGTGATAGACACTAATGTAGTCAATGATCAAGCTATAAAAGTGGTGCCCAGCACGCCGACAACCAAGTCACAGTCACGAACGAAAAATAGCAAATCGAAATTTGTTCCACGAGAATACGATCCGAATAAACACTGCGGTGTCGTCACCGCGGAGAACCCCAAGCCTTGCACGAGGTCGCTGACGTGCAAGGCTCATGCGCTGTCGCTGCGGCGGACAGTGGAAGGGAGATCGAAGCCCTTTGACATCCTATTAGCGGAACATAGAGCGTCGAAAGACCCCAATTCCGCCGCAGCCGCAGCCGCAGCCGCCGCCGCGCCAGTCAAACATCCTGTACCAGTGCTGTCAACACCTACACAATTTGACAACACACCTCCCCTCGATCTCAATGATTTAAACGGTTTCGCCGCGGACCTGCAAGTCAACGACATTTACGCTAGTCTGTTGAGTGTCGATGACCCGAACGCTTTACTGCCAGACACGTCCACCATAACGTCGTTGCTCAGCCAATCCTTGCCGCCGGGCGCGTTCCTCCTGCCCGAGGAGGCGGAGCTCGCCACCGACATCCCTATACTCAGTATAGCGACGCCGATCGAGCCCGAGGTGAGGCCGGAGGGTCCGCCGCCGCTGGTGCCCGCCGACGTGTGCTGGTACTCGTCGTGTCCGCGGCCTCTCGCCCTCTGTACATTCAACGCGTCGCACGCGGGCGGCGCCATCACCTTAGGAAAAAAGTTCGCCACCGTGCGCAGTAATATTAAATCCTCGCTCAGCAGGACGAGCAAGTCGAGTTGCGTTTCGAACAATTACTACTATCAAAATGCGCTCTCGTTATCAAAGACTATGCACTTGAACAATACTAATAAAGCGAACAAACCGGAGGTGCGGAAACTCATAGTGACGTGTAGTGCGACAAATGGGGGGAAAGATGTGCAACAGACGTTCAGTGATGTGTTTGGGGGCGGGGAGACGCGGCACACGCTCAATGGGCACCTGAGCCACGTGGAGCGGAGGCCGAGGGCGGGGGCGCTGAAGGCGGGCAAGCGGCCAGCGCCTGCTGTGCTCGACCTGGGCTTCGCCTTCGACCCGCTCCTCGCAGACGAGAAGTGTTGAACTCACATGAAAGCTATCACTGGTTGTGTACTCATATATTTGTATATTTATTTTTCTGTAAAGAATCGAATTGCATTGTAAATGTTAATTAATCACGAATTTCCCCGATGGAATTAAATGTTATGATAATGTTAAATCTCAATTTTTTTTGTGGACAAATGAAATAATGTTTGTATTATTTTGTATATTATTTATAAGAACTTGTTGAGATGGTTCTCCGCGGGCTGCGGCATCTAAAGGACAGAGTACATTTCGCAGAATGTTTGAATTGTTTGCAGATGTAACTGTTAATCGTTGTTGATACTGAATTACTGCGAAACGGCCTAGGTTTAATGTTTAATGTGATGAAAATTTCCATGTAAAAATATAAATAGTATATAATAAGTCTATCCTTAATAGTAAATTGCCTCCTTTTGAAAATAAAGGCAGATACCTCAATAACTCAATGCAATTGTTTATATTTTCACTTTTAGACGGTCTTGTGAAGAAATCAACTTTTTAGTTATAAAGATATTGTGTTTGCTTTAAAAATAACATAAACAATACTAAGTATCCTATTCAATTTTATTAAAAAAATAATTACATATAGAAATCTAATTTAAAATAATATCAGAATTTTTTTTTATTATATTGACACTGTCCTTTCTCATAACTCTTACAATCAGTTGAAAAGATTGTTTTTCAATTAACTAATATCTTAAAGTAATCAAAGCTAGTATATAAAACAGCCTAAAATAAAATAAAACACCAGGTACTGATGGAAGATTTCATCACTCTATCTATTCAGCCATTTGTCGCCCACTACTGGACAAGACCTCCTCCCCACCCCAAAGATCGCCATAATGATCGGTCCTGTGCCTCTCGCATCCAGGATACTCCCGCAACCTTGACCAGGTCGGTCCATCTTGTTATCCACGCTGCGTCGACCTATCGTCCGCCATCACCTTATAAAATATTCAGGACAAATATTTATCAGGGATAACATTAAAAAAGATTCAAAATTGATTTATTTATCGTCGGATTCTGAGACAATAATAAATCAATAGTGATAATTCATAATTTATGTTCATTTTGTTTACGTTATTGTTATCACAGTACTACGCACATCCTATACAAGAACTGCATATACGCTGCTCATCTTAAGCTCTTAAAAACAATCTAATTGCCACTTAGTTATTTAGCAATTTAATAAATGCTTAGACTTATCGTACACTAAGGGATGTCCTTAGTGTTTAAGAACTGAAAAGTAAGTTTTAATTAGCCCCAATAGCCTAATGGTTATGACTATGGTACGGATGTCGGATCACGTGGTCGTGGGTTCGAATCCCGCCATTCGACTATTGTTAACCATAAGGCCTACAGTTTAGTTGGAATGGTACAAAAAATATTAGTAAAAATCTAATTTAGTACATTTAAAATATATACCATCTGTGATGACAAGCAAGTCGAGTGAAAAATACAAGGAAATAATTATCAGGGGTTTTTGATTACGACTAATAATCTATACCAATATAAAGAGGAAAGATTTGTATTTTTGTATGTATTGAAATAACTCAAAAACTACTGGGCCGATTTCAAAAATTCTTTCACCAATAAATAGCTACGTTATTACTATTTTTTTAATTCCACGGGGACGAAGTCACGAGCAACAGGTAGTCTAAGTATATTTGGACAAATTGTAAGTATCTGTAAAAATCAAATTTATTTCTAGTTATTTTTTAAGGATAAAGTTCATGGTGCGGAAAACTGAAATCGTGTGACGTTTGGGAGAAACCGTTGGCATCACATGAGCGTCAAAATTCAGGTCGGCTTTATATGACCGAGCGCTTTCACCGAATTGTAATTAGTGAATGCACACGCGAATTAAACCTGTTTTTGTATCTAGTAAAGCTATAAGCAAAGAAAGCAAAAAAGACCCCAAATTTCGTCGCGCGATTTTGAGCTAAACTATTTAACTACGCCGTAGTCTTTGACTCCAAAAATTAAAAAAAATGGGACCCACCTGCAAGCACTACCTTTCGGATAAATAAAGAATTTTCAAAATCGGTCTACCAGGGCCGGAGCTATCGCGTAACACACATAAAAAACATACAGACGACTTGAATACCTCCTTCTTTTGAGAAGTCGGTCAAAAAGTCTTTTAATATGAAACGGAAAAACGCAATATGCTGAATGGAATTTTTTAACGCAGGAAAGTAGTAAAATTATCGAATAAGTCAATCTATCTTACTAATATTATAAACTAGCTTTCGCCCGCGACTCCGTCCGCGTGGAATAAAAATAAAAACAAAAGTGAGCGTTTGTGTTCTTCCAGACTATCCCCCACATCTGTACCAAATTTCTTCGAAATCCGTTCAGGCTACAAACTCTAACAAACATCCATCCATCTAAATTTTCGCAATTAATATGATGTGAAAGTTTGGATGGATGTATGTTTGTTAGAGTTTATAGCCTAAATGGCTGAATTCGATGAAATTACTCATAGATGTAAAGAATAGTCTGGAAGAAGTCATAGGCTACTTACTTTTGTTTTTTATTCCACGTGAAGTCGCATGCGACAGTTACTATTTTATTTTAAGTTTATAATTATTAGTTTGGAAGCTAGACAGATGAAGAAAGGCAAAAGACTCGCCTATTTTTTTAAATAATGGAAATATACGCCATTCCTTTCTTTCTCTTCGAAAAATACAGAAAATGAAATAAAACGACACTTAAAAACAGATAACATTTAAGATCCTATTGCTTGCAGTAGAAATTATTGAGCGCCCGCCAGTGATAACATTTTAGGCGATCTTTTTGCCTCTTTCTTGAGAGAATAAAGTGAAATCTTGGAATTAAACGAAATATATTCTAGTTTAATAATAGTGACATCTATGGAATATTTTTGGAAATAAAAGGTGTAGTATCAAGAGCAGTTGCTTGTTAAATAACATAGATGGCGCTAGTGGTTTTAAATATTCGTGTTTTTTTAAATCCTATGCGCACTCTAAAACACAGTAATTTTGTGTGCCGTACATAACGGATTCGGGCCCCGCGGCACTACCTGCCCTGATACTACGCATGCACCGAGAGTAAGATGAATCAGTAAATATATGTGATTTTCAAATAATCATTATATTTAAGCTATGTACCAATGTGATATTTTCGATTTTAATATGTACATAATTTACCCGACGTTTTTGCGGTGAAGGAAAACATGATGTCTGCTCACATTAGCAAAGAAATTTATAGATATGTGTGAAGTGATGCAGAGCAGGTTGACTAAGGCCTCACACTCAGGGTAGACTCCGACCTCAGCGCGGACGTATAGTGAGCTGGTGAAGGTGATGATTATATTTTGGTTAAAGAATTTGGAATGTACATTTTAACATGTATAAACAAAATATGTTTTTAACAATCTTCGACAGGCTAGCTCTACACAACTAAAGTAAAATAAAACCAGATTTACGTCAAATGATTTTATTTTCATTAATAATTACGGCATAGATATAATTTCTAAAGGTTTTATAACATTTTATCTTATAAATATGAATTGAAAGCCACAAATAATTCATAAACATTTATTTTTTATAAATGAAATGTTTAACAAAAGCTTAAATAAGAACCTAGAGTTAAAAGCAGAGATTATCGTCGTTTCATTTCCTTTTTGACTTCAGTTTTAAGTTTTTAGTCTTAGATTTCACGATACCTTTAAATTGTTTCGACGTTACAGCCTTTTTCCTGAAACAAATATAACATAAACACATTCTTTTTATTCTACGACAAAAAATAACCTAAAAAAAAAACATAAAAAATTGCTTTTAAATATTTTTAAAAATTCTTACGCCAATAAAACTAATACATTGTTTAAGTAAACATTTTAAGTTAATTACTACTTAACTATGTTATATATGAGTTGAATAGCGTAAGTACAGTGCAATAAAAGACAAGTGGACTGTTCACTACACTAGCTGTTACTCGCGACTTCGTCCGTGTTAACGTAGCTTACTAAAGGTGCAAGAATTTTTAAAATCGGCCCAGTAGTTTTCGAATTATTTCAAACACACACAAAAATATAAATCTTTCCTTTGTATAATATTAGTATAGATTGAACCTTTTATTCAAGTTGTTCCTGGAGAGCGGCAGGTAGGCGTAGGGGTCCGGTTTGCCCTTCCTCTTGACGTCGCCCGCCGCGCGCCCCGCGTACTCCGCGCCGCGTGACGTCACGCCCGCCCCCACCACCCTGGAACAACAAACACCACATAAATATTATTCATTTATACTAATAATAAAACGATTACACTTTGTTATGTACGATATAGACTGCACAGTATATTTTTGATTTTTTTTAACTCTATAAAGTTGTAAGTTATAAAATACAAAAGTAAATAATCTATGTATTCTTCCAGACTATCCTCTACATCTATACCAAATTTCATCGAGATCCGTTCAGCCGTTTAGACTACACATTCTAACAAACATCCATACATCTAAACTGTCGCTTTAGATTAGTAAGAGAAAAAGTCCTATTCTTACGATATACTATAATATATATTTTACTTACTTTAATATATATATATATATTTATAACTGTTATACCGACAGTATACCTCATTGTACTTTATTAGAGTGATTGTACTCACCTATGTATACCTTTCCCTCCAGCTTTATATTTATTGGCAGTGGAAGCCTTGCTCAATGCGCTGCGGCCGCTCTTCACGCTCAGGATATCGTCGTAGCGTCGCTTGCCGCCAGCTTTTAGTAACTTTGACGGTTTAGCATCCGCCTCATTATCTGTCAAACAATTACATATAACTTAGATTTCATAATATTTTATATTGGTGTTCTACTATCTTGTTATTCAAAAGTAATCAAAGTGTAATTCATAGTCTTAAAGACGAAAAATAATCCTCCAAGAACGATGAAACACAGTCTTTGACCGATGAAACACAATTACTCAATCACAGTCACTTAACGTCAAAACGTAGTTATTTATGAACTACCAAACGCAGTCATTTATGAACGACGAACGCAGTCATTTATGAACGACGAAACGCAGTCATTTATGAACGACGAACGCAGTCATTTATGAACGACGAAACGCAGTCATATATGAACGACAAAACGCAGTCATTTATGAACGACGAAACGCAGTCATATATGAACGACGAAACGCAGTCATTTATGAACGACGAAATGCAGTCATTTATGAACGACGAAACGCAGTCATTTATGAACGACCAATCGCAGTCTCATGGATGACAGCAAACATCCATTACCCGTGTCATCAGTATCAGTGTCAATATCTCCGCTGGGCTTCGGTTCCTCCTCATCATCAGACACATCATCAGAGATGATCAGTCTACCATCGGCAGCGGTCTTGAAGCCGCCGTCCTTCTTCTTTTGCGCCTTCTCTTCTATTATCTTCTTCTTTGTAGGATCAGTTGCTGGAAATAGAATATTATTTTTAATGTTGATGACATCGACAAAAATATGACAATATCTGTTATCTGCTATAGAAATTGATGTTCACATAATTTAGGCGTTCATTTGTAATGAGGTTATTGTACTTAAAAATGTCTTTTTAAATTAGGGCAGTAATTTTAAAGTAACATAAAAAAATATTTAAAACAACTTGCTGTAGTTAATTTTGAGAGTTATATTACAATATATTGAACCACATTCTTATTTAATATATTGCTCAGTTGCGGAAATCCGCGATATTCGATTATAGCATAACCTAGATGATTGCAACGAGACAAACTGTACCTTTTTTACGGACATATTTAAAACATCATATTGCTTATTGACGTTCAAAAGACTATCTTCTAAATTGTACCACCGCGAAATTCCCTGATAGTACCTGTTATCTTCCTAGCAGCGGAGACATCAGCCAGATCAACGATCTCGTCAGCATCTTGTATCCAGGCTTTGTTCTTCTTAGCTTTCTTAGGCCTCGTCTCCTCGTCTAGATACTCCATCTCGGAGTCTGAATCCTTGAGGATGTCTTCCAATGTCTTTGACGTGCCCTTGACGGACATGTCAGCGTCAGAATCTGACTCCGTTTGATTACTGGAATGTTCAAATTCAATTATTGTATATTTTGATGAAAATGTATACAACTAGCTGTTGCTCGTGACTTCGTTCGCGGGGAATTAAAAAAAATTAAAATATCCTATGTGCTCTTCCAAAGTATCCTCTACATCTATGACAATCATCGAGATCCGTTCAGCAGTTTAGGGTACAATCTAACAAACATCCATACATCTAAACTTTCGCATTAATATCAGTAAGATAAACTGTCGTAACTCACCGTTTCTGTTCTTTAGCTCTCTTCTTCCTATTCTCCAATTTCCTCACATTCCTGAGCCGTTTGAGCATGACTTCATCAGCAGCTGGGACCAGCTTCTCCACGGTATCAGCGCCGTACTTCCTGGTCATCCTCGCGAGGAAGTAGCCCACCTCCAGGCGCGCGTGACGCTTGCAGTCCTCGGACAACGAAGACAGTGTCTTGAAGATCAGCGGTAGACTACCAGCTACCACTTCTGCTGGTAACACTTTTGTGTAAACCTGGGGGTGACATTTTGTTGTTTTACTAGCTTTCGCCCGTGACTCCGCTTGGATAAAAAGTAGCCCATGTGTTCTAAACTAGACCAGATATCTGTGCCTTTCATTGAGATTTGTTCAGCAGTTTAGGATACAAACAAACATCAAAATTTTCTCATCATACTAATATTATAAATGCGAAAGTTTAGATAGATGTTTGTTAGAGTTTGTAGCCTAAACTGCTGAACGGATCTCGATGATATTTGGCATATATGTAGAGGATAATCTGGAAGAACACATAGGACACTTCCTTTTGCTTTTTTAAATTCCATGCGGACGGAGTCGAAGGTGAAAGCTGGTTTATAATATTAATTAGATATTCAAAAACAACGAAAAAAATTATTTAACTATGTAAAAAGTTACATCGAGTGTGATTTCACACATTATTTTCATTACTTTTTTTTCTTTTTTCCATCTCACATCTACTATATTAGTTTTGTGGCAAAGAAACATACCCTATGACACTCTTTGAAAGAATACCTATCCAATGACACCTCACTTATTAACATCGGTTCAGTAATTTAGGCTACAAGAGGTTACATACATAAAAAATGACCTTAGTAAAAAACACAAAACTTACTTTAAGGAAGCTCATTCCACCAGCTACCACTTCTCTGTTATTTTCCAGCATCTTCTGCGCTACGGTATCCAGTAGATGCTGTACCGTCTCCAGGCCCAGGTCCTCGGAGAAGCTGAACAGCACGGAGGCGAGCGCGCGCAGCGTGGCGCACACCACGCGGGGCAGCGCCGCTGACAGACCTGATGACACCATCTCCAGGAATGATGGCATCCCTGAATTACAAGTGTCATACATATTTCATTTGGATATTTTTTTTTCTAAATGAGGACTAAGATATTGATATCAAAAACGTTTTTAAAATAAAAAACATACTTTTTAATTTTTAAAATAAAAACTGGTCAATTAAAAAATCTATCGGTAGTAATAAGGGGGTATATTCCTAAAAAAATGGTTACCATCTTTTAAAATAAAAAAATCTAACGAGTACATAATTTTTGAGTTATCTATATGAATATATACAAGCATATTATTTCAATAAGCTTTTGTCCATAAAGAGTAACAAAAAACCTGTGTTAGACTATATTCTACATCTA
Source organism: Papilio memnon (assembly GCA_003118335.3). Lineage (NCBI taxonomy): Eukaryota > Metazoa > Arthropoda > Insecta > Lepidoptera > Papilionidae > Papilio > Papilio memnon. The sequence goes on from LD689134.1 coordinate 252,418, forward strand.
TGCCAAATTTCATCGAGACCCATTAAACTATTTTGGAGATTAACAAACATCCATCCATCTGTGGGGGGTGCTTACCTCCATCCTGTGTCTTCAGCAAGTTCCCAACAGTATTAATAACATTAAAAGCACATTGTCTGCATTTAGAGTTGATATCTTTAGTGCAAATAACACTTTCCGCTACAGCACTTTTTATTAACTTGCTTTCGCTGTTTAAAAAGTGGCTGCTCTTGATTAAATGCTCTATACATCTGGAAATAGAGTTCATTTTACGTTACATAGTTAATAAACACGAAATATAGTTAAAATCGTATAATAAAAATATTTATATGTTTTATTAGATTTCAAATAGAAGAAAAGCAAATAGCTTGTGTTCTTCTAGACTCTGCTCTACATCTATGACAAATTTCATAGAAATTCGTTCAGCAGTTTAGACTACAAACTCTAACAAACATCCCTCTAAACTTTCGCATTTATAATATTAGTAAGATTAATTTATATTAGTAAGAAGGAAGATTAATAGGTGAAGTGGTAATAATTATTCAAAATTATTACTAGAAAGACTTTGACAATTCAATGGCTCCTATGTAAACTATGGTAAGCCACAATTTTGCATTTTTAGACCAAGTTTTTTTTTTAATAAACTCATTAAATACTAATTTCTGATTAAACTTGAATTCACATTACAAAGAATCATTGATTGTGTTTGTCTATTGTATATTCAAATAGGTACGACACGAAAAAACCTTATTAATCATACTAGCTTTTGCCCGCAACTCAGTTCGCGTGGAATTAAAAAAAAACAAAAGTGAGTAGCCTATGCATTCTTTCATACTATCCTCTATATCAATACCAAATTTCATCGAAATCCGTTTAGCAGTTTAGGCTACAAACTCTAACAAATATCCATCCATCCATCTAAACTTTCGCATTTATAATATTAGTACATCAAACTAATATTATAAATGCAAAAGTTTAGATGGATGGATAGATGGATGGATGGATGGATGGATGTTTGTTAGAGTTTGTAGCCTAAACGGCTGAACGGATCTCGATAAAATTTGGCATAGATATAGAGGATAGTCTGGAAGAACACATAGGCTACTTGCTTTTGTTTTTTTTTAATTCCACGCGGACGGAGTCGCGGGCGAAAGCTAGTGATAACTAAAGTTTTATTTTGCAAAATTTTCATTTCAAACATACAACATTTTACTCAGGGACCGTTGATAATCGAAAAACATAATTTTCCTTTAAAATTAAATTAATATCATGTAAATTATAATTATTATATATGTTACCTCAATCTGGCAGCTTTACTGCTATCAGCGACTTTATTCAATGAATTCATCAACATTTTCTTTAACTTCTTATAATTACTCTTTACAAATTCCTTACACGATTCGTTCTCACTTTTGAATATCTCCTCTAAAATCCTATAAGCTTTTTTATGTTCCATTTCCAGTAATTTCACTTTTTCCTTATATTTCAACGGTTTAACTTCTCCGTCTTCTTCCATTTTCTCTTTTTTTCCTTTTTTAAACTTCTTTGGATCTTCTATGACAGTTTCGCATAATGGGAATACCCATTTATCGAATAAAACGGCGATTTCTTCGCTTGTTTGGTATAAAATTAGTAATCGGATGACATCTAATATGGATTCTCTTTGGAAGTGATTGTCTATGGAAGCTTCCAGTTGCGTTATTGCGTTCTTATATAATTCTTCTCGAACATTCTGGTCCGTTATTGTTAAATATATCTGTAATTAGATAAATATTAGCATTTTGTTTGTTTTTATAATAAATTGATAAAAAAACGGATAAAAAACGATACATCTAAATTTATCCCTCTTCCCTTTCTATTAATTTTGTACAAAGATAGTATGAAAAGGGATTTAGCAAGGGAAGGGACGCATAAAAATAACGAAAACCCCCCGTTTTATATGTCCACTACTTTTGAATAAAGGTACACGCATCTACGCTATTTTGGCGAATTCCGATATTCGCTTATTTTCACCTCATACTAAACTAGCTTACGCCCTCGACTCCGTCCACGTGGAATTAAACAAACAAAAGTAGTCTATGTGTGCTTCCAGACTATCCTCTACATCTATGCCAAATTTTGTGGAGATCCATTCCGCAACTTAGGCTACAAACTCTAACAAACATCCATCTAAACTTTCGTATTTATAATATTAGTAAGATAAAAAACAAACTATATGCTCTTTCATATTAAAACCTATTCTAAACCAAACAGACATAATTTTGTGAAAATAAATATGGAAAATTATCTAATTTTCATCAAAAAATTACTTAACGAAGATTTTTAACTTGAAATACATACCTGAATTGTCTCCAACGCTGCCAACCTATGTCCCTCCCCTTCCCCTTTAGCTGGAGTCATATAAATATTCAACAATATAGGTAAATAGTTTTTAGCAAATCTGCCCAATTCCTTTTGATCTTCATCTTCGGAGCAAGTTATTAATTTTCTTATTGCTTGCATCACAGATAAACGAAATTCCGGGTTATCCTTTAATACGTTGCCCAAAACACGAGCGATAGCTTTAAAACTGTCTTTAATATCATTAGGGTTATTACAAAAACTTGGCAATAAAGACCAAAATTGATTACACAATAATTCGTAAGTATGCGCTTTCGTGTTTTCATTATTCTGTTTGTATTCTCGAGATTTTTTCCTACAAAATGTTGCCATATCTAGAATTTCTGTAGCGAAATATTTCAAATTGGAATTTATAATTTTTTCTCTAAGCACAGGCAAAAGCCAGCTTCGTTCCAAGTTGATATCCGTTCCGTCTCTAAGTGGGATGTAAGTTAGCACGAATTCAGGACCTAGGGCTTTGATAGCACTTCCAGTGGCATATTCAACTTCTTTGTGATGGTTGAAGTTATGACTTTCTTTAATATCGTTAAGTTTCTTTAGTAACGGTCCAAGTATGTATGTTAATTTGTTATTACCTATCTGGAAACAACACGCAAATAATAAATATAATTTCGACGGCTCGTATGTAAACTGTCATATCCTACAACTTTGAGTTTTATAATAAATTTTAATTTTAATTAATAAAAATCATCATGTGGTTATACTGTTTCCCACGACTCCGTCGCGCGAAATTAAAAAAAAAACTTAAATATTTCTATTTACTAGTGTATTTGTTCTTTCAGACTATTTTCTACATCTGCGCTAAATTTCATCAAGATTCATTGACTCATTTGCGAAACACCTTCTAACAAACATCCATCCATCCGTCCAAACTTTGATTTAAAATATTAGTAAAGAAAAAATTGATAAGTCATAATAGTGTTAATATAAAGTTTTATGCAAAATATGCATTTTAGACATACAACAGTTTACAAGTAGCAACCGTTTGACAGATATACTCACTTCGAAGCAGACAGCTAATGTCAAAATGACATGTCTGAGAGCCTGATTGAACGGATTATCTAGTCCTGTGCCGATCGTCTTTAATATTGTATCTATATGTGGTTTATATTTTACGAAATCCTCGGATTCAACAGCGGGTTTCACACAATCCAAAAGCAAAGCCTGGAATAAATGATAGTGTACCTCAATATTGTGTTTATAAAACTAGTATATGTCAATAAGTGTTTTATAGTTGAATTCAATGGCAATGATGCTGTTTCACTCTAATATATTAAGTAAAACAGAGATAGGAGCTTATGGTCTATAGATAACAAATGATGCTGTTTCACTCTAATCAAATAAGCACGACAGAGATAGAAACATGCCTATAATTAGCAAATGATGCAGTTTCACTCTAATATATTATATTTGACAGAGACAGAAACATATAGAACTATAAACAGCAGATGATGCTGTTTCGATCTAATCAAATAAATATGACAGAGACAAAAACTTATAGAGTTATAGTTTGCAAATGGTGTTGTTTCACTCTAATGTAATAAGTGTAAGAGAGATAGGTGTATATGGTATACCTTTAGTGCGTTAGTGGACGCCGCGTTGACATCAGTGACGTCAGAGTGCCACAGCTCGGTGACGCACACGGTAACGAAAGCGGGCAAGTTCGGTACACACAACTTCAAATCTAACCTGATTTACAAAATTATTTATACAAGTGTATATCACGAAAATTAGCCGCTTTCGTAAAATTAATAAATCACAAAATCGTTATTATAAAATTACTTGTTATATTGCAGAAAAATATGGAAATGTTTTCGTGATATACAATAGATTTTGGATACTTCATTAAACAATGCAGAGAGGAAGTGAGATAAAAATAATTCTAGCTTTCGCTCGCGACTACGTCCGCGTGGAATTGAGAAAAACGTATCATATGTGTTCTTCCAGACTTTTTACATCTATGACAAATTACATAGAGATCTGTTCAGCAGTCTACAAACTTTAACAAACATCCATCCATCTAAAAATCCATCCATCCATCATTGTTTATGCATGTTAGTAATTAAGGCAAGAAGTGTTTATCTATAACTGTAGTTACATGAAGCCACGTGTGTCTGGATTACTAAGATAAGAAACAAATCAATGTAAATTCATGTAATTATGTTGATAAGCCTAATATAAATAAATAAATAAATAAACTATCGCATTTATAAGCAACTGACTGTTGCTCGCGACTTAGTCAATGATAACGTAGCTTTTAATGGTGAGTTTTTTAAATTGGCCAGATAGATTGAGTTATTTCAATACATACAATATTATATAATAATAAATATAGTAATGTGATGAAATGTCTTACCTAGCAAGACAGCAGAGCGCCTGCTGTATTACAGCTGTCCAGGCGAGGCTCTGTCCAGTATCATTGGCTGGCGGGCGCGAAGCCAGTAGCGCGCGGGCCAGCTGCGCCGCCAGCGCACCGCACAAGTTGCCACCGGACACAAACAGCGCGTGCAACGTGTGTAGACAACACGTCTTTATGTATATGTTATTGTGAGACATTAAAGACAGAATAGACTCACAGATCGTCTGGAATTAACATAGACAAGGAATTAAATTCACTACCCATATATGCAGTTAGAAATTGTTATATAGGATATCTAAATATTGTATTTTATTGATGTAATATTTAAAAAAAATTAGAAATTTCATTACACGAGTGAATGATTGTTTATTTGCATCTACTAAATAATTCAAACCATTATTTCTGTAATACATTTTTAGTCAATAAATGACTAACAGCCATTGTAATGTGTATATCTCATATAATTACAATTTCTTTGAATACGACTATAGCATCACATATCAAACAGTTGCTCTATGCTTAGTCCGTGAAGAATTAAAAAATTATAAAAAAATATAGCATATGTTACCCACTGATAACATAGTAATGGTGAAAGATTTTTTTAAATCGGCCCATTAGATTTTGAGTTATTTCAATACATACAAAAATACAAATCTTTCCTCTTTTTGACATTAGTATAGAAAACTGATAGCATAAAAACTATTTTTTTACACATATAAGAATACTAGCTTTCGCCTGCGACTCCGTCCGCGTAGAATTAAAAAAACAAAAGTGAGTAGCCTATGTGTTCTTCCAGACTATCCTCTACGTCTATGCTAAATTTAATCGAGATCCGTTCAGCCATTTAGGCTTGTAGCCTAACAAACATCCATCCATACATCTAAACTTTCGCATTTATAATATTAGTAAGATTACCATAAATTTTCTTCTAAAATATAAAAATTAAAACTAATTAATTACACAGAAAAACTCACCTTGATATAATCCTTACTAAAGACCGACAGCACGTCTCTGAGCATGGTCAGTATATGCAGTACCGATCTATGTCCGGACAGTAAAGCCTCCAGTTTGATCTGAGACAGGCAGTACTCCGCAACTCTATTACTTGCTGGGTGTAACTTAGGAACCTAAGATAAACAATATTATACTCAATACTAAAAATATAACTATAGTAATATGGTTAAAGTATTTTTGGAATCAGTTCAGTAGTTTTTGAGTTTATTCATTACATACAATAATAAAAAAACAAAAACGACTTCCAAACAAAATACATTAAAAACAAAACATTCTCGAAAAAAAAACACACTAAAAAGCAACGAAATAATTCCTTAAAATTACTTAAACCTTAAGTCTCACTTATTGTAGCTGTTATGTCTATATTGTACAATTATTATTACTTTGATGTCGGTGTCAGCCGACAGGCAGTGATGTTTCTATGTAAGGCTTTCTACATTTTTAACATTACAATTGACAATTGAACGTATAGTAACATTTAAGTAATGAATCTACCTTGAATACCTCCTTCTTTCGGGAAGTCGGTCAAAAATACAAATCATTTCTCTTTAATAATATTAATTTAAATTAATATAGATTGATGTAAAATATACAATATTGAACTACCATATTGTTAAAATGCTTGTCTGTGTGTTTGTGTCCGCTAATCTCAAATATAATAATCAGTTTTTTTTTTATTTCCAAGGTAAGTTAATTGAATTAGTTAGCTGTACAGGATAAATCTTGTGCCTAGTTAAAGAATTGGTTAATAGAAAAATTAAGCAAATTTACCTTGGCATTGTCTTCATCTGTAGGCAACATAAAACAACTGCCTCGTAAGATAGCTGTGACAGCATGCTGCGCTGATTTTCGTACCTACAAGTAAATAGAAATGTACAACCTGAAAGCGATGAAAAAAGAAAAAAATTGAAGCACCCTAGATCGGAGTTTTAGAGCTCGCGCACACCTTTGACTATACTATCGCACAACTGTTTAGTCGCGCTGTGAATCCTATGAGCTTATATGGAGGTGCGCACACTACTTGATGTTTAGTTATGCAAATAAACAACTCAACTAATTGGCTGTGAAATAATCGACAATCGCACAACAGTTGTGCGAACACCTTTGATTAAAATCCATCTGAAGCAATGATCTGCTGACGTCAGGCCACGAATATTTTTTATAATTATTGTCCTAAAATCATATTTCAATATGGTCACCTTGGCCAGAGATGGAAAAATGGTACAGTTATTGAGGTCTCGCTCGTCTTCAATTTTTCGACATGAGCTCTATCCTGACATAGTAATAGATCCATGGTTAAAACTCAATTCTATTGACATTCAAAATTTAAGTACTTAGGATAAAATATAAGAAATCCAAATAACCAATACCTTAGGTTTCGAATGCAGTACAAAAGCAAGTACAGAATCAAACACTTTCATAGTAGAGGAATCCCCCCACAGTGCGTACTCCTGTGCTCGCAGCAACACAGACAGACATCCAATTATACTTCGCAGTAATGTACCATTGTCACTCTGTGCATTCTTCTCTAGCAATTCTATAAATATTGTCGCTGAATCGGAGAACTGTTTCCTCAGTACTGCTTGCGGTACGGATTTTATACCCATTGATAACAAAGATAATGTTGCTACGAGACTGGTGTCATCTTCTGATGCTTTGAGTGTCTGGATCTGCAAATAGATTAGATTTCTTTTAATATGTATTAAAATTAACTGATAATATCCACTCATCTGCATAAATGGATAGGTTACTTGGAAATAATATAAGTGCAATGGTGCAAACCTTTAACTGTATGATCATATGTTCTCACTTTTAACCAATTGCTATTGGCTATCTTATTTTACTAATGTTATAAAAGCAAAAGTTAGGATGGATGGATGTTTGTTAGAGTTTGCTGCCTAAACAGCTGATCAGATCTCAGTTAAATTTGGCATAGATGTAGGAAGTCTGGAACATATAGACTATATACTTTTGTTAGTAATTTCTCTACTTTGAAAAAAGTAAATGAATAAAGTACCAATGCAGCAAAATATTCAGTGGAGGTCTCCTTGCCACCTTGTTCTTTTATAACTTCAGTGACAGCAGCTAGGACGGCCAGCATGTCTTTGTGGATTGCGTTATTAGAATCAAACCTATTTAACAATCTGTGAAGAAAATCACAATGTAACTGATTATATCAGAAGAGTAGACTTTTTCATCATGTTGTTTAAGAAACTTCTAACTTATAGACCTCTGTTATCTATTTACTTGAGTGCCACAGAGCAGAGGTGTCCAGTCAATTGCGATTGACCAGTTGATCATGGCAAGGCAAAAAATACATTGAGTGCCTACATACTCTATTATTGTTATGTAGTTTCCATTTCACATGAGATTTCAAGAAGTACATAATTTGAAGATTACATGGAATGTTGTTGGTAAATATATTCAGTCTAAACAAGTTGGCCACTCCTGCCATAGCAATAGTGAGTTGGGGTTTCCAGGTTTTTAATTAATTCTACCTTATTACAAATATAAATACACTTACTTGCTGAAACTAACATTTGAACATTGACTCCAGTCAGATGCAAATGTCTGAAATGTTTTAAATGTACCAGATCTCATAGACCCTGTGTACTCCGTCTCTGAACCCTCGTCGCCACTCCTCATTGACATAGATTCAAAGTCCTTAGCTATAGCTAGCTCATTCTCTGACTCAGATTTCTGTTTCTCTGTACTGTGTCCATAAGTCATCATAGCATCATGTTTTAGTACAGCTTGTTGTGTCAAGCCAGTGCTTCCTATAAATATTCAATCATTAAAAAAGGCCTAAAGATTTAATTTAAGGGGTTTAATCATATTTATTTGGTAAATTAACCATACCGAGATTCTCTTGGAAGAACCGGGATTTAGCCATTTCTCTGTATTTTTGTATCTTGGGATTGGAATTTGATGACTGTCCTTTTTGCCATCTTTTACCCTTGGTTTTTCCTTTCAGTTTAGATCTAAATTTTCCCATTTTAAGTGTTGTTTGATCTTATTTCAAAATTATAGCACGTGCTTGCCTATTTTGCTTAAACTTTTTTAATGAAATTGACATTGATTTGACATCGTCTGCCAATTTCAATTTTCCAGTTTTCCAGTTTGCTGACAAATGTCAATTCATTAGTATAGATATAGAAAAAACACAACTTAATTTTAAATACTATTTGTAAATAGGATTGCTACAAGTTAATCTTTCGAATCCATAGTTGTACTTAACGTTTCTGTATTCAATCATGCAATTTTGTAAAACAGTAAAAATATATTTTGTGTTAGTGAAATGGTACCAATTTGGCTTGACATTTATATAATCTGTGAAGCAAATATTTTTACAAATCGTAAAACGAAACGTAATTGGTTTTTCTGACTAATTTTTCTTCATTCAGCCTCGCATTCTTGTTTCATTGACGTTCCTTTTGTTTGTAAATATTATCGGCTGGAAATAGTACGCAATGTGAAATTACACGCATTCCTCGACGGCCTGTACGTTACGTAAACGTTAGCTGTAGCATACAAGTAGGAAACTATGTTGGAACATTTGTCATAACCTAGTGCTTGTGTTTTGTTAAATTTCTTTTGACTGTGCCATTATGTAAAAGAATGATGCCGCCTTTTAGAAGAAAGAAGGCTTCCAAGTCTTTTCCTGTGAAAGTGTGTACATTAGATGCGGAGTTAGAATTTAACCTTGAGGTGAGATTTCATGTAAATTGTTCCCGCGCGAATCAATCCCTTAGTGTTTGTTGTCGTAATTTGGGAAAGTTAGCATGAATTAGTGCGAGTTGTGGCTATGAGTCATATATTAACCCGCAGGTCATAGTTCATATAGTTTGTTGTTAACCAGCACCTTATCTATTAGACAACAATAGTGGTATTCAGAATGTTTTGATAACAACTTCCGTTTTATGATAAAAAAAACTTGAGCTTATCCAATTATATGATAACAGTTTTTCTTGTGGTCTTAATTGATAGTTTTGTTTTGTTTACTAATTAATAATTACTGACATTAGTGGTAAAACTTTAGATTTATTTGATTTCTTCCAAATTAAACATTTTTATGTATGCTATCTGAACAATTCATTTCATAGGTTATTCTTTCATCATGGTAATATTTAACTTAATAATTATTTCCTTGTAACCTTAATATATTATTTCTTTATTATTGTTATTAAGTAATGTCTGTTTAGGTTAAGTCACCCTACCTACATATGTGTTAGTACTTATGTGTGAAGGGGCTAGGTGAAAACCAGCGCAGTAACGGCCTGCGCCGTCCCTGCAATAGCTGAGCTAGCCACCTTTTGCCACATTTCTATCTTTTTTTTTTATACTAGCTCTAAGGTTTTTGTGTATTAAATGTCTTATGTAGTTTTTTATTTGGTGGCAATAAAAATTCTATTTATTTATTTAATGGTTCTTGTCAGAATAAACCCTTAATTTTAAATGTTAGACATTAAACATGGCTATTTTAACATGTATTGTTACAGTGGAGAGCAACAGGTCGGGATTTATTTGACCTGGTGTGCAGGACAATAGGGCTCCGAGAGACATGGTTCTTTGGACTGCAATTCGAAGATACAAAGCACTTTATAAGTTGGCTCAAATTGGACAAAAGAGGTGAGTAAACAAACCCATGGCTCCTATGTAAACTATTATAAGTTTGAAATGATAGTGTAATATTAGATAAATTATTAAATTTTTGCTTAATTCTTTAAATTTTAACATGTTTACAGTACAAGATCAGTGTGTGTCACAAATGCCTGGCACTCCATTCATGTTGTTATGCAAGCTGTACCCAGAGGATGTGGCGGAGGAGTTGATCCAGGAAGTGACACAACACCTGCTGTTCCTCCAGGTGAAGCAGGCTATACTCAGCATGGATATATACTGCCCACCGGAAGCATCTGTATTACTGGCCAGTTATGCTGTACAGGCTAAGGTAAACCTTATGAAAGTTGATTGAAATTTGCATCTTATTTCAATGCAATATTAAGTTAATAATGGAATGTGTAATTATGTACATGGTTAATATTTAATTTTTCAGTTATTTTGTGAAAACTGGATGATTAAGTCTTTATTCTCACGGGCGTTTTTTTAACGCTCTGCGCTGGCGCTTTTTTAAGCTCTTATTTATATGAATGCTTTAAAATCATTCTTGTTTGTCTATTGTTGCTCTAAATGCAATTGGTCTGTGCTGGACATTGAACAAATACATGGAAATACATTGAAAAGATACATGAGAACGGTTTTATAACGCGCGTTATAAAAGCGCTCGTGTGAATGGAGCGTTTTTCAAGTAATGTCCTGATCTTTAACAAGTTTATTGAATAATGTAGACTTCATATTAACAATACTTTGTTTAGGAATTAAATATAAAAGAAATGTTTCTCTGAATATTAATTATCGAGTTTGAAGATTTGATATTATGTACGCAGTATGGGGACTATGATGAGAGTGCGTCAAAGCCGGGTATGTTGGCTAGTGAAGATTTACTACCGCAGCGGGTGATTGACCAGTATCAGATGACCCCCGAGATGTGGGAGGACCGAATCAAAATTTGGTAAGATGGCTCTTTATGTAATATTGCTTGCAACTTCGTCCACTTGAAATTAAAAATAGATGATATAGCCTATGTTACTGATATCTAAGCTTGAAGATTTTTGAAGAAGATTTTTATGGTTAGGCTCTAAGCTTGTTAAATATTTAGGTATGCTGACCACAAAGGTATGTCAAGGGATGAAGCCGAGATGGAGTATTTGAAGATAGCTCAGGATCTGGACATGTACGGTGTCAATTATTTTGCTATTAATGTAAGTAACAATAATGTATTATTAACGGTCATTTAACTTCGTCATAAAATAAAAGCCTAAAACATTTCCGACAGACATATTGCAGACCAACAAAAATTTTTACAAGCGACTTTTTTATTATTATATGCTACGTAATTAAAAACATAGTAACCTATACATTCTTCTAGATTATGTTCTACAATTATGACAAATTTTATTAAGATACTAGCTGTTGCTCGCGACTTCGCCCCCGTGAAATTAACAAATAAAAGCAAAGCCTATGTTACTGATAACATATCTAGCAAGATCCTTCCTCCATTAGCAAATGGCAAAGGAATTTTTTAAATCGGCCCAGTCGTTATGAGTTCAATATATACAAAAATACAAATCTTTCCTTTTTCTATTAGTATAGATAGCTGTTCTATACATACATAATATCTATCCATTTAACCTTTCGTTTATAATAGTACGGTTGTAAATTCCAGAATAAAAAGGAAACGGATCTTTACCTCGGTGTGACAGCTCTGGGGCTGAACATCTACGAGAAGGACAACAAACTGACCCCGAAGACCACGTTCCCCTGGTCCGAGATCAAACATATATCATTTGATGATAAAAAGTTTGTTATCAAGTTTGTTGATAAAAGTGTCACTAATTTTATATTCTTCTCCCCTAAGGGTATGAATAAATTGGTAAGTACACATTACATGTCTTATTCGATTTCACATCTGTTTTCGTACTTTTTCTTAATTTACTCTTTGAATCCCATTCAGAGCTGTTGCTCGCGACTTCTTAGGCGTGAAATTAATAATAATACAAAATATAACCTATGTTACATACAAAAATACAAATGTTTCCTCTTTATAATATTTATTAGCTATAGAAATTATATTATAAATGAAAAAATATAGTCTATGTTACTCACGGATAAATTACCTTTTTAATGGTGAAAGAATTTTTAAAATCGGCCCAGTAGTTTTTGAGTTATTTCAATACACATAAAAATACAAATCTTTTCCTCTTTATAATATTAGTATTAAAGTATTCATATTTATAATATTTTTTAATAAAGAAAATATAAACTGCTCGATGGCTCTTAGACTATCTTAAACTAGAATTTTGCGATTTACATTATGTTCGTGTTTATGCGATTTTATTTTGATTTACTTTTACTCACAAGAATGTACATGGAACTTCAGATCCTGGACCTGTGCATCGGTAACCACGACCTGTACATGCGCCGGCGCAAGCCCGACACCATGGAGGTGCAGCAGATGAAGGCACAGGCCAAGGAGGAGAAGCAGGTTACCATTCATAACATACCACTTGTGGCATAAACTACTGAACCGATGATCACAAATTAGATGTCATTTGATTGGTCTACTCCCAAAGAGTGTCATGGGGTATATCATCATCACCAGCTCGCTATAAGTCCCTACGACTAGGCCATAGTCAACCACGCCGGCCCAGTGAAATCGAAAAATCACATTGGTACATGACGGGATTCAAACCCAAGACCTGTGGATTACAAGTCAAGTGCTTAAACCACTGAACCACCGACACTATTTAGAAAAATAGTTAAATTTCATTTAAATAAGCATTTTCTTTAACAATATTTTTAAACAGCATGTGGTTTCAAGTATTCGTTCATTTCGTTTTCAATCGTGATAAGAAACTCGTGTCTTACAACATATATATATATGAAATCACGATAGTATATCTATGATGTTGGTTGTGTCCAGCGCCGTCAGATCGAGCGCAACAAGCTGTCGCGCGAGAAGCAGCTGCGGGAGGCGGCGGAGCGCGAGCGCAGCGCCATGGAGCAGCGCCTGCTGCAGTACCAGGAGGAGATACGACTCGCCAACGACGCGCTCGTCAGTACCTAGCACTACCTAGCACTACCTAGCAGCACCTAGCAGACTGAGTCGCTGAGAGATAATGTTGTTACAGTGGTGGAGAGAGAGAGAGAGCTGTTAAAGTGTTGGAGAGAGAATGTTGTTAGAGTGTTGGAGGGAGAATGTTAGAGAATTGGAGAGAGAATGGTGTTAAATTGTTGGATAAAGAATGTTATTAGAGTGTTGGAAAAATAAAGGTGAAGGTGTTTGAGGGAGTGATAAAGAATGGAGGTATCGGGGAGAGAGAGTGATAGAAAGCGTGGTATTCGAGACAGAGAGTATTAAAGAGTTGCACAGACAAAATGAGATTATTATGTAAAGGGAAAGAGGGAGAGATGATAATCTTGTCAAACAAATATGTCCAAATGTATTAGAAATAAATAATACCAAGCGACACGTCCACAGTTATTATCAATTTCATACTTTTTAGACTTTTCGATTAGCGATAGTAATTATCGAATGTTACGTTGTCTAAGGGAACTGATAGTTGTGCAATGTTTGTGGCTGAATATTAAATATATTGGATAATTTTTTCAGCGGCGGTCAGAGGAGACAGCGGAACTGCTGGCAGAGAAGGGACGTGTGGCAGAGGAGGAGGCGTCTCTCCTGGCGCAGAAGGCGGCGGACGTGGAGCGAGAGAACGCGCGCCTGCGTCTCTCTAATATCAAGACTGAGGAAGAAAAGGTACTTTAATTATTCTAGCGATACTGTATTTTAAATAAAAATTACGTTACATGTTAAAAAAATTAGAAAAAAATGTTGGTCCTTCGAGCAGGTATTTTAATAAAATAATTAATTAAAAATGTTGTGATTGACTAACAAAGAAGTGTAATATAAATGCGAAAAGTTTAGATATACATTTGTTAGAGTTTGTGTCCGAAACTGCTGAACGGATCTCAATAAAATTTGCCATAGATGTAGAGGAATCTCGAAAAAATACATAGGCTAGTTACATTTTTTAATACCACGCGGACAGAGTCTCGGACGAAAGCTAGTATAGATGTTAATTTTGAGTATGTACATGTCAGGTGCACTTGGAGCGCAAGACGCGCGAGGCGGAGTTCCTGACGGCGCGGCTGGTGGAGGAGTCGGAGAAGCGCGCGGCGGAGGCGGCGCGCCTGCGCGGGGAGCTGGCCGCGGCTCGCCTGGCGGAGAAGACCGCCAAGGAGAAGCTCATCAACTTCCTCACCACCTCCTCCACGTCTTCCACCGCCTCGCTGCCTCCCGCCACTAAGGTAGACAACATATGGCCAATCATATTAATTTTATAAATGCGAAAGTTTAGATGGATGGATGGATGTTTGTTAGTGTTTGTATCCTTAACTGCTGAACGGATCTCGATGCAATTTGGCATAGACATAGAGGATAGTCTGGAAGAACACATAAGCTACTCACTTTTGTATTTTTTAATATCACGCATTCGAAAGCTAGTAGAGCTAGTAATAAATATAAAACTGTATGTGTTTGTTGTCAGTGTTCAACGGTACCTTCAAGTCTGTTCCCGTCGACGTGTTCGCTGCCGGCGGAGCTGGGGGAGGGGCGGGGCGAAGGGCGTGGCGAGGCGGAGCTGGGCGGGGCGTGCGCGGGGGGCGGGGCGCTGCACAACGGCGCGCCGGAGACCGACCTCAACTCCTACCAGCTGGTGCCTGATGACTCCGACCCTCACATACACAGACTCTCGCTGGAGATTGAGAAGGAGAGGTGAGAAATATTAAGCTATACTAGGAAACTTACGGTCTAATACTGAAATGTCATTTAAATATGTAAAAGCGTCTTAAATTATAAGGCCACATCTAAATTTCATATTACTTACAATTTTGACGCCTGTTAGATTGTAAGCGGCGCTTACGAAACGAAGTATTCGCAATTCTCTTCAGTATTTAGTCGTTTAGGACTCCGTAACAATCAATTTTATCTATATTTAATATTTTGATATACTTTATGTGTATAAAGTGAATATACTTTTGGTCCTTCGAGTCGGATAGTATTGTACAGTTGCAGATGCCTACACACAGAAAGTGGATCTTGCCTGCGAAAGGAAAGTGGGCCTTTAAGTATTACGCTCGTGTGACTCGTTTCATAGGAATATATTGTCAGTTTTTATTAATTAATTAAATACAGTACAATAAACAATTCTTCACCGCTGGAGGAACATTGAACAGTTTTATTGAGGTCTTCCACTGTCCTCAGAGTGGAATACCTGGCGAAGTCGCAGCACCTGCAGCGGCAGCTGGAGTCGCTGCGCTGCGAGTTCTCTGTGCTGCGCGTGGAGAGCGGTGCGGGGGCGGGGGCGGGGGCGGAGTGCGGCGC
>LD689134.1:268259-329822 GCA_003118335.3 Papilio memnon
GGGGGGGGGGGGGGGGGGGGGGGGGGGGGGGGGGGGCGTGGACAAGTACGCCACGCTGCGTCGCCTGAGACAGGGCTCCGCTAATACACGCGTCGCTTTCTATGAACAGCTCTGATATCAAGGTAATAAACCATAGATTTCATCATTTATAGACGAGACTAGAATTATATTTTTTTCACAGGTAAATTTTTAACGCGCCATATCAAGATATTAATTTAAATATTATATAATACTTTGATGGTTATTATTTATGTTTGATATGTGGTTTTAACAATGTAAAGTTTAGTAAAATGCTGACTATGCCTCCTCTATTTGTTGTAATATCTTTGTAACGAAGACGTAAAACTACTGAATTACTTTTTCCCTGCCGAAAATAGTTTTTTTATTCTTTGCTTATATTAAAATAGTAAATACCTTACCCTAAATAAAATTTTAATAGTGAGGGCATAGTTAGAGGGATTTATTGTTTTGTTAAAATTGATTCCGTCTAAAATGTAAACAAAAACGTGTTTTTTTTCCTTTTTATCTTGTTTTTCCATAGATAAAAATAGGAAAATGTTTTGAAATAATATTTTTTATTATTTCAGGTAAAAAAACGTACAGTCTACAAGCTAGTATTCCACAATTAGTTGTAATAAAGTGCCTTATTTATATAAAAAATCGACTTGTACAGTTTTTAGTGACGCGTAGTCAATATATGTAAGTGACAATCATTTTATATAAGACTTCTCAATTCCTAATTTTCAATAAATAAAAATTCCATATCTACTCCCTTTGGTAAATATAAAAAAAATATGTGCATAATAAAACCTTTATATATGTACTAAAAATTATTATAAAAAACATTTTTAATATTAAGTAAAAAAAAAATTATTGCCTTTCTTAGAATTCATTGTTTTCGATATTTTGTAAAAATAGAGTATTAAATTATATAAAATGACATCTGCACAAAATTAAATATATTAACGATATTAAATACAATAATTTCAAATATAAAAAACTCAGAAATCTACGAAATAATTATTTTTTAAGTCTACATAACTTAGTTATATTGAACGAAATTGTATTAAAAAGTAACTTGCCTGATTATTTATATCAACTATAAATATTTTATTTACTTGAAAACG
The DNA here is from genome assembly GCA_003118335.3 of Papilio memnon. Lineage (NCBI taxonomy): Eukaryota > Metazoa > Arthropoda > Insecta > Lepidoptera > Papilionidae > Papilio > Papilio memnon. Next base: position 269,387 of record LD689134.1, read on the forward strand.
TCCTCAATAACAATAATGACAATATCTGTGTTCCTAAACAATAATAATAGCAAATAGGTATCCCATTTATATCAATAAATATATTATTTCCTTATTAAATAAAACAAATTTTAATTTATATTTAATACAGATAAAAAGAACTGTACATTATAATATAAATACTTTAAAAAAATTACAATTTTAGACCAATTTTCTATAAAATAAAATAAAAAATAGCAAATGGTCCTTCGAGTCGGATAATGTACGTGATAAAACAACTTTTATGTAAGTAAATGTATTTTTTAATGAATTTTATATCTGATAAACAATATTAAATTGATAATTATTGCCAGTTTTAGTTCTGGTAGGTTTTTTACGATTTACTTTTTCTTCTGTTGATCTCTTACCAATGGAATATCTCAATTTGTAGTTAAAAATAAAATCTAGATAGAATTAGTTATAAAACGCTTCCAAATATAAACTATGAAACTATATGTTAGGTAATCGAGAAAATAACATTATTTTTGTATGGTTATATAAAATTTATATTGCTAAAAACCTCTTACAAAGATCTGTTTGAAAACTTCATATTAATGGCCAGTCCCACCACTGGCTGATAGAGACTCAGATAGCTTAAAATGACGTCAGGTAAGATAACAAAATCTGATTCCATCACATATTTTACACGTTGGATTATCAGACAATTTACGATTTGGTGGGACAGGCCCTAAATGTTTATGTTCCAAAACCAAGTGTCTTAAAAATGTTAGTACAATTAAAGTACATTATTTAGTCAATCAGTTGTAGAAATAAAATTAATAATATAACAAAAGTTGGAAATTAAAAGTGTTTTCCAAATGATTTATGTTAGTTTTATACAGTCAGCTTTAGTATACGCCATTTGTCAAAAATATGCTCATATACATATTGGCGTTGTTTCTACGAGGTGTACCGCCCAGGGCGCTTTACATAAAGGGGCGTTATAATCGCCGTTTTCATATTGATTTGAGGTATCAGTAATGATATAAAAAAAATACGTACAGTCAGGGAAACTGTCGGTTAACCTTAAAAGTTAAAATCGTTTGAACATTTTGAAACGAGCGAAACAAAAATACAACGCGGCTTTATACATGTCTGTATGAAAAAAAACGTCTAGTTTCTAGCACTCATTGCTAATTACTTATTTGTAGAAGGCGGAGTTTGCAAGGTAATTTTTCCAGAAGTCAGAACACCGCGGCTTTCCGCGACTGTACATATTTTTGAAACCAAGACTTCTAAAGTTGTGTAAATTTATTCAAATAGTTTGAATAGAGCTAGAAACGTACGTTGTCTCTGTATGTAAATTTGCGGATGTCCATGGGTGTCGTTGACCACCTCTGTGTTCCCGCCGCTCGTTTGCCCCCTCTCTTATAAAAAAACAAAAAAGTTACAGACGAATTGAATACCTCCTTTTGGGAAGTCGATCAATAAAAGAGAGCTGTCAGAGTTTTGTCTATCCCGTACCCTGTGATTTTAGCTGACTGTATGTGTTATTTTTTTTAATTAGTGTCATATTTTTTATTTTTTATACAAATGCCAGATTAACTGTTGGAGTGTAGCCGTTTTTAATGACGAAATAAAGATTATTTCATCCCAATGGAAGTTAATGTGTAATGTATCGAAACATTCTGTTTTAGTACCTTATTGTTTTTTTTTTAACTAATAATAAATGCTGACATGTAGTAATTTTTGGATAAGGAAATACAATCAACTTTTAATATGTGTAATATTTCAGTAATTTTTCATCCTTGTGTTCTTTATTTTATGAGAAAAATAAAACTGGTAATTCATTTAATTGCTAAAATTATGATAGGTAGTAATTTAAAGAGATACTTTTTTTACCGAAAAGTTGCCCAATCTCTTTTCTCATAGTATAGTTATAAAAGGTATTGTGTATCCATCTTGGTATACAGTTGATTGTATTTTCTTAACATAATACGTGATGTGATGTAAATGTGATGACAGAGGAGCTGCAGCGTGCCTTATACATTTTGATGCTACATTTTGTAAATATATTTATAGAGAAATTGTTTTTGTGTTTGCTTTCATCCTCATAGAAACTGCAGTGATATACAGGGTTATTGGTAATTCGACGTATTTCCGCTAGGAGGTGGTTGAAGAGATCATCTATACTATACTAATATAATAAAGCGTAAACACACACGTCTTTGTTGCCTAAGATGTCAGCAATTATAGCATATTTTTGAAAAAAAAATTTTTGAATACAAAGCCCTTACGTCACGCTTTAGGCTATATATTTTAACGCCATTAAACTTAAGGGGTAAATTTTTTGAATACAGAGCCCTTACGTCACGCTTTAGGCTATATATTTTAACGCCATTAAACTTAAGGGGTAAATATTTTGATAAAAACCCTAATGTGGGAAAGAGACTATAAGTTGCTGCCAACATCAAGGAAGCAAGATTGCCATAGTAAGGTAATTGGTATTTTGTCATTCACAATTGAGAATTTGACAAATGTAAACAATAAAATAAAGTTTTTTATAATTTCGTGCGGATGAAGCCGCAAGGGAACAGCTAGTTTGTGATAATTTTGACCCACTATATTCATTATTTAACCATTTTTGGGTAATCATGAGTTTTAGATTGTTTCAAATCAAAAAAGCAACTTCAAAAATTAATTTGAAAACAAACTACGTTTTAATTTTTCTCCCGATTTATAAAAACTATTAAACGCTGATTAATTATTTAAGCTGGATGACAATACAAATTACAGTACTCTTTTGTACCGTGACCGAATGGCCATTAGTTATCCTGTCCCATTGATCAAAATTATCACAAACTAGCTGTTGCTCGCGACTTCGTCCCGTGTAATTAAAAAATAAAAGATACAACGTATGTTAATCACAGATCAATAAATATTTAAAATTGGCCCAGAAGTTTTTTTTCAATACATACAAAAATACAATTCTTTCCTCTTTACAATATTAGTATAGGCGATCCCCTCTATTACCTCCTTATGGGAATACGTCAAATTACCAATAACCTATGTACTACATACTTTCATCCCTTTCCTTCCTATATTTGGTTGTTTTACGACTTAGGGTCCTTCAAGAAGCGAGCCTATCATTTCCTCAAAGGCCGGCAACGCATCTGTAGTTCCACTGGTGTTACGGATGTCCATGGGCGTCGTTGACCACCTCGGTGTTCCGCTCGTTTGCCCCCTTTTATTATAAAAAAAAAGTAATAAAAAAAAGATAACATACAACTTTACTTTATTTAAAAAATATACACCACATTCTTTAACAAACCACATTATACATAAAGGAAATATTTACATTTTAAGACAAAAATCTTTGAATAAATTATTTTAATGAAATATGGAAGCTTATGTTTGATAGACATGTCAATATTTGAATCCCTTATTGTAACAATTTATTTCTCGTAATATGTTCTGTTAATTAAGTTATTTTTACTAAAACCGTTTAAAATCATTTCTAGAGCCTATTTCTATATAGAGGTAATGAACTGGATTTCATGTGAAGTTTAAATTAACACGAATTAAAAAAAACACTATAAATTGTACATCTATAAGTACATACGATTGGCCCAAAATTACATAGTACATATATTAATTTTATAGACTACAAAAAATTCTAGTTCACACATTTAGCGAAATATTTAATAATTTTCAAGGCATTGAATAACAAAACGATTGACTCATACTTCCGAAAACAATAGACTATTATCAATTGCATTTTACGATCGTTTTTATCTGATTACGATAAAATAAAAAAAAACAATAGTTTATTCCATACAATGGAGGCAGATATAACATTTCAAGGTTTTTTGTCTCGTACCTTAAAGTCTTTTGTAATGGAAATAGAGGCTAATCGAAATTAGACAATTTAAATAAATAAAAATGGCCCGGATGTTGCTATTTAAAAGGTGTACTGTGGTTTAAAACTTAACCTAAAAGCTGTTAAAAATATTTGTGCGGAATAATATTACTAATTATAAAAGAAAATATGACGATAGGAATTTGAAGCCATTTCTTCACCATCACCAGCTAGTGAGCTACTACCTCCCCAATAAGGGGATCGGAGCCTACCCTAAGTTAGGGGTGATTAGGCTTTAGCCAACCACACTGGCCCACTGCGGGTTGACTTCACACATATCTTTTAATTTCAACGTAAGAACGTCGGGTAAATTGTGTACATATGAAATTCTAAAACTAAAAATGACATTGGTACAGCGGGATTCGAACCCAAGACCTGTGGATTACAAGACAAGTGTTCAAAACCCTGAGCCACCAACACTCTGAAATAAAATATGTTCTTTGAGAAAAATATGTTTTAGGTACATGTTTCTGCACTTACAGTAACCAACATATACAAGTGACTTTCTAATATTAATGTTATAAATTAATTGGAAATGTTGCAAATATACATATTTTAAAAACAATAACATAACCAGCTGTGTACACAACAGTTTTATGATGACAAAACCGCACTGTACATTTAATGAAAAAAACAATTATCATATAATACTTTTGAAATAAAAGGTTAAATTAATTTGAATAAACTAAATAAAATATATGGATTTCCACATCATATTATTTAAATTAAAAACAGCAAAACATATAATTAGGCACTGACAACCATTAGTATATACACATAAATGTCATTTGAAACTGTTTTTTTTTTTACTAATTTACATATACAGAAAAATTGGACTAAAATAACATTCTTCATATAGAAAAAAAAATTACGACTTCAATCTTAATGTTCATTAAAAAGTAAATACTTAAGTAAATTATGTAGCATAGTCTCCGCTGTGTTCCACTTAAATTGCCTTGTTCCTTACAAATAGCTAATTAGATAGCATTAAGTTACGCAAATGACGTAATAAAAATTAGCCATGTACTACTGAATGACCTTTTTTGTGGACATTTAACCCTTAAATGCATGATTTTTTTATTTAATTGTGAAATAAATATTTCAGTCTAGGTTTTGAGTCATTGATTAAGGGAAAAATAATAAAAAAAAAATCTTGGTTTCAATAAAAACTATACTTTTGGCAACAATATGCATTTAAGGGTTAAACAACTAGCTTTTAACCACAAAAAAAAAAATTAAAAATTACAATTAAAAAAAATTTAAAAATTACAATTCTTTGATTTTGAAACGAGACGCGAAACAAAAATCATTACAATGCAGCTTATACATGTCTGTACAAAAAGTCTGTTAGTGACACACGGCTAGTTTCTTTTCATTTATCCCTTCGTTTGTACTCACTGCTATCTAATTAGTTATTATTAGGAGGCGGAGTTCGTCTCCTTTCCACCTATTTCCGCAACTGTACAAACAATATGTAATATGAAGCTACAAAAATCAGACAATACTGACGGGAACTCACTGGTTCAATCAAAACTAAAATAGCATCTTGTACGTATTACAAAAATGTTCAGTCACAATAAAACTTACAAAGCTCTTTAAAAGTAACTAAGCTTTATTATAAAGTCTTTTATAACTCATACTGTTGTCACAAAACTCATTCATTATTATTCTACATAGGAACAAATGAAATACTACAATCAATACTATGATAGACACCCAGAACAATGGGTTTAAGCCTCCCAAACTGTAGCCATGTTTGTGCAATGCGATCACATGGTTCTCATGTGCTGGCGCTTCTACAACCTCTCTTACGTGTATAGCATGCCTTAAATCTTCCATATGCTTCTTATCAGCGGTTATATATAATATAGCTGTTAACGGTTCAGTTAGTTTCACAGGAAAGTATTTTTTATACGGACCTAATTGTACTGGTGAATCTAAACAGCCCGCATCACATGCATAATAATTTCTATCTGAACGATCTAAGGCTACAAAGATGGCTGCCTTATTATCTTCTTGTAGGATCACACTGATGTTAACGTGAGTCATATTTCCATAAATAATACGACGGAATAAAAAGTCTCTGTGGAGTTTAGATGGGTGTATGTTATATTCTAAGTGCTGATTACTGAACCTTAAGCTGCCAAAACTTAAAACCATAGCTTGGTTTACTCCGCTAGCGCCCGCTTTAAGCAAATTATGACAGCCTTGTTTTTCTAATGTTAATAACCAAAGGCTTGCAACCTTGTTAATGCTCGACAAACTGTTTAATGGTTTCCACAAATTAAGGGCATCTAGAGTTGAATAGCCTTCGTAACAACCTTCAGAATAAGTTAGTGTACGTAATATATCTGATCTGGTTGAAGCTTTAATGTTTTCCTCGTGTTCGTAACTTCTGACTTGTGATAGAATTGCATATATTGTAGCATTAATGCGATCTCCGTTCATAATACCGTGTGCTTTCGATTCAGAGATATAAAATCCAGTATACCATAAACCTTGCCACACTCGAGTGTGACTCTCTTTTAAATTCCTCACTGAAGTTCTATCACCTGTTAGAGCAATCACTTTCTCCATTTCTTCGATAGCCTTTTTCTCTACAATGTCTTTATGTTTAGCATAATCTGCTTGTTTTATTGGCTTGCTGTACTGAACTGTGGTTAATATCAGAATATCTGTACCATCTCTCGCATCCACTTGGATGGAATTATCTAATTGTCTGCAGACAACGGCCACGGCAACAATTTTATCGCTATTGGGTATTGCAACCATGCCTGTGACAACTTCATAATCCTTTGTATCAACTCCTTGGTGCAGCTTAACAACTTGTTTTACTGCAGTCGGCCAGCCTGATATCAGGGGAGTCACTAATTGTAATGTTTTACCAGAATTCGTTGGATTATTCACTAGAATCTCTTGAACAAAGAGAGAGGGTATAGTCCGGTGTGCATAGTACTGGTATGATATTTGTAAGCCAGAGTTGGCGCATTGAAATCTATGGACAATACCTTTCTTGTATTCAACAAGAGTAACCTCCTTCATTTCGAAATCACTGACAATGTATAGAGGATGATAAAACACCGGCAATGACAATGATCTGCCATGTTTTATGTTCAAATGGTCATCATGTTCGAGGGTCAGTCCAATGTAGCCATTACCGACATAAGGCACATAGTTATGCGATGAAGAAGTTAATGTAGCGGCTGTCTCCTGTCTCATATACGCGTCGTAATCTCTTAGCGCGTCTTCGAAAGGGTTTATAAAGTTCCTTTGACATAGGATTTGATTACTGATTGCTGAACTTTCAGATTCAAAGAGCCAGTTCATAAACGTAGGACCGACATACAAAATCAGGAATACAACAATTAGAATTATTATCACCAGTTTTTTTCTAGTCATTGGTCCGTCGGTTATTCTGTTTACACGTCTTATGAATTCTCCGGCGCGGCGACTCATTTCGTTAGCACTATTAGCAGACCTTTCCATTACACAAAATTGCTACTCACACAAATTACACAATAAGCAAAGACTGCGCTCAAGTGAGGCCAATAATTGTCATTGTAAATACTTTAAATAAAAATATAATTAATTTTATTTATTTCGACGTTATCAAAATTTACAAGTCAAGTGATATCACAACACAGATAATAAATATGTTCCGATACTCGCATAAAAATTAATAAACAAGTTTGACATTATTGGAAAAAGTTTTTAATTTCTCGATAATAAAACAAAGATTTCTGAAGTTCTTCGCCGTGTAAATAGAACTTTAACATTATATTAGACGTTTTTTTTTCATTCCAATGAACATTGGGCGTGTTCCTTAAAACAGTCATCTATAGACTCCGATCAATCTGATATGAAACAATTAAATAGCGGATTTAATAAATACAATGAAACACAAAGTATAATCTAATATATTTATTTAATCAAAGTGTATATTAAACTAATACAGAATTATCACAACATTCGTATATTTAAAAAACAAGTCACATTCAAAAAGCACCAATAATTTGTATAATTTTCATAAAGTGTAAATACATTTTTTTTTAAAATACTTTTGTATAATTTAATTTAAAAATATTGGAGATTCTTTTTCAAATAATTGTATTTATTTTAATGTGAGTTACGAATATACATTTTCTTTTAATGTTTTATACAAAACAAAATTAATGTTGTATTAAAACAAACCATCCAGTTAGATAAAGAAAAGTTTTGAAAACTGGAATGCACTTTTCAACTTTTTTTTTCGGTTATTACTGATACTGACTGTGACAAAACCTGTACTTTTTAACGATTAATATTGAAAAAAATACGTAGGATGTTGCAAATATTCAAGTTTTAAAGATGTTAATTTTTTAAACGTAAAATTAAACTTATAAGAATTATAATTAAAATAAGTAGGAAGTATGTAAAATGCATAAAGGAATGTAGACATGAAATTTTCTTTGTTGAAAATGGAAATATTTAAATAATGTATTTTAAAATGTGTATAAATACTATAAAAATACAACTTACATTGCCAATTATATGGTTAAACAAATCTAATACTGCATTATTATGGAAGAGATCGATTTTTCTCAATAAATATAGAAAAAATAGATTTAAGTTTAAATAAACTCATGAACAATATATTACCTTTTTTTAGTCAAATTATCTGCTTTAAATGTGTCGTATAAATGCGTGTATCCGAACGTGCGTAATGTCAGACAAAAGTAAAGCTTAATTAATTATTTCTTAATTACACATTAAACTAAATGTATTATAATATTTGAACGTTAAAATTGCACAGAATTGATAAAACAGGTAGATATATCACATACTGATAAACAGGTAATAGATGCTATACTTTATTAATGGCGGCAAAATTGGCAATTTGACCGGGAATGTCAAAATAATGACAAAAGTTTTATAAATTTAAATAGAAAGTTTTTACCAAATCAATCGTAAAATATAATGAATAAATATATTTTACGTATTAATATTGCAATAATAATGTTTTCTTTCTGTTCTGTTTCTTAGGTTAATATTACAATACCCTGTAAGGAGCAGAAGTTGGATTATATGACATACATTGATCCATATATCATATTTATAAACTTAATATTAATTAAATATTAATCATTGTATTTTCAAGTACAAGTATTTGAAAATGGTTTAGAAAAACCTTTTTCTTTAAAAATCATAGATTAAGTATACTTTTCGATTTCAGACCGGTCTATCTGTTGTATATTCTATGCACGAAGTATAATTCGAAAAATTTGTTTTTTATTTTTTTATCTTGTGAAATTTCGTGCAATGACCAAATTACTGTAAGCTGTGTGCGTGTACAACTGTTACGTAAGCAGGTGTCAGCGGTCAGTGGTCGTTTTGTTCTAGAGGCTTCCACTCGCGGTCGGAGCGCAATAGGACTATTTCGTCTTCGGAGTCAGTCTCCGAGGGCGGGATGTCGTCATCATCGTAATACGGCTTTTGTATCAGATCTACGGGTAAAAAATCATGTATTAAAATGAACTTATTAAAAAAAATATACTGTTACCTGTAAACCCGCATTAAACAGTTACAAATCGTCGAATACATCTTTGACGTGTTTATTCAACCCATCAGTTTAGTATCGTGAAAATATATAGCATAAAGCGTGTTGTAAGTGTAGGTTTATGATAAACTAGCTTTCGCCCGCGACTCCGTCTGCGTGGAATTAAAAAAAACAAAAGCAAGTAGCCTATGTGTTCTTCCAGACTATCCTCTACATCTATAGCAAATTTTATCGAGACCGTTCAGACGTTTAGGCTACAAACTCTAACAAACCATCCATCCATCCATCTAAACTTTCGCATTTATAATATTAGTTTCAAGTTTGATAGAGTAATTAAAAACATACTGTGATTGCTGACATCCTACTTTTAGACAACCTTATATTTGTAACAACGTTTTTATACTTTAATTCTGCGTCTACGGATTACAGCCAGGAATGGAAATACTTGACATTGACAGTTGTCATAGGGATGGGACACATACGTCAATGACCTAGTGTTGCGCCGCTACTCCGGCACGATATCGATATTCTTAATACATAGTTTAGAAGTGTGCAATTTTTATTATAGTATTGTATTTTGGTATACCGTATGACGCGGCTGCGCAGAGCGGCTGCTTGTCGTCAGGCGGTAGTTGTGAGAAGAGGTAGTTACGTCTAGTGTCGCGCGCACGTTGACGACAACCGAAGCACCACGCCGCGCACAGCACCAGCAACACGCCCACAGCACCTATAGCGTTTTTGTTTTTATGTAATTGACGTATTATTGAAAGTCGATTGGCTAAATGACATTTCGTATTGTATTAACAACGCTAATGTAGTTTTTACCCTAGTAATTTGAAGGATATTTAATTATCCTTTGGGTTATAAATGAAAATATTATTTTATGTGCATACTAACCGGCGAGCATAACAAAGACGAGCCTAGGCAAGCCGATCACGGTGTCATCTCGCTCTAACTTGAATAACACGTTGGGGGTCACTTTGCTGTCACTGTTTATCTGCGAAAATCATATATATTTACATTTATATCAATAAATCTACACTAAGGGTTTCTTTTAATACTAAAGTAACATCATAAATGATGTTTTAAAGAATTGGTATAAGCGCCATCTATCGTCTGACCTTGATGTGTCTAGTACTGGCTATATAGCCATCCTTGGCGACTGCCAGTGCGACCTCCCTGCCGGTGTAGGTAACGGGCAGCGCCAGCAGGAAGCGGCCCGCGCTGTCGCTGCTGCTGCTGACCAGCGGCTGCGGCTGCAGCGGCTGCAGCAGCTGTTGCGACAGCGGGTACAGCGACACGCGGGCATCTGACAGCGGCACGCTGCTCAAATCTAGTGCTAGACCTGTTATAGGTACAAATATTTACATTAAACCGTAAATTACTAAAAATGGAAAGACTGCTGTATATCTCAGATGTTATCGAGATACGTTCAGTCGTTATTTTCGAAAAAAATTACGTTAAAGTTTTGCATAGACACTTAGTTCTGAACAATTCGATTATTCAATTAGAACTGAATGTCAGTTACGAGTTCATCTCATTATTTTAAGTTACTTTGACGTTTTATCAAGAAAAATATAAACCTGTGATATAAATAGTATTAGGGTCGTCACTCAGTGGCAGCTCGTCGACAGCAACTTGTGGCAGATGATCCGCGTTGAGACGACGCATTACTATATCTTTTTGTTTCACAACGCCCTCTATGACGCGCCATGTTAATTGCTGTCGATATAAATTATTTATTAGCTTCCGCATTATTATTCAGCATACAGATCCGTTTAGCAGTTTAGACTACAAACTCTAACAAACATCCATCTATCCAAACATTCATTTATAATACATTCATAACAAGCATTTATAATATTAGTAAGCCTAAAAATCGTCTTTGATTTCGTTAGCACAAAATTCAAATATGAGTATATAAAAAAAATTGACTTGCAGTTGATGATCTAGGGGGAGGGATTTTAAGGAAATCTACCCCCCTACTATTCTTTAATTTCATTATGCTTTTTTGTCAAATCAATTTGAAGGCGTAAAGAAATTAATTATTATTTATTTTTCTATAATCAAGGAATATCCTCTAATCTGTCAATTTCAGCTAGGCAACACATTTAAAACGCTATAGGTTCGCTATTTAGGCGAATTATGGTCATTTGCTGGTATTTGCTGAAAATAGACTTGTACCTGATCGTGGTATCCATGACAGCGTACAATAACGCGGTAGTCGCCGGCGGGCAGCAGCGCGCGGTAGTGCGCGCTGTTGGGGGACACGCGGTACTGGCGCGCCACGCCTCGCACGGCTAGCGATGCCTCCCTCATCGGTAGACCATCCTCGTTCTTTATGTACCCTTTTATACCTGATATAGAGATAGGAGAGGAGAATTTATACTGGAAATGTACAATTGGACAATAGCGGTAACTGGACTGGCAAATGGTATAATGAAAACACTAACTAGCGCTAGTGTATGTGTTATTGGCCAAGTGTCTACCAGACATGCTGCATGCCAGTAACTGGCTTGCAAACACCTAGCTCTATTTGTGATTTTGAAACTGTCGACACTTCCACGCTACTCGTGTCTCAAGGATATTTGTATACTCATTGTGCCACTAACTAGCGTAATGAGTATACACGTCAGTAAAATGGCATTGGCACTGGTTATACTGGTTTACTGGGAGGAACATTTACAAGTAATCTTAAACAAAGTATCTAAAAATCTAATCAAATTAGATCGGACAATTAAAACTCACTTGTATGTTAAGAGCGTCGGTGGCTCAGTAGTTTGAGCACTTGACTTGTAATCTACAGGTCGTGGGTTCGAATTCCGCTGTACAAATGTGATTTTCGAATTTCATATGTACATATTTTACCCGACGTTATAGTGAAGGAAAATATAGTGAAGCATATATAGGTAAAGAAATTCTAAGATATTATAAGATATTCTGACTCCGAGCTCAGTGGGTACGTATAGCTGATGATAATGTAAGCGATATTTACCTGTATTAGCTACTTCTACAAGCTTCATTATCCCACGCAAGTTCTCCCTCCACACCCATCCGATGACATCAGGGGATGGCATCTTACAACAACTCAACCCCAATGACACTATCGGGGTGTTATACCTCTCACAGATTAAATCTACAAGATTTCCATGAACTATGTGATTATTTCTCCCATTACATTCATATCTCTCACTAGGACTTCTATTATCTTGGAATTTTCTAGCAAATTGTTCGTATATTTCTTTAGATAATTCCGGATATGCCACATCTTGTGTACCGGAAGATAATTCTATTATTAAATCGTATTTTTCCTTCTCTAATAGATGTATAAATGATTTTTCACGAGTATAATTTGATAGTGGGTTCAAATTTTTCTTTGTCAAATAATTATACACACTATCACCAAATTCTTCTTCTAACGCCTCTATTTCACATTTATTTGTGTCATCGTAATGTTTTAATATATTTGTATATAACGGATCTATATTCGGTATGAAATTTAATACTGTGTTTTTTAATAATTTCTGATGTATTGGCTCTCCGATTGTATATGCAGTTGAAATGTGACGAGCGAAGTTGACCAGTAACTCTTGGCCTAAAGCCTGTGATGCATATAAATTGCTAATTATTGCGATACGGAATTTAGTCTCTTCTGGTGATCCAACCTATAAAAAAATGTTAAAAACAGTAAAAATCGTCGCTAAAAAAAATTACAAAAAACTATAAGTAGTGTGTGTTTTTCTAGTCTTTATGCCACATATATCTATGCCAAATATCATAGAAATCTGTCAAAACGTTTTCGAGATATTTCGTAACATCCATCCATCCAAAAAATCTAATACTAATCACACACAAGACCTTTAATAGTCACTAAGATTGATCTTGTGTAATTTTACTAAAAAATTACCACTAAATAACTGTTAAGGTGATTATTAACCCTTATTTCGACAGTGTCCAGTGTGACAAACAACTAATTAAAAAAAAATCCACTAAACTAGTTTATTTCATATCCAAAAATATGACTTTACTAAAAAAAAACAGTTTTTTTTGCTAGAAATAACTCCGTCGATGTAATTAAATGAATTTACTAAAAAAACTGTTTTGGTCCTCCGAAAAATGTATTAATTATCGGACTCTACTTACCTCATGAGTAAGTTTAAGCGTATGGAATACAGCAGTACTGAGAGCATCCCCAGCCTTGAACTCCGCTACATCTGGGAACCTGTTCTCCAGCTCCGCCAACGCGGCGTACGTTTCCACGCCGCTGTGGTACTTCGTGTTCACTATGTTCTCCAGTACTCTATAACGTATCGAATACAAATATAATCTAGTACGAAAACCATTAAACTGTCAAAAAAGTACAGTCAGCTTCATGTGTACAGAGTAAATATATTCTAGTACTGTTAAACTGTCAAAAAAGTACAGTCAATAACATGCGTATAGATTAAATATATTCTAGTACTGTTAAACTGTCAAAGTACAGTCAGCTGTATACAATTAAATACAGAATTTTACGTTTTAGGTGTCAATGTTATTGAACGAAATGTATACTTCTTGAAATTCATGTTATTTATATGATAATGTATACATATTAATGGGGCTGACAGTCGCTATGTGCGGTTTTTCCAGTTACAGAACAATTATTTTACATCTAGTTAATATAACTTCCACCTTATTAGGAAATAAACAATTAGACTATCTAGGGGGTTGTCAATGGGAGGGATGTAGGGGCAACTGTCCCCCTTACAAACTCCAAAAATGTAATTGTGATATAAAGACTAATATAAATAAAACTATATTAATAGTAGCTACCACACTAGATCTAGCCTAGTGCATTGACTAACCTGAGCTGTTTTGTTTAAATTAAATGTATAGAACCTATAGATAAGGTTTTTGATCGTTTAATTATATACAAGATATTCAAGCGATTTATGACTCACCATGAATGAAGCTGACTGTATTTACGAATATTACATTAAGTATTATATTTATTATCTGGCATTTTAATGGGTGTTGTTGTATTCGAGTTGATGTATGAGCGATGACCTTTACGTTAGTAAAAGCGGACAGTTAGAACAATAACAACACAAATTGTCATGCTGAGTTTATTACATAGAGAAGCGATAGACTGACAAATATAATAGTTGAGTACATAGAAATTATTACTAAAACGTATATATTTATTACATAGCATTATATAAATATATTTTATATATATTAAAGCATAAATATTTAATGTTTACAGTTCCGCAAACATTTTTAAATCAACAATTTAATGTCCTTTAGTTTGCAACTAATATGTCTAAATGTAATCAAAAATAAAAAAGGACGGATTTTGGACGTTTACTAATTTGTGACTCTCTAATTAAATCGAAATATTTAAATCTCTTATGAGTATTAGAGTTGACATTTTCACTTATTTTAACATTACCTTATTTTTAAATAAAACATTGATTATATTAAAAATATACAAAATTAATATAAAATCTCGTTTAAAACCTAAAAGCTAATAGAGTGCATAGATTAAAAAAAATAAAGATGACATTTGGTCTTGACAGTGTTGCCATTGATTTTCTGAGAAATATATCATAAAAAAATATTAAAATTCCTAAATAAATCTATTATTTTTAGTAGAAATAAATAAAAATAATATTAGACGTATAAAATATTTTTATACATGTTACAGTAAAGCGTTTGCAGAACAATCTAGAAATGAAGCGTGTTAGAGCAATATAGACTGTATGCGGTAACAGATAAGGTTCATTTCCACTCACCGGAAGTCGTACGCGGAGGACCAGTGCTGGGGGTCGTCTACCATTAAAGTAAAGTTGACACTAACTGATCCTTTAGCGGGAACTGTCACTTCTTCTGTTATACTTTCATATCTGGAAAATAAACATTACACTAAGAGCTCGGAGTACTTTAAGTTAATGACTTTACTTAGTGACTCGCTGTTTGAATTCACGTATCACGATGTTTCCTTTATCGAAAGCTAGTTAAGGTAAAGGTAAAATTCTCTCCATTCCTCCTGCTTCTTTTTTCAGCAAAATAATTGTGATTTATTATATTTAAACTAAATTTTTACTAATTATTAATCGGGGGCGGTACACCGGTCATAAACCAATTTTTTTAATTGTTTACATGGTTCTTAGTTATATCTAAACATATATAAAATAAAATTTACAAAAACTTTTTTCTCCAGCCAATTTAATGTTCAATCCTTACAGCGCCACTTCGACCCCAGTTCATAAAGGCTATTCGGTAGAACTCTCTTTTTTAATTTCAACTCACCCATCTTTACTAGCTGTGATGTTATATTTCCCCGGCAGCAACAACCTCCAGAAATCTCCATCTTGCGCGGTCTTCACGACGTGTTTGATACCGGACACAGCTATCGTAGTATTAGCCAGCGCATGTCCGATATGACTATGTACAAACCCGTGCACTCCTATGTGTACCTGTTTGTATATAAACAACGAATAAAATACATACTTTGAAAAATAAATAAATATATTATAGAATCTTGTTCCACAGTTTGAACGATTTTCAATACCACCAGCGCCATCTATAATCGCGAAAATGAATCGTTTTTAATCAAATTAAAATTGATTGGAATTAAAAATCTAGTAATTTTTATAGTCTGTATTACTCAGTGATAACTATTTAATGCAAAAAAGATTTTTTTGAATTCAGTCCAATAACTTTTGAGTTTATTCGTTACATAGAATTACAATCTTTTCTCTATATTATGAATAAGCGCCATCTATTATCTCGAAAATGACGCAAAAAAACTAACAATCGAATACTGAAAAAACAAAATATCTTAAATAATCATCACGGGCGCACACCTTTGACTAAACTGTCGCACAACTGTCGATTGTCGATTGTTTCGCAGCCACAACTGTCTAGTTGGGCAACTAAACATCGAGTAGTGTAACCGTCATATAAGGTCATAGGAATCAAAGCGAGACTAAACAGTTGTGCGATAGTTTAGTCAAAGGTGTGCGCAATAATAAACAAATTCTATTAAAACTGACGTCTGTAACGTCACTGAAGCGAAGTAATTCGTTTCAGTAATCGGTTGAGTTTACCTGTTCAATGAAATCTAAAAGTGCGTCTTTATTGTCCTGCCAGTATGTAGGCAGGTCTGCAGCAGGAGGGAACTTGTAACAGCCCAGCTCCAGCGTCAGCTCCATATCGCTGGTATGTAGATAGTTCCAGTCCTGCATACCTCCTGATAGCACATACCTAGAACAAATTAGTCCAAAACATTAGCATTTTGTTACTTATTAATCTTACTAATATTATAAATGCGAATGTTTAGATGGATTAGTTTGTAGCCTAAACTGCTGAACGAATCTCTATGGAATTTGTCATAGATGTAGAGGATAGTCTGGAAGAACAAAAGGCTACTTAATTTTTCCCCCATTAACCCTTAGATGCGCACTTTTGTAATACAACATTCAACAAAATGATAGATTTTTATTTTTTTGGTTTGGAAAAATCACGCATTTAATTTAATTATAGAGATACGGCCTCGCAGGCGAGAGCTAGTCTATACTAATATTATAAAGAGGAAAGATTTGTATTTTTGTATGTATTGAAATAATTTAAAAACTACTGGGCCAATTTTAAAAATCCTTTCACCGTTAGAAAGATAATTTATCTATGAGTAACATTTTTAATTTCACGCGGGCGAAATCGGGAGCAACAGCTAGTATAAAAGACTAGCATGGTTACTGTGCTAGTAATGAAAGCAAATTTTTAATGACATAAACAAGATATTCGTGGTAATATCGAAATGTTTTAACTTACCATTTGGCGCCATTAACGATGCCTTCTGGAAACTTCTCGTTGGGTGATCCTTTGCACGGCTGACCCAAGTGCATCTTATGATGAGCCTTGTACATACCAACATTATTTATTTCTTGTTGTTTTTTATTCTTTTCTTATAATAAAATATAATAAATCAAATCATCATATATTAATTATGGAAATGGATAGATATATGGATATTTATTGTTTACTTCAGAAAAGGTAACATTTTTGGATTACAAATTTTGATACAACAATAAGACATCATCATCTTCCTCCATATACTTCCGTAGGGCGCATCAGGTTTTTGTCCTCCACATAACATCATACGTCATCTCGGTCATCACTCCCTTCTTAATTATGTCACCTTTCATGCAATCCATCAGTGACCAGAATTAAAGAAATACAAAAAATTTGATGAAAATTCTTACATATCTTCAGAACATAGCCTATTTAATCTAGTACAAATTCGTGAGCAAAACTTAATCTTACTATCTTACCAATCTTACTAATATTATAAATGCCAAAGTTTAGATGGAAGGATGGATGGATGGATGGATGTTTGTTAGAGGATTTGGATGAAATTTGGAATAGATGTAGAACGTAGACTGGAAGAACACACAGGCTACTTACTTTTGTTTTTTTTAATTCCACGCGGACGGAGTCGCGGGCGAAAGCTAGTGTACCATAAATAGTGTTAAATTCTTACATTAGAATATACATGTGCTAAATGCACAAACACCCCATTGTCAGGGGTGAGGAACTCCCCGCCGCTGGCCATGTCGGGGTTGCCGTCGTAGGGGTAGTTGGCGACGAGCGCGCCGCCGTGCAGGTTGGCCGACAACACGAACGGTATCGATTGAGACCATTTCATTATAGCTGAAGTTTCCACTTCCGGTGATGAGTTGTCCTGATAAAATATTAAAAAAACTGCATGTTTTTATTATTTTAAGATAGTTGCAACATACTAGCTGTTTCCGTACGACTTCATCCGTATGACATAAAAACAATTTATTTTGTTTTTATTACGAAAAATTTTAACGGCAAATGTCAAAATTCAAATACTCAAGTTACTAAGAAGGCACTTGCTATTGGCTAGGAATTTAACTATGGCAATCTTGTTCTTTGCTGCTATAGGCTTGTAGTTTTTGTCCCTTTCTGGCACAGCAACTTTTTTCTAATTACTTATAATACCAACTAAGTTTAATAGCGCGATAATATATAGCTTAAAGCGTGTCGTAATTGTAGGGTTTTCAATTAAAATAATTATTCTAAAATATCCTGTGATTGCTGATATTTTAATTAACAAAGTAATGTGTTTACGCTTCATTATTAAAGTATAGATAAGAAAATAAACGTTTAATACCTGAGTAGGTCCGAACTGATCAGGGAAGTTTCTATTTAGGTCGACATCGTGCGCGTTGGCTCTGCCGATTATACTGCCGAAGTCACCTGAAAATGTGTTTATTATATGTCAAATAATAAAGTAATTAATACAAAAACTACCTATATCTAACGTTCATTTTTATTATGGATTATTTGGGATATTAATTGTGCAATAATTGCACCTTTCAATAGATACTAGGCAACACCACAATGTCAAACAATGTCAATGTCATCTGTCAAAGATTATAAATGACCAAAGATTAAAAAAGCACAATGACTTACCTTGTCTACTCTTTTCATATCCATCAGGGTTCATGCTGGGTAAGAGATGTATCCTGGTGGTGTTCAGCATCTTCTGGATCCTCTCGTCGCCGCTGGTGTACTGCTGGCACAGGTACTTGGCCAGCAATAGCAACATTTCCCGACCGACTACCTCGTTACCGTGCATATTGGCCACGTATTTGAACTCCGGTTTGCCTGTTGGTGATAAATGTTTTTGGTAATAAAAATTGTACTTTTTCTGCTACAATAGTAGTTAATTTAATAACTGCATTGCATTAAATTAATTATCTCTACAATTTAATTTAATATTTAATGACCAACTTTCATATGGTGAAAATTAAATTCAAAGTCATATTGAAACGTCAAACAATTGCTACAGTGGCGCCACTGATCACTGATCAGCTTTTCTAACCTAATTTAACGTACCTGGAATGTGTTTCCCCGGGTCTGTAGTAACTTCTAGCACGTACAACTCTCTACCCTCCACGGACTGTCCGATGCTGGTGAGGCTGGTGATGTCGGGATACTCCTCGTGCAGCGTCTTCAGGAAGCTCTCCATCTTGGTATAATCATGGTGCTCGAAGTCAACTGCAGAAATGCCGTCCATGTTGTGACGCGGGTGCCTGTTACGCGCTGCAGATTTGCCCGCCAATTTTTTGACAGTTCATTTTGAGGTTATGTTGGATATTAGGATTGGTATTATTTTGTAGTTAGTTAAGCGTAGAATTATAATTATCTATACAATATATTACTACTAAAAATAAAATATAAAACTAATTTATTTATTAAATGATTTTTTTTTAATGGAAACTTCTAGAATTACAGTCTAATATTAATTACGTGCTGTAGATATAGAAAAAAGCTGTTTATTTACAAACATCTTTGTACTAAGACTAGAAAGAAAAATGTGATTTTAAAATTAATTCATATCCCGCGAATTAATTTAAAACAAGAAAGAAAAATAGACCAACAATAAATTGAAATCTAATAATTGAAGGTTATAAAAGCAAATATGCTACAATATATTTTTTATTTATTAAACTATGCGCCTGTCCCACCAAATTGTAAATTATCTGATAACAATCCAACATGTAAAATATGTGATATCGGATTTTGTTCCTTTATTTGACAGTGACGTCATTTTTAAGCTATCTGAGCTATCAGTCAGTGGTGGGACAGGCCATAAACATAATAAATTGTAAGTTAATTACAATTTGGTATGCTTAGTTTAAAAATTGAAGTGAAGCATTTGCTTTAAATTAGGAAAGAGTAGACATACCTTAGATTTCCCCGTTTGACTGTTAGAAAGAATTAAAATAGGAAATGTGGGAAGGGTGTCAAATAAAAAGGCAAATCAACAAGGCGTAACAAAAAGTACCGAAACCAAAGAAATTAGAAAAAAAAAGGTTATTCAGAATTTCATAGATTCAATTTTAAAATTTGATTTTTAAGAATAAAAAAAAAAACAATTTTTGTATTTAATAAATATTTTACTATTATTATAATATTAGTATGATTTTATGTAATTCTGAATAATAAAAGAAGGAAAATTAAATAAATAAATGTGACGATTAATTAAAAATCATTATATTAGGTTGTATATGAGATATTTATTTCAGAACATATACATCGAAAACATAATTTAATTGCTATTTTTGATATGTTAATACATTAATTTGCAATTAATATATTTTTGAATATATGAGACACTACCTGTTGCCCGCGACTCCATCCCCGTGAAATTAAAAAAAGAAACAAAAGCAAGTGGTCTATGTGTTCTTCCAGACTATCTCCTACATCTTTACGATATTTCATCAAGATCCGTTCATCAGTTTAGGCTACAAACTCAAACAAACATCCATCCATCCATCTACACTTTCGCATTTATAATATTAGTAAGATTGAAGATGTCAACTCCAAAAATATTCTAAACTAAAATTATTTTATCTATATCTATTTCTATCTATACATATAATAAAATTGGAGTGTCTGTAATATCAAAAGAAAAATTTTGGATTTCGGCAAGATGATGTATTTTATGCAAAAAAAATTTTGTCTGTCTGTCTACAAGCCGCGTTTGTTCCGATTTCCAAAACGGCTGGACCGATTTCGACGGGAGTTTCACTGAACGGTAGCTGATATAGACCAGCATATTATAGGCTACTTTTTTTTTAATTCCGCGCTGTCAAAATGGCGTAACGGGTTGTCCTTTGCGCTATCTAAGTTTGCGGGCGACGACTCGTGAGTTAATAATTTCTTTGCATTTATTAGTGCAATATACACTAACAGGGAAATAGGGAACAAAGAAGTGTGTGTTTACGCTTACACACACTTCTTTGTTCCCTAAGATGTCAGCAATTACAGCATATTTTTGAATAATTGTTTTTTTTAATAATAAGCCCTACACTTACGTCACGCTTTAGGCTATATATTATCACGCCATTAAACTTAGGGGGTAAATATTTTGTATAAAAACCCTAATGTGGGAAAGAGACCATAAGTTGCTGCCAACATCAAGGAAGCAAGATTGCCATAGTAAGGTAATTGGTATTTTGACATTTGCAATTGATAATTTGACAGATGTTAACAATAACGTTTTTATAATTTCATGCGGATGAAGTCGCACGGGAACGGCTAGTATTAAATATTTTAGATATAATATTGACATTTTATTACTACAACCTCAATTTACAAACAAATCACTTTCCATATTTGAAAACATCATAAAACTGCATTTGAAAATGTTTTTTAATATTTTATATCTATATCAAAATGACTTATATTAATAATTTCTGAATTAAAAAAATTAGTACACATTAGATAAACTTTTAAAATTATTTATTAGTGCTATATACAAACCGATTACCTTAAATGTAATTTGGCACAATGTTAGTCAATTAAATGAGCATTTTATACAATTATTATACACTAAAACACTAATTCCTTTCTTTCGACTAAACTTAGACATTATTAATAATACTAAAACTTAAAGATTATTTTATTAATCTGGATTTTAATATAAAATCCGTTAATATTTTGTGCGTTGTTTATTTAAACCCAAGACATTTGAATTAAGATACCAAAGTAATTTTCAAGATGTCGTACAAAGGTCCTTTGAGGTGGATAAAAAAATAATTTGAACATTATCCCTTACTAGCACTTTAGTTTTAAGATTTAAAACCAAAGAATTTAAATCGATTTAAAACTGATATGTAACCGAAAAATAGTCCTTCGAGCCGGACAAAAAGTGTTTAATTGACAAAATGATGGTAATTACAATAAAAAGTATTATTCAGACTAGTTAAAAGCAATCTTTGATATGTAGGTTTAATATTTAGCCCTTATTCAAACAACAGTTTTTAACATAATTGTAAATTGGTGATTTTAAGTTGAATCTGTAGATTTCGAAGAGTTGTTGTATATAAATGAAATTTTAAGGTCAAATCAAGTGAAATAGTTACCCAATAATAGATTAAGAGTTAATTGAATTCACTTGTCATTGAGTTTATGACTGTGGGTCATTTACTGTTAGGAGATTAATAATAAGGATCGCGCAGTTTATTAGCGTAATAACCAATTTTTTGTTATAATGTTGCGATGACTTACCTATGGCGAGTGCGCGCGGTCGCCGGATGACAGTCAAGTTGACAGTCGCCATGTCACCTTCCGACACTGTCACTGTCACTGGAGATGGTGACATATAACTGGAATAGATAATAAAATATTTCATCATAGACAAATTACACATTTTACAAAGTTGAAATGGATGGAAGGATGTTTGTAGCCTAAACTGCTGAACGGATCTCGATGAAATTTGTCTTAGATGTAGAGGATAATCTGAAAGAATACATAGGTTACTTTTGATCCCGAAAATAGTTACGGGTCCAGTAGAATTTTTATACATTTGGCGTTTTGTTTTTGTATTTACTCGATAATTTTGCAACGGTTCAACATATCTTATTGAAAATTGACACAGATACAGTCTGGAGTAACACATGGGATATAGTTGATGCCAGAAAAATGTCAGGTTCCTAATGGATAGGTAGGTTTTTGCTGTTCGTATGTCATTTTAAATATTGTGTGTACGATTCACAACAGCTAGTCCTATAATAAGTGTAAGTTGTGTAAGTGGAAGTGCGACTTACCCATTCGCAGTAGTAGTTATGTTATAAACTCCAGGCAGCAACAGCCGCCAGTAGGCGCCGTGCTCCGTCGTGCGCACAGAGTGCTTGATACCGTTTACTATTATTTGGGCATTCTGAAAATATATTAAAATAAGTATATCAACATTTAAAGAACCATTTTAATAGTGGTAGACCCTGCTTTAACATCTTCATATAGAACCGACTCGCTCGCAATACCAAGACCACACAGAAGACAGGCGTGAAGTGGTAGCAATTCCGCGTACAGTCTGATGAGTGTGTGCCGGAAGCTTGATTTTAGACCCTTTCCATCCCTTTCTTATAAAGAATTGAATTGGAAGAGAAAGTGGATTTGACAGTGGAGGACACATAGGAAGGAGAAATATACTGTTTATGTGCGCCTTCTCTGTCGATTAAGGGTAGGCAACGCATCTGCAATTGCGAATGTATGGGCAGCGGTTGCTTCGCCATTTTAGAGGATTCAGGTGGCCGTTTAATCGTTTTCCACCTTATAATATAAAAAAAGGTTTTGCGTAGCAATGTGTCTATCCCTTGCGTAGTTACTGTACCAACATAATACATATCCTACCTTAACTGGCTCGTGGTCTTCATTCAGCACGAAGCCAGTAACCCCCACGTGCGTCTGTTCGATGTAAGCCAGCAGGGGGTCCTTGTTGATGTCCCAGAAGCGCGGCAGCTGAGTGGCGCGCGGGTACTTACAGCAAGACAACTCGAAAGTCACTTCGAAACAGTTCGAGTTCACGTAGTTGAAATCTTGCATACCACCTATGGGGTATGTTATGCATTTTTAGCAAAAGTGGGTAATAACCTCCTTATTGGAGGGCTAAAATAGGTCAAGAGACACGGATAAATTGGAGGGCGCTTGGGAAAAGAATATCGTAAAGTTGCATTATTATTATTATTAACTTGATAAGACTTAATTAAACTTTTTTATTAAGGTATTTAAGGTAAAAAGAAGGCAAGATAAAAAGATTTTTAAAGTTCTTTCACTTAACTTTGAAAATCAGTCATTATATCGTGTCTTCTTTTTTTGTGGGTTTGTTGTTTAGTTTGGGAACTGTCTTAGATCAGAATAGGTCAAAGTGGATTCGAACCTGGCACGGAGTACCAAAACGCGCCGTTCGTGATGCCATCTTTGAACGTCTCCGGCTTGCAGGCATTACCCTTCTTCATGTCCGCGTGTCTGCTTGCGAATACTGCTGCGAGGTGCTTGAACAGTGCATCATCAGGCGACTGGCTCTCTTCACAGCATTCTTTGCCAGTGCTGGAAGATATAAGTATTGGAAATTAAACTTATAAAGGCGAACTTTTAGATGGATGGATTATATTAGAGTTTGTAGCTTACACCGTTGAACGGATTTCGATGTAATTTAGAATAGATATAGATGATAGACTGGAAGAACACATAGGCCACTCACTTCAGTTTTTTTTTAATTCCACGCGGATGAGTCGCGGGCGAAAGCTAGTATATTACATTAGTGATTGATTCCTAAAGTCATCTAGATAGATCTGTGAGCCGTTAGCGAAAATAAAAGTATATGATAGTCATCTTTTTTATTTTAGCATCTTAACATTACGAATCGTTATTTTCACATGTTAGGAATTTTATAATTCTCAACTATTATACAATTGTTTTTGTTCGTGATCCAAATTCCCTTGAAAACAATGGTCCGATTATGAAGTATTATGTAGATGCTAACAAGACCGATGTAACAAGATACGAAATCAATGCTCATTTAAAAAATATACAAAACAGTGAGCACATCTTAAGCTCTTAACTCTTCAGCGACTTATCAAGTACCCATTAAACGTCTCTGACCATGATCTACTTTCTAGCTAAATCTAGAAAAGTTTACAATTAAAATATTTATAACAATTAATTGTTATTCAAAAGAGACGTCAATGACCGTAGTCATTAACGCACGTGACAGATACGAAAGTGCAGGCTAACCTTGAGACGGTATCGGGGAAAAGTAACAGTGGGTTTCTACTGACGCGACATTCGTTAGATATTAAATTATAGAGATGAATAATGTGTTTCGTATATATTGAAAAACCTCATAAACTACTGGGGCGCTTTAATAAATTCACCATTAAAAAGGTACGTTAATAGTGACTTCACACGGACGAAGTCGCCAGCAACATAATACATATCTTAAATTCTCTGTGACGAAACATGTGTAACTGTACTGTAATTTCACTTTAAAACGAATATTTTATATCAACAGACATTCCTTGCAAAACAAACAATATCTTGTGTACAATACTAGCTTTGGACTGCGATTTTGTTAGCGCGGAAATTTAAAAAAAAATAAATAAAAAAAAAGGGGAAGTGTATTTGGGGAAAGAGACATAGACAAGTGAAACATTTATTTTAGGCGCTTTTAAGGTAGACAACGCATATGTAAATGCTATGTCTAACATATATTGGTTATTTTGGTATTTTAGCGAATTGAAGTGTCTGTTCGTTTACTACCTTTTACTATTAAAAAAACAAAAACCTTATATATGCATACCTTGAATCATCATACGGATAGCTGGCAACGATAGCTCCACCATGCAGGTTACCAGACAACACAAACTGCTTGCTAAGCACCCAGCGGATGAGTGCTGTGGTCTCCGGTTGTCTGCCTCCATACAGATATGCATCATCATTGGTACGGTTGCGGTCAAACTGATCAGGGAAGTCCCTGTTCAAGTCAACACCTTTGGCGTTATTACGACCATCACCTTCTTGTAACGATTCACATTCCCCTTCCTGGATGGAAAAAGGTTTATGGTTTTATTACAAGATGCAAACAAATAGTATTAATAATTTTTTAATAGTATTAATAATTAAAATAATTTTTTGAATCTTCCATAGTTTATAAGTCACATGAAGATAACATTAGACAAATATATAAATGTCTATCTTATATTATAAATACTAAATTTTAGATGGATGGATGTGTGTTAGAGTTTGTAAACTAAACAGCTGATGAAATTTGGCTTAGACATAGAGGATTGTCTGTAAGAACACATAGTCGATTCATTTTTTTAATTCTATGAGGACGGAATCGCGGGCGAAAGCTAGTGTTCTATATGTTATAGAATTTTAATTTTATGAATATGATACACTTTAACATTTGTACACATTGAGACAACAACACTGAACCAATACAATGCAGCTTTCAATTGTCTGGAGGAAAATAATATTGGTCATTGGTTTGCGGGTGCCTTTTATTATCCCAATATAGGTGTACTCACTAAATAATTGGTAAAGTGAATAACAAGGCAGATATTATATAAGCGAAACACCACAGATTTCCACAACTGTACATCAATTGTTCCAGTAAGTATGTGATTATCTAATCAATTTTATATATGTTTATTGATAGGATAAAGGTAGAATAAAAGACTGAAGAGAGCATATGGACAACCAAGTCCAAGTGGAATTAAAAATATCCTAACATACAGTTGTTTACTCTTTTCCACTATGTTTTGAATCTTATAACTAACATAGATAAAAACAATTCCCCTTTAAAAGCATATTTTTATCTAAATTTGTTCATATAAAATTATATTGATTGCAGTAAACAGGGAAGATCCCGTTATCAAGACAACCTATGCATTCTTATCACTACATTGACCTATGCCTTGCCTTTAGTATATCTATATTATTGCCTAGGTACAGTACATAGGGCTAAGGTCTCTGATAAAGCATCCAGACAAATAAACTTTTTATAGGAATGTGAAATTAATTTATTTCCAAGGAAATTTTATCTCAACTAAAGTATTTTTACCAACTATTTTATTTTAGGAGGGACTTAAAATAAAAAATAATCACATAGGATCATAAATTGCAGCATAATTTATATAAATACACCTTTTCAAATGGGTAAACTTTTTTTTAATGACTATGGTTTATGCCTATAGTATTATTCTTATTGGAAAAGTTTTTTACAACTCAGTTGAATATTATTAAATGTGTATAAAAATATGTTTGTAATACAATGCAAACTCACCTTACTCTTTTCAAAACCATCAGGATTCAACGAGGGTAACAAATGTATATCTGTGGTGTTGACCAGTTTTGTTACTCTGTCATCTTTACCGTAATTCACTAAAAGATATTGCGCCAAATAAACCATTAACTGCCGTCCAACAGATTCATCACCGTGCATATTAGCGACACATTTGAAAGCAGGTCGTTCAGGGTGCGTACTCTTAACACCTTCGGTAATCTGTATAACTAACAATCGACGTCCTTCAACCGATTTCCCGATCGAATACACTTTCGCCAGTTCCGGGTAATTTTTAACTAACTCGTCGAATAGTTTCACTAAATCATCGTAGTTTGTATATTGCGGAGTCTTCAAAAAAGGTTCTTGGGCAACCGAAAGTAGCAAACTATCCTTAATAAATACGGTATATAAAATAAAAAACGTGAAAAACAGTCGCGTCATTTTAGCTATACCTTTACGACTACGATCACAACGCTATTGCAATATGCAATTTAAGCATTTACGTAAACAGAATACAGTTTTATCGATATAATCATTGTCCAGGTGATATTCTTCAGATAGTTATTTAATTTATTGGTAACAAAACACTGGATGAGTAAGAAACACGAATTGTTCACCCACCCACTTTGACAATGAATGACAATTTGACGACAGCTGACAGCTATGAGCTGTCAATCATAGAGTACTTTGGTAGAAGTTAGTAGAAAGTAGATTTTGTATACTTTAATGTTGCCATAATGGGTAATAGCCTCCTGTATTAAAATAATTTTCAGTATTATTTTTTGAATTGGAATCATTTGAAATCGAATGAAAATGTGAATAAAAGGGTGTAATAAAAGTCTGCGTTCTCATATAAAATTTTAACATATATTTTACATATCGACAAAACATATTGAATTGAAAGGAACTTATATTATGCGTAATTAAATAACACTTAACAATACAAATCGTGCGCATATCAGTGACCCTTGGACGAATTAAATAATTTACAATCAATTATATTGCATTATACAAAAAATAGCATTATTATTTTTATTAAATATTTATTATAGTAACATGAAAATATAGCTTGTCATTCAGGGATAACGTAGCCATCTAGGGATAGAAGAATTTTGGAAATCGGTCTAGAATTTTTTGAGTTTATACGTAACAAACACACTATAAATTGTTTCGCTTTATAACATTCTTAGATACGTCATTTTTACATATACACCTCTATATCATATACTGGCTGTTGCTAGCGACTTCGTCCACGTGAAATTTAACAATATAACTTATGTTACTCACAGATAAATTACCTTTCTATCGGTGAAAGAATTTTTAAAATCGGTTCTGTAGTTTTTGCGTGAATCAAATACATATAAAAATACAAATCTTTCCTCTTTATAATATTAGTATAGATAATGCAATATAGCTGACTTATGAACACCTTTAATATTAATTTCGTATAAAAATTCAGACACATCTAGACTTATGTAGTATAAACAATCTTTTCAAAAGTCGATTACAAAAATTCATAGTTATTTAAGGCAGTCGCGTTAAAATGTACCTACTCAGTGGTTTTTTGTCTTTTGTTGGAGATAAATGACATGAAACGATTATGAATAGTCTATATTTACAAGATAGAACTTGACTTTTACAAGGAAATAATAAAATTAAAACTTCATCAAAAATTTTACGTTGATAGTTTAAATTCAATTCTATTTAAAAAAAAAACTTAAGAAAAATACTGATTTACTTAAGGCAAATAAACAACAGAATTAAGGCGTTTTATCACAGAAATATAATAATCAGTTTATTTCAGTTCTGTCTTATTAAAATCGTTTATTTTGCATTGTTTTATGGAATCTTAAACATTTGTGGTATCAATAAATTAGTTTTAAATTAAAATAACAATTATTGTTTTACATCAATGTCATTGGAACATAACCTTTTAGAATTCGCGCCAAAAATTATTATTCATACATATTTTTTAATAAATTACAGAATAACACTACAAAATAGCAAACATTTAAAAATAGCTACCTTTTTAGGGACGGTTTGTCTAATAAAAATTGTGCTAATTTTTACTACATATTTCATAACCTTAAAAATTTTTAATACGATTTGTGGCTAAAATGTACTAAAAGTGACTTTATTTTTAAAATATTAGCTACCGCTAGTAATACGAAACGTTTTAGTCTGTCTTTGTGCGTTTAATAAAAGGCTTTTACAACTAAAATTTTGAATCTCATTAGAATTGACAAATAACAATTATCTCGAATTGATCCCGAAAGTTATTTATATAGATACCCATTTTATTACATGTATATTTTTTATAAATTACTAACATGGACTTAAAAAATACGAATTATTCATTAAATAACGCAAACACACACGCACATCTCAAAGCAAACAAACACAAATATACAATAAAAAGGCACTTCGATTATAAATGTCAAGGCATAGACTTCAACATTACTTTGAACACTTTACTTTGTTTTTTATGTCAATTAAAATTACATTTTGAAATTAAAAATAAATACAAACGATTTGATAATTTTTTCATTTCATAGTTAGGCAACCATTTTGTTGTAATTCCCGCCAAAATATTTAAGGTTAGTTTCAAATGTTGCCATACGAAAATAATCTCAGTTACATTGTAATACTTGGAAATAAGAAGCATTTTATTTGTATAAAGATAAAAACAACACTATTTTTGGTCTATTGATAGTTTTTGGTTGAGTAATTGTACAATTTTTTTTATTTGCGTTTTTTTCACTGGAAATGCGAATACCAGAAGATGTTGGCTAAAACTCCTGCTATCATAAGAGAAAAGTAGAGAACAACCGCCGCCCACCACAATCTCTTCTCCCATTTTCTCTTTTCTAGATTACGTAAAACTCCTATACCTACTAATAGACCTGAAAATAAATAGAATATTAACTACTTAGAATAAAAACTAGTAATTACTTAAAATTAATATTAGAAATAAAGTTTAAAAGTATAGTATAATTTAAAATATAAAATGGCTAGCCTGTAGGTGCTTTCGTCGGTTTCATTCTTAATTTTCTGATGTGTCCGAAGAAATTATCAGATAATTTTCATGTGAAATAGTCATTTAGATGTGTGATTTTGTTTGAAAGAGTTTAATGAACATTTAAAATTGGAACCCTTTTATTAAAGACACGTTCTCTTTTTAAAAAGAGGTTCCAATTTTTTAAAAAGAAAACGAATCTTTTTAAAAAGGGTTCCAATTTCAAATTAAAGTCAGAAGACCAGATAGACCGAACGTTGACCTTTATTAGGTGTAAGAGCGGACGCAAACCTTTGACTAAACAATCGCACAACTGTTGTGCGATTCACGATTGTTTCGCAGCCAATTCAACTGTTTAGTTGCTCAACTAAAAATCGAGTAGTGTGCGCACCTCCATAGAGCCTCATAGGGATCAAAGCGAAACAATAGTTTAGTCAAAGGTGTGCTCGCGCTCTTATGTCTTTTTTCCTACAAGTTTATTACAAGACCTATTTCCTATTACTTACCAGCGACTGCGCCCGCGAGATGCGCCACGTAGCCGATGTTCTGCTGCATATGACGCCAGTAGCGGTCGTACACCGCCGTGCCAACGTCCACGCTAGCCAATAGCACAAACACTAACAACTGCACTATTGCAAACTCCATCTCTGACCAGTTCTGAAATAAGACCACCAATCTATACTAATATAACAAAACGTTCACACTTTGTTATGTAGAATGTCAGCAACCATAGCATATTTTTAAATAATATATTTTTTAATAGAAGTCTTTACACTAACGACACGCTATAGGCTATATATCTTAACGCTATTAAACTTAGGGGATAAATAAATTGGAAAACTGGTCATGCGGGAAAGGGACAAAAACTACAAGCCAATAGGAGCAAAGCAAGATTGCCATGGTTACTTAATTTCGCACCTAATGGCAACGGCATTGTTGTCTTTTGAATTTTGATATATGCAACTGAAAATATCATACGGGTGAAGCCGCAGGAATAGCTACTATTAAGACGTTCACAAAAGGTAGTTACCATAATAATAGTAGCGATATGTGCAGCGATCAGCGCGTAGACTCCACCCGAGGCTCCTGCCAAGTAAACCTTGGGATCAGTGAGGCTGGTGGCGAGGCTGCCAGCCGCGACCCCGGCCAGGTAGACCAGTACCACTCGCCACCAGCGGTGCACCATCTCCAGCGGCACACCCAAGAACAACTGCACTAGTAGATTGACTAGAAGGTGCACCACGCTGCAAGACAAAGGCTAACTTAGTACTAGACATCTAAAGTTGAACTTGAATTTAATTTCGAACTAAATATAGTAGGAATTTATTTGATTAAGTAAAGATTCGCGTTTTATTTTTAATCATTTAATTGCAGATATGGTTGATTTTTTATTCAAACTGAGATTACGGTTAACTGTCTGAACTGACAGAAATCAACGTGAAACAAAAGAGAGTTACATAGTTGACTAAGGTAAATCTATTTTATTCTCACGGCATAGAATTATCTCTGTTAATTATAAGATTGCTTGAAAAATCATCGCTATCGTCATATGCAATTACCCAGTTAAAGTGTGCAATTATAGCGCTCGCTTAACTACGTAAACCATTTAATTTTATCTTAATAGTTATAGCGTCTCGTGAACAGGAACACATTCCTTAGCTTGTCTTAACTAGCTTTTCTAACTTGATTGTAACTTTGTAAGAAAGATGCGCCATCAGGACATGGCATCTAGCAGAGACATTCATCATTTTTTTTTAATCCATACTAATATTATAAAGAAGAAAGATTTGTATTTTTGTATATGTTGAAATAACTCAAAAACTATTGGGTTTTCTAAACTTTTTTCACCATTACAAAGCTACGTTACCGTATATTTTTTTATATAACGCAGGCGAAGTCGTGAGCAACAGCTAGTTTTTGATAAACAGAGCATGTGGAAAAATTAACAAACCTATAACTATAACATAAATCGTCAATTACTTGCTTTCTTTATCATATAAACAATATCTAGATATTAAAAACAAACTCACCCAACATGCACCAACATATAGGTCAAGAACCGCCAAGCCTCTTGTCTTTTATGTGGATTGTAGATGAAGATCTGTGCGATAGGTCCGGTAGCGTCAGTCTTGCCTTGCGCAGCATCATAGCAGAACAATACTATCTCCACCAAGGAGATGATAATCATGCAGACGGCAGGCGGCCAGCAGCTGTACTCCTCCTCGTATGTGCCGTCTGTATATGTGAAGTAGGCTTTGCTACGGGTTGGGACTGCACGCAACACAAGGTACACGAAGTAAAGAAGTTAAGGGATGGAAAAAGGACAATGATGTAAGGAAATATGAAAGGGTAAAGAATGTAAGAAGTTATATTATCCGGAGTTAAAGGGATAATTTGGCAAACATTCGTCCGAATCATTTGACCAACACGTGAAGATTGGACCATAAGTGGTTATTTTCCGTTATAAATAGCGCATAACAATAGCACAGGAATAGACCACGCGAGACCGGCATGCACGCACAGGACGCGTTAAGTCAATTATGTGGATAAAAGGGACAACATTTCATGTTTTATTTTCCAATAGTTTGAAAGATATTGGATGAAATAGAGTAAATATTGGAAGGATAAACAGCGGGTGAACAAAAGCAACATAAGGAAGGGAGAAAAGAGGAAATATCTCATTAGTAAGTTTCATGCGGTTTTAGTTAAAAATTTTAATGAATTAAAAGCGTTTAAATGTTATTTC
Organism: Papilio memnon; assembly: GCA_003118335.3. Classification (NCBI taxonomy): domain Eukaryota; kingdom Metazoa; phylum Arthropoda; class Insecta; order Lepidoptera; family Papilionidae; genus Papilio; species Papilio memnon. The sequence goes on from LD689134.1 coordinate 302,212, forward strand.
ACGCAAACACTAATGAATATTAAAGATTTAAAATATGATATACTAGCTTTTGCCCGCGACTCCGACCAAGTGGAATAAAAAACAGTAAGTAGCCTATGTGTTCTTCCTGACATCCAGACTGTTCTACATCTATGCCAAATTTCATTCAAATCCGTTCAGCCGTTTAGAAACAAACTCTAACAAACTTCCATCAATCCAAACATTCGCATTTATAATATTAGTATAATTAATCTTGAAAAAACCAGATCTATGGAGATGGTCAGTTATTGTTAAGTCGACTACAATCATGCAGGTTCTAACCGCTTCGTCACGTATCTAGGACTTATTATATTTTCCTTATATGACAAGGGCAACCGCATAATCTGATATTACTTAATACGTTACCACGACAATACGGCGAGTTTACTGTAAATTGGTACATTTCGCACTAAACTAATTCAGCCGAGTATCCAGAAATTTAACTCAACTATTTTCGTTGTTTTTAGTTACTAAATTGCTCGGTACTAGACTCAATCTGGTCTGGCGCAAATAGGCATATGTTTGCAATAAAGGATTTAGAACATGACACCTTTGACTAAACTATCGCACAACTGTTTAGTTGCGCTTTGATTCCTAAGAGCTTATATGGAGGTGCGCACACTACTCGATTTTTAGTTGTGCAAAAGTTGAATGCGCCGAAATAATGGACAATCGCACAACAGTTATGCGATAGTTTAGTCAAAGGTGTGAGCCCGTTCTTAATGTGCAAAGATTAACTAAAATAAATAAATAATATTAATACGTATTTGGATTAAGGCATGCGGCATCATATCTGTGGTCAGAACTAAGAAACATTCATGCTTTTAGATTCTTTATTCGAGATACACTATTAATAAATTACAAATGTACATACCAAAATAATTAATAACACTTCTTACATATCCTAATATTTTATTAAAACTGTTTACATAAAAATTGTCTGTCCGTATATTAGTACACGCTTTAAACCACATCATTCACAACACTACGCACTAACGGCATTGTTTAAAATACACAATTAAATAATAATTAACAAAACAATACGTTATATTCGACTACATTTCTAACTAAATACATAAATAATATCTGTCACATTTGACAGCTATGTTGGCGCGCTTTTTGTTTTTTTTTTCGTGTAAAAGGGATTAGACGCGGTGCAATGGCGTCCGTTTTGCCGCGCTTATTGCAAAATACTGCTCAAAGGTTACAAAGTAACAGACTGCAGTCTGGGTTAATTGGTGTTCGTAACCGATGACAAAGTATTGTTAGAGACAACTATAGATTAAAAGTTAATAGTTGGTTTGTAATAAAACGGTCGTACATTCGATTATATAAAATTCTACTAATTTAACTTTCAAAAACAAGTTTAATATTAGTTGGAATGGTATAAAAATATTAGATTACAGATTAATTACAATGCAATATAAGGAAAAAAAATGTAATTTTAAAGTCTATGAAACACTTGAAACGGTTAAAAAAATTGCACTTAAAAATTTCGAATTGTAAAAACTGCATTTTTCCTATCACATAAACTTGTATATTCTATGACCAAATTACTGTACTTTAATGTCATATGAATTTAGGTAAATCGCAATCGTCGACAAGCGACTCGTCCGGTTAACGTTAATGGAGGTCAAATTGAGCCCTGACATCGCGTAGCTTTATTAAATAAGTAATTGAATAACGGTGTTATAGACCTTTGTTAGTTAATGCCTATAAATAGATATGGACCCTAATTGGAAGGGGCAGAACCGCTTTTAGGCTACTAGCGCCCTCGGCAACTTCTACTATAGTTTTATAGACTAATTCTCTGACTGGCGCACCTTTCTAAGCTATTTCGAATACTTTGTTTACTTACTATATCCAATTATTTACTATTCCTGGATGAAAAAAGTACTATATGGTAAATTCTACGACTATGTCTAACTATCTTCATGTACGCACATGGTTCGTCCGTTCGTGTAGCACGCGAGAAGGAGGTAGAAACGTCATTCATCCTCAGTGTGCCAATTTTGACACACTTAGATGTGGCGGACATTTGACATGCCACATCCACGGGGAACGCTATGTAATTTTGTGCCATGGATCTTGTTCTACATCCTGCAGGAATAACCTTTATTAATACGTTAAACGAAAACTTCGTCGTAAAAATTTAATTACAGCGCCATCTAGTGATTCTACTAGTATTCTATGTAAAATAATGTACATGTCACAGATTAACTTCTGCGTCCCCTTATTCCCCTTTCTACCTGCCAGTTTATTTTCTATGCAAAATTATTTACGCCTGGTTTCTTATAGTAGCAGTAATTCTTACAACATAGTTAAAATTCTTACGGATAGAATATATAGTATATTGAAAAAAATCTATCTTTATGTCTATATTCACCTTGATTTTTTTCATATGAAAAAGTCTTGGGATTTTTTTTAATGAAATTTTTTATTGTTTATTATAGTTTTTGTCCCATGTTATCATGGTTAACGACATACAATTTTGATATCTTTGTCTCTTATTAAAAAAAATCGGTATTCATAAAGTACATTTATCATTAAATTAAATAAACAAAGTCACGTATTAACTTGACCTTGACTTTAATATAAAGGAGGTAAATTATGAAACTATTACGTTTGAACAAGTAAATGTTTATAACAAACTTAGTTTGATCTGTGGATGCGCTTAAACTAAGTATAATTACTGAAAAATAACGTATATATTTAAGTTTTCATGAGTACTAAAGACCACGGCACTGACGGTCACGTACGGTACATTGGCAGTTGCGACGGACAGTCATAGATTGTATGAACTCACCGAGGCCAGTTCGGGTTCACACTGTGCCAGTTGGGAACTGGGAATCGCGAATAAGGATATTTATTTATCTATATTCACGCCCAATAAATATATAGGGATACCGAGCTGACGAATTTTCTTTTTTTTTGTCTACTTATACAGACGTTTCCTCAGTGGATAATACCATAGGGCAATACAGTCATTATTTACGAAAATTGTTTACCTAAAGATTTTATACATCGATAGTGAACATGTCATCTATGTTAAGGTAACTCTGGCACGTGATTTATTTAATTTTATTATTCTTAAGGAAATATTTAAGATAACCTAATCGCTATAAACTTTTCGTGTAATGCAAATGTTAAGTGAAGGAAAATAGCATTTCTTACCATTCCAACTAAACTAATATATTGCGATTCAACTTTCGTATTCGAACTTACGACCTTGAGTATGTGATTTTAAAAAACCCAATTATGGTAATTTATAATTATAAAACTAGTTTATGGCGTAGGTTTTCCCTAACGTTATTGAATTGACCACATATTCAATTCTTTAAAAAAAATCCAAGCACGTGCGCATTTTTAAGCTGTGTTAAAATTAGGCGTTGGCCGCGGAGTGTCAAATGCTTTAAATCCACTCTTGTTGCGATCATTCAGCGCTGAAAATACCACTGCGCGATAAAAAAGCGTCAGTTTTAAAAGCGCTTCCATATGAACACACGGAAATGCATTTGTCTTATTATATTTGAACGATTTATTAGCGCGCGTTAAAAAAACGTGCGAATGTAAAATAGCTTTTCCAAATAACTGGTTAACACAAACCCACAACCTTCCTATTTTAAAAACTGGCCACACATAATAAGCGGCATCAGTAATGATAAATGAAAAAGTCAATGAAATTAAATAAAAATAAAAAAACAACAAAAACAAATGATTGTCAAAGCGATCAACATATCCGTATCTTGGGATTATTTTGACGAAAACAAATGAAAACGAAGCAAAACGAAACGCTTTTATCGAGAAAGCCTGCGTGTACTGGCTGAATTATATTTATTTTTATAAACTTTCTAATTTAGAATTGTTTAAATGTTACTCAAGCAATCCTTTCGTGTCCAATCTTATACAAAATCGACACTAAGGGCAGACCTTAAATAATAATAAAGGACTTTAAGAACTACTGTTAGAATTTCAATTACTATTCCTATAAATGAAGTACTATTTTGTAAAATTGTCCATGGGAAATTCCGTGTTATTACTTTTAGCAATTGGCTTTGATTGTTATAGTCCATAGGATGACACACTTCTATGTTTAAACGTTGTCTAATGTCAAAAGAAATAAAATTAGGACAACCAATGTTCTGTTTTGTGTGTTAACATAACAAACATAGTAGAATTAATTTAAAAACCAGTACACGCGAAAATCCAAGTATGAATAATGAATGGACCAAAAACAATGGCTGAAAAGTGACGATGACAACATAAAAAAACCAACAAAAAAAAATAAAAATACCGCTATCCGACGTCGACACCGCTCTGAATCCTGGCCACGTTCCTATCAAACAAATTTAGATTTTATACAAATACAATAAGCTATAAATTACAATGTTAATTGCATGCGCATAAATATTAAAAAGTTATTATAATAATATAGTTGCATTATGACGGATAAATTACATTACGTGCATTGTGTTACGTGTAAATTCAGTTGGTGGCTCATAGCAATAATAAAAAAATCTAGATAAGTTTAAAAAAAAATAAACTCATCTACAAAAAAGGCTTATATCATACTTTTTGATCGGACAGCTCTAATTCAAACGGGCGTTTTTTTTAATGCTCTCTTTGTCGTTTATGGCATATCGCCTTATGATACATGGAAATGTATTTGTTCTATTTGAACGCTTTTATCGCCCGTTAAAAAAACCGCCCGTGCGAATTGAATCTAATACAATTATTAATATTAAAATAATTGGAAACGTACTATCAATTTTGCTCTTCTATTTTACTCACTAGCGTTTTTTTACAACTCACCTGTCGTATCAACAGGATCTCTATGCGGTATTATTGAATGCACATATCTAGCAACGAAGTGTCCAAAGACCGCTTTAAGGTCTGGATTATGCATCATTTCCACAAACTCTGCAAACTCGAGATATCCGGAGTTGTCGCTGTCCGCCAACGCCATTATCTTCTCCACAACATTGTCTGGTAGATCATGATCGTATTCTCTAGATTCTATTATATTTTTTAACTCTCCATATGATATCTTCCCATCGTTGTCTCTGTCGTACTGGAAATAAAGGATTCGAGACATTAAAAATTATGAATAAGCTATCGCCCGTGACTATATCGTAAAATAAAAAACTTGATCAATACCCTGTAGGCTTCGGAGCCTATCCTAGGTTAGGAGTGACTAGACATTAGTGGTCCAAGAACGGATGTCAAGGGGAGGTAGATTTATCAGAAGATGATTAAGACAAGTAAACTATGTCTGCGCATCGACCAAAGGGCATCTGCAAATGCTCTATGGGTAAGGGTCACTTCGCTAGGCGAATTCAAGTGGCCGCTTCTGCCTTTGCCATCTTTTAATTAAAAAAAAACACTATACAGTGTAGTTTATAATTAAAATTGTATTTTTCGCTGATGCACGTTCCATCACGATAGTCTACGGTGAAGGAAATCTTAAAACTTCAAATCAAGGCTTCCTCATGGTCATGTATGTAATAATTTCATTGTTTTAATACCTTTATATTTAATATCTATTGAACAATAGAGTTACGCACATTACTATCTTATATCCTCTAACTTTATAAACAATAAATGTCAGTTTATCTCCTTTCATTGTCTATTTCACAAATTAGGTCACGTACAAACAGTAGGTTTTACAAATATTTAAACGATCCATTTTTATTGTGTTTTTCCTTTTACGTAATTATAATATTCAAATTTACAACAGTTGTAGAGCCTGCAATGATGTCTGTTGTACGAATGTGTCGCTCAGCCGGTGTAATACCTCGACCGCATGGAATACACAGTGCATACTCTGATACTCTGATCAGTATGCCAAAGGACTCTATTTAGTCCACTTGCCTTGCCATCCTGTACTTATAAGGAATGGATGGCAAAGGGAGGTAGATTCGACAGGGTAGGGGACGCTTAATATGGGTCAATATTCTTCTTCTTCTTTTCTGTTGGTCGATTAAAAGTAGGCATCAGCAAGTGCAACAGTGGTAGAGCCCGCTTTAACATCTTAGCACGAATGGGTCGGCTCGCCCCGTGCAATACCACGACCACACAGAAGACAGGCGTGAAGCGGGAGCAATTCCGCGTTTCGTCTGATGAGTGTGGTGCCGGAGGCCCAACTTTAGTCCCTTTTCCGTTCCACCCTTTTCTTATAAGGAAAGGATTGGATGGGAAAGTGGATTTGACGGTGGAGGAGACGCATAGGAAGGGAAATATCCTCTTTATGTGCGTCTCCTCCTCCGTCCATTCAGGGTAGGCAACGCATCTGCAATTGCGGATGTCTATGGACAGCGGTCGCTTCGCCATTTCGGCGGATTTAGGTGTCCGCTTGCTCGTTTGCCACCTTATTTTATAAAAAAAAAAAAAAAGTGCTCATGAATAAAAGTCACTTTGCTAGACGAATTCAAGTGGCCGCTTGTCCCTTTGGCACATTTTAATTGAAAAAAAAACTATATAGCAGATTGTGATGTTTGCAGTGTTGAAATTCGATCCGTTATAAAATTTAAATGGCAGTGTACACGCTTACACATTCTGTTTGACAAATATTGCGTGACATTGTTGTATTTTCTTATGTTTACTTTGGATACTTCAAGTAAAATACCTACTGTAGAAACTATAAAATTGCAGTATAAATATCAGTATACGTGTATCAATCATTTTGCTACACTAGCCTGGGTGTAGTCAGCTAATCTAATCGGAGAGTAAACAACCTGTTATCAACTGGCCTGCGAGCAATGCCTAACACCGTCCATTCAATATACACGTAATCGAGAAAAAATGTTTAGGCTGGGTGTACACTAACGTTAATTTAACGGATAAGTTTACTACATACTGCCTTTATCGCACTTTAAATGGGGTCGCGCTAGGTTTCGTAGATCTTTAATTCGTAGTTTCTTTAAGTACTGTTAGATATAAAATAAAAAATATTTTATTGGAAATTACAGGTTTTAAACACACTAAAGTTGTCATTCATTGAAAAGGATATTTAAAAAGTATTTGCCAGTTAACAGTATTAATATATTTTGCTGTCATTGTCGTGAATGAACATACGACAGCAGATGTAATAGTGACGTACGATTTAAAAATAAAATTAAGACACATACTAAAGTGTATTTACATTAAAACAGAATGTTTATCGATGAATCACGATTATTTATTTAAATCGCTAGTGTGTATGTGATCTAAAACGGTTAGGTAGTAAGTAGGTTAAACCGGCAACGCATCTGTAGTTCCTCTGGTTGCTGGTGTCCATGGGCGTCGTTGATCATCTCGGTGTTCCCGTCGCTCGTTTGCCCCCTTTTATTATAAAAAAAATACTGTCTGAACCTACTACCGACGCGGCTATACGATTATGCCAGCTCGTTTCCTAATTACTAAAAGTAGCGCTATTGGATTGGCATATCATCAAAAAAAAAAGAGAATTGTTTGAGGGTTATCAGAAAGCAAATGTCACAAATGAGGACGAAGTGCAAATAATCTGTATTTATAACATAGATAAATTATTTCAGAACGAATTCGACCACAAACCGAGCTCGGGAATTGAGTACTAAAGTAGGCTGGGTAACCACAAACATATAAGATTGCAAAAAACAAACAGAAACCATATGCGAGTTTTAATAGCAACTATTTTTTTTATTCGCGATATTTACAATAACAGCATTGCACGAAAACTTTATCGTCGCCTTCTAATAGAATATATGTTTAAACAGTGAAAACTTACATTTATACATATCTCCAAACAGTAGACAGTAACAACGGCTGACGCATCGTAATTGGTGACATCCAGTTTACAATTCACTATTTCCTAATAATTCCAATGAGTCATACATCAACAACGGCCCATGGAAATCTAACCATATAAGGAACAGTCATCTAAAGCGCCAATAACCCTTGCCTTAAGGTTCGGCTACACGACATATTGAGTTCAAATCCTAACCTATTTACAAAGATTTCTATTTAAATAAGCTAAATATGTACAGTAAAAAAAAAGGTGTGTTGAGTTATTTACAGGAATCCGAGTTTAACTGTGTTCAAATATAAAAAATACACTCGACATTTTCGCATTGAATATCTAAACACTAAGAGCGGGTGCACACCTTTGACTAAACTATCACACAACTGTTGTGCGATTGTCGATTGTTTCGCAGCATTCAACTGTTTAGTTGCTCAACTAAAAATCGAGTAGTGTGCGCACCTCCATATAAGCTCATAGGAATCAAAGCGAGACTAAACTGTTGTCCGATAGTTTAGTTTTAGATGTGCGAGCGCTCTTAACGGTATGCTTTGTTAGCAGCATAATGCAGGTCACACACTATAGGATTCCATTACGGTTTAAAAAAAAGTGTGACGTATATTGGCGTTTAACCAAGATATATGCAATCATACGTTATGATAAAAATGTTTTGGTTATGTAGTCTTGTGAATGTCTTCTCTTATCATTATGAGTCATGCATCGCGATGTCCTTGCCTATCAATTAAAAACTAAAGTGTAGTCATGCTTAAAACCATTTTTATTAGCTTCAATTAACGCCAATGCAATATATTGCACTACATTTCACGGTTTTCTTTAGCCAGCTTCACACGCTCAGTTTTATCTGAACAGTCAGATGGTTCCCATATATCTAACAAAACTAGGAAATGTTCAGTCCTCAGTTTTGCCTATACACCTAATGTGTTTAACTGACCTATCCGATTTATTGTTCTGATTAAACTGTCAGATAAAACTGAGTGTGTGTAGCGGGCTTTAGGACGCACAGCTCTCAGATGACGAGGATGCGAAAGTTACTACTCGAAACATGTTTCTGTTCATAAACTTTAAAAACACAAAATATGTACAAGTGCTTCAATGGAAACCTACGATTACAATTGTAGTTGCATTCAATGTAAATTTAATACGAGTTTAACAAACTTTACGTGATCTGGATGGACGCCAGACGGATTGGATTGGATACGAAAATAGATATTATATAATACTAGGTTTCGCCCGCGACTCCGTCCGCGTGGAATAAAAAAAAAAACAAAAGTAAGTAGCCTATGTGTTCTTCCAGATTATCCGTTGCGTCTATGCCAAATATCATCGAGATCCGTTCAGCCGTTTAGGCTACAAACTCTAACAAACATCCATCCTTCTAAACTCTCACATTTATAATATTATATTAGTAAGAGTAGTAAGATTACAATTTATTTGCACCTATGTACATCTTACTTCTTACTAATATCATAAATACGAAAGTTTAGATGGATGGATGTCTGTTAGAGTTTGCTGCCTAAACTGGTGAACGGATCTCCATGTTTCTTATATATGTAGAGCATAGTCTGGAAGAACACATGGACTACTTACTTTGACCGACTTCCCAAAAGAAAGAGGTACTCAAATCGTCTGTACGTTTTTTTTTATTAAATTTTGATTTTTTTTTTATCCGAAAGGTACAAATAAATGGGACCCACCTGCAAGGGTCTCATATATTTGTTTAATTTTTGTTTTTAAATTCCACGCGGACAGTGACGCGAGCGAAATCTAATTCTACGAGTATATTTACGTAACATATGAGGACAAACGTTTTAAGGGTTAAGGTCATTGACATGGTATTTCAAAGTATACCAATTATAAGACCATATGACTGTAGTTATTTAACGCTTAAAATGTGAGTAACATTTAGGTTTGTCACTTAATGGTAAAACATTTCAATGCGGTTACGATATCTTTAGGGTTGACTCAAAAAGAGATTACTCATCATCATCATCAACTTGCCCTTATCCCTTACGGAGGGTCGGCACAGTATGTGCTACTCTTCCATACATTTCTCTCAGCCGTCATATCTGAATCCACTCCCTTCTTAAGCATATCCTCTTTCACACAATCCATCCATACTTTCTTCGGTCTTCCTCTTCCTTTGTAGCCATCCACATTCATTCTTAACACTTTCTGGTTTATGTCCCCATCGTCTCAAAAGAGATTACTCATAGTCAATTAAAAGATGTGCACTATTGGATTTTGGACAACCCTTAAGATTCAAAGCATATAATTTACGTCAGTTTGTATTATTACTAGTGAGATTATGAACTAATAAAGTCTACAATCAATAACAGATGTTAGAGTAATAAATATTTTTGAATGCAGTCTTGAAGGTTACAATAGTTTTTCATACTGTTTTATATAGAATCGTATCGTAAAGGTAAGAATAATTCTCACGCGTGTCTGAGTTATGAGTCATTGGAAAATATTTAGCTGTAAACGAGTAAGTGTTTTCCTTACGTAATTCCTCAACTACCGGATCCTAACTGTATTTACATCTTACTAATCTTACTATGGATGGATGGATGGATATTTGTTAGAGTTTGTATCCTAAACTGATGAATGGATCCAGACGAAATTTGGCATAGATGTAGAGGATAGTCTGTAAGAACACATAGGCTACAAAGGCATACTTTAGTTTTTTTAAATTCTATGGTGATGGAGTCGCGGGCGAAAGCTAGTCTTACGTATTCGATTTCATTAATTTTTACTTTAGGATTCGAAATATCCTAAGACATTATAAGGTAACAAAAAGTGGCTTTACAGGGCTAATATTTAGTTTATGACTACATTACTAAAGATATTATTTTGCACCATATTATGCATTTAAAACACTAATAGCCGGGGCCTGTAATTACCAACACCCCGGGCAAGATTTCTATAGCACCCTCTAAGGTGTACAAGCCCATACAAAATATCTGGTACTGCCAATAGGTGACTTTTGGATTTAGTTTATTGCACACTAATTCCCATAAAAATTTAGTGTATGTAGAAAAAATTAATAACTTATAGGAAACTCAAACAATGTATTGATATTAAATGGGAAAGATATTAAAAAAAAATAAGACATGGACAATCTTATCTTCTATTAGATATATGTAAAGATTATATTACAAGAATGATATAGGTTCCATAAACTGCTCTATAAATTAAAAGAAATTAAATATTTATTGCTAACTACAACATGAATAAGAATTTTGAGATAAACGAATATGAAAAAAGCACTTCAATTAGACTTAAAGAAAAGAAATGGTCATTAATGAAGAAAATTATCAGAAAGAGGCTCTCTAGCTAATAAATACAATGAAAAAATTAAAGCGACGACTGTTGTGTGTGTAAGTCCCTTGTGAAAACAAACGTGAGAATTCAATAAAAAGGCGGAAGAATTACGACTAAGTGAAAGTTCAAATAATGACTAAAAAGTAGTTTACCTTGTTAAATATTCTTTGCCAATATAAATCGGATCTGGTCGGAGTGAGGGGCATGGAAACAGTAGTTTCTCTCTGTTGCGAAGTCATTTTCATTAAAAACTATACAGAACTGTTCAAACAATCAAAAATTCACAACTTAAATGTTGACCGAATAACACATCTCGCGGCTTTTTGAAACAATCTTTGATTAATCACAATCGATTCATAGCAACGATAAGATAATAAAGACCTTGCAATATTCGGATAAATTATATTGTGTTCGTGTTTATATTATTGATAACAAATAACAACTGTATAATAACCACTTCGCCCAAAGTACCGTTATAAACTGGCTTTGGCACCTGACACACTGACATTTTTACGTACTCTTTGTGAACAAACATGACGTAAATTGATACGTATTATTTCGTTTATCTACCAAACAATGCTTCGAATAATTTAATACACAGTATTAGTATGATGTACTTTAAAGTAGCCAATTAATTTTAAGTTAAAATTCAAAATTAAGTGAAAAATAATTCACACAAGATAATTCCCTCGATTCTGTGATCGGAACGTATTAATGTAAACATTGTTTCTATGGCAACTAAACTAACTGTCATCTGTCACTTCCAAAACATAATAAACACAATTTGTAATCAGTGGATTTTTTAAATTTTCTCGCTGCTTTAAAATAAAGACAATAAAACCAAAACTAAATGTAACATGTACGACTTTAATAGTAATAATAAAGTGCCTGGAGTCTATTGGCTTAAGCAACCTATCGATGATTTAAAGTTAAAGTATGTTTTTTTTAAAGAATTGGGCAAAAGAATTGCGGGAACACCGTCGCAAATTAACTTCTTTTATTTAAGTTACATTTTAATAAATCTCGTTTTTCTTCACTTTTATTCTAAGCGTCAAGTTAACAAATAGTTCTTAAAATTACAGAATTACGATAAAACCTCAAGCTAGTGCGATAAGTTTACCAAAATATGAAGAATTCATGAACATATCAACAACAGCTGATTTGGATAAAATCGAAACTAACGGAATTGACGAACATGTATTTAAATGGCAAGAAAAAGTTTTCAGTGCTTGGGAAATCAAGAATTATAGTGATGTATACAACTGTGGCACTGAAACTCAATTAGACCATCACAATACTTTAAATTCTAAAGAACATAAACCACAGAAAGTATTTACGTATATACATGAAGATTATTATTTACCTTTACCATTGGATTTAAAGCCTCAATATTCAAGAGAAAATTTTAATCTACTTTCATGCTTTGAGAATTTAAGCTTAACAGATAGATTTAGCAGGTCGTTTGGAGGTTCAAGTTCAATGCATCAATTATTCCGTAGTGAAGAAAGTATGATAGAAAAATCAAGTTGGATTTCTATGCATGTTGTATTTGATGATTCTACTTATAATAAGTAAGTTTTCATTAAGTATTATTTTAATTCAAAGTATTACCTACAGTGATATATTGCATTAATAGAAAATTTAACCAACAGTTTATTAGAAGCTAGCTTTCGCTTCTAGTATAAAAAAATAAAAAGTGAGTAGCCTATGTGTTCTTCCAGAATATGCTCTACATCTATACCAAATTTTATCCATATCCGTTCAGCAGTTTAGGCTACAAACTCTAAGAAACATCTAAACTTTCGCATTTATAATATTAATAAGACAAATTGTATATTTTTATTCTCCAGTGATTCTCAGCTTTTAATCAAACAGGAATATATCCTGTTGTCTTTGTATTATAATATAACTGATAATTATCTTATAATATCACCTGATGTGAACAATTTGACGCAAAACCCTTATATTGTGTCCACGGAAACTTGCTCGGCCAACTTTGAATATGCTGTTGACATCATATCTGATGAGTTAGAAAGTGATCAAGATCTGGTTAATTTGGTAAGTTTAAATATAGAAATAAATAATCACCTACTAAAATGAGTACAGTAATATTTGAAAAACTCAAGCCCGCATGCACTTTCTGTGCGTGAACCATCAGTTGAACTGTACAGTTTTGTGTACACATGCACATTTGTAACTGAAAAGTTTGACTGCTAAATAAAAACTGACAGAATTGAATATCTGTTGCGGCTTTAGATTTGCAAACTTTAATTTCCTTCTATTTACATCTTTGTAGATAAAATAGGGAATGGAGAGTGAAGGAAAACAGCCCAATTCAATGTAGATTTAATGAATATTTTAAATACTTTCTTCCTCTATTTCCAGCTCAATAAACTGTACATAAAATGGCAGATGAAACACAAACAAACAGTGAAATTTATCCCAGCACCAACGGGGAAGGAGAAATTCTTTGTTAATATTGAAATTGTATCAGCAAATGAATTTAATACGGATAATATTTATATTGAGTATGAAATTAAGGTATTACAATTATACTAGCTGTTGCCCGCGAATCCGTCCGCTCTGAATTACATAAAAACTTATTAAGTAGGCTATGTGTTCTTGCAGATTATGCTATACATCTGTGTCAAATTTTTATTCCAAATTAAGGAAAAAAGGCTGGCATTTTTAAAGAATTATGACTACTAACACCATCTATGATCGATTGACAAAAACCGCTTATCATTTTGTTGTTAAAGACTCTCAATAGATGTCACTGTTTTCAATTTATAATAATTATGAACTGACTTAATTTTTTTAAAAACTACCACAAATTAAGTTTGATTAATAAATATTTACTATTTTAGGTACCAGAAAACTTTAAATGCGAAAATATACTCCATGGTAGAACTCATATCAGCAAAGCCACTAACAATGGTGATATGTTATGGACATACGGACATATGATTGAATTGGATATAGAAGTTGACGAGGAAATAGGTAAAAACATATGAAATTAAAAAAAAAGTATAATTTGCATTTAAAAACCCAATTGCTATCGCTAATACTTAATTTGTATACAAATGTGTTCTTAGAATATTAAATTTTTGTACTTGAATATTTAGTTTAAAATTACTAAAAATATGTACCTTACTATTTTCGTAAAGTGGTGTTTTTTTTAATTTAACTGATAGGTTCAAAATAAAATTTTAGAACTATCACCTATTCAACTATACCTTGAAGCGATATCCACAGACTGGTGGGGTAGACAGAGAACTGAGGGGTATTGTTACCTACCTCTATCATTAATACCCGGTTATTACAACAAGGTATTGACTTGTTCCCGACCGGAGGAGATAGATAAGGTAGTAGCCAATACCCGACGATTCTTTGTAGGAGGATGTCATTTGATAAAGGATTTAGAAGTCTTATCCAAACCTCAATTACAGGTATATTTATTATTTGAATAATAATTTTCGTATTTTTGAAATTTCATAAATAAAACTGCTAACTAATTTGTTCTTTTAGACACATTTGTGATAAATTTCATCAAGACCCGTTATTCTGAACCTACAAACAACCTAACTTTCGCATTCATATGAATACTAACTTTCGCCCGCGACTTTGTCTGCGTGGAATTAAAAAACAAAACAAAAGTAGCTTATGTGTTATTCCACTTTACATCTATATGTCAAATTTTATAGAGATCCGTACAACAGTTTAGGCTACAAATTCCAACAAACATCCATCCATCCATTCATCTAAACTTTCGCATTTATAATATTAGTAAGAGTGATTATGAAGACGAAAGATTTGTATTTTAGAATTTTTATATGTATTGAAATAACCCAAAAACTACTTGGCCGATTTTAGGAATTCTTGACCCTAAAATGCTATCAGTGAGTAACATAGGATATATTTTTTAATTACACGCGGATGAAGTCCCGTGCAGCAGGTAGTCTGTGATAAATTTTATTTAGACCCCTACCTTCTAACAAACCTCCATCCATCCATCCTTTCATTTCACATTTTCAGAATACAATTTTCACATACACAGAAACAGGAAACATAGATGTCCGTTATAGTATAATTAGACAGATGAACAGTTCTATAGGAGTATCAGGAGTACCAGCTAACACCAGTTCCTCCAGCTCCACCAGCGGGCTGCTGCAGCGCGCCGAGCTGGTCCTCAGAGAGTACAGCCACGCCGCAGCCAGGCTCGCTGCGGCCACTAAACATATTAACTGTGCCTATACCTAAAATATAGTATTCCAAACTGAAATCCATCTGTTTTATTTGTATATGGAGGTCACAGGAGTAATATGCGACCCCCAAATTCCCCTTAAACTAAAGGGGTACAAGGCCGTCGTAAGATCTGTCATGATGTATGGATATTGGGCAGTAAAAGGGACGGATGAAAGGATATGTGGCAGAAATGCAAATGTTAAGATGGATGTGAGGGGTAACACGATTGGATAAGATCCGAAATCAGTATATTAGAGGAAGTTTGAGAGTAGCACTAGTGGTTGAGAAGGTAAAGAGTAAAAGGTTAGCATGGTATGGGCATGTTATGAGGAGGGATGAATCGCATGTAACAAGGAGAACGTTAGGTAAGAGTGTGGAGGTACACCGGTAGAGGTAGACCTAGAAAGAGATGGATGGATTGCGTGAAAGGTGACATGATCAAGAAGGGAGTGATGACTGAGATGACGAATGATAGAGTTATGTGGAGGACAAAAACCTGTTGCGCCCTGCGGGAGTAGGATAAGGAAGATGATAGAGTCGAGATGTGGACTCGACCCCCTAAGATCAATGGAACTTGTAATAACTTTATCACGTGCTTGTCACGTATTTATTCGTATACTTTTTATTACAAACACATTTTATTACAAAGCATGCTTTGTTTAGGTACTTAGTAGGTGAATAGTTGACATTTACATTGAAATAAAACTAATGCTTTAAATAGTCCATACACTTATTTATTTTTGTACTATATAATGTTGGAAGTAATTATCAATAAACATTTGATTGAGTTTATTGGAACTACGATTAAAATTGTAATTTTGATTTTTCTCCCCAGGAAAATATAAAAAACCATCCATATAGCTCAATTTCCCGCCCTAGCATTTCAACTGACATTTTCTTTGATTCTTAATTTCTCAAAGTATTTTTCAAATGAAAATGTATTTTTAATCTACATCTGTCCAATTTTGACGGCGTCTCTGAGTCGCTCCGTGAAATCTGCCAATCGGCGAGCTCGACGCGCTTTAAGGTCACGCTCGCGGGCCAATCGCATCGCGCGGGCATCAGTGTGCGCTGCGTGCGCCATCGCATGTGCACGTCTGTACGCGTCCTCCGCAGCCAACTCCTGACGCAGTAGCGATGATTCCCACGAGCTAAGCGCGTTCGATATCGCTACACGCTGAAAAAATATGCACACCCGATTGAATTTCTATACAGAATGTTCGATATAGATGATAGGAGTTCTCCATATTTGGTAACTAACTATAGGGTTAAACTTCGCGGTCCTAATATAAAATCTCAGTATAGGTTGTGCGGCGGGACCCGAATCCGTATTGTACGGTGCACAGTATATGACTTAAATGACACTTCTTCCTATAGAAAGCCAAGTCTTTTACACTTTTTGTTAATCTTTTTTGCGTTTTTATAGTGCCATCTAAATTATAATCGATTGAAATTTCATCCAGACACTACACAATATGCTATTTTAGGTACGAGTATGTATAGCGGAACACTTGTGCTTAACAAGCAGTGGGTCTCAAGCAATAAAGTTAGAATTTAACCTGTGAAGTGTCTCTAAGCAAAGCATTCCTCCTCTTGTTAGCTTCCTCCTCCCTCTGTAGCGCGTGTATAAGCTGTATGCTGCGCCGGCAGTGGTCAGCCGCGTGCTGCCGCGACCGCCGGTCTGCTGCGAGGTACGCACGCGACTCCTCCTCCAACGCGTTGTCTATAATTCTGCTAACCTATGTCAATCAGCTAAGGTTGATAAGAAGACAAACAATCCTAATAAAAGCTATAATCCTTACAAAGGGTTTAATACACCAATAAATTACACAATTACTCAGCTCACTATATGTCCCCACTGACAGGCTCGGAGCCTACCTTAAAGTTAGAGTGATTAGGCCTTCAACGACGCTGACTCAGTGCGGGTTGACTTAACACATATCTTTGAATTTCTTCTCTGATGTGTGCAGGCATCACGATGTTTTCCTTCACCGTAAGAACGTCGGGTAAATTATGTATATATGAAACATTGGTACATGGCGGGATTCGAACCCAAGACTTTTAGAATACAAGACAAGTGCTTAAACCCTTGAGCCGCCGAGGCTCCATAAAAATGCGGTACAATTTTGTATTGATTGCAGCGCCATCTTTTGTAAGATTACACACAACACAAAATCGCGGCAAAACAAGCAGTCAGACAAAAATCCACCTTTCTATCATCATTGAAAGCCATCAGCTCCTTTGCGCGGTGATCTTTATACCGTATGCAGTCCAGCAGTTGCCCTTGCATCATGTTCTGGTGCATGCGCTGTTGGCCTCGCACCAGCTCAGCCAGGCATCGTTCCCGGCGACGTTTCTCTTTTATGTACTGCTTAAATTTCTCTGTCGACTGCGCGTCTATCTGAAATGTATGAGAAGTAACGCCATCTATTATGCAGAAGAATCATTTTATTGAATAAGCGCAAAAAAATGCGGCCAGTTAAAACTGGCGTGTTAAACATTATTTTGATAAAAATATTAAAGATCTTAGTTGAATATTACGATTTACTTTTTACAAAATTGAAGAAAACTAAAAGTTCAAACCATTTCTCTTTCCCGTTTCTCCTCGCGCCACATCTTATGAAATTCATCAGCTAGTCTGTCTCTTTCAGCGCTCTCTTCTCTTTTTCTCGCTAAAGCTGTCAGCAGCCGCCATTCCCGATCGGGAATTGAACTTATCATGTTGTTACTGTCTTCATATTCCGCTGATGTTATCAAATCTGACACAGCACTGGAACCTGAATATAAGGTGAAAGCGCCTGTAGAAATTTTATAGAAAAAACTTTACAATATTTTGACTACTTTTTAACAAGGCGCATAAAATTCAAGACGAGTTTGATGCTAATTTCGTCTATGATAAGAGTCTAGACTTTCTTTTAGCAATTGCGAAGAAAAATGTCAACAGACTACCATTGAATACCAATTTATTTCATTTAAAAATAACTCACGGTAAATTGGTCTGGCTGTTTTCCTTCTCGGTGATAGAGACGCGGATCGCCGTGGAGATTCCATCACTAATTTGTAACAGAAAACCATTGTTTAGATATTTAAAGTTATTCTTACACACAAAACCCTTATGAAATCGTCAAATATCCTCCGTACTGGACAACTAAACCAACAAACTCCGTTGACATGTAAGTATTGATTAAACTGTTTAGTTACTGTGACAAAACTTTGGAAATAAACAGCTTTATGCGTTAATAATTTGTATTTACAAACAATCTATCCATGAACATTTTGTATGAAATAAAAGGAAAAAACTGATAAACTTGGGTTCAGTTATCTATGCCCCAATTCAATTAATCATATCTACAGGCATTACCTTTAATCGAAATTGGAATTGATAATTAAGTAATAAGGTTATTTAACTTTACTTATTTACTAAGGCAACTCCTATTTGGGAAACAAGAACTAATAAATAGCCAAAAACAAACTAAAAATTGCGCATTCTGTTAGTAAATAAATCGTTCAAAAACACGACGGCGCAAGAAATCTTTATCAGTCGTTATCAGATAGATAATATTGTCACGATAGTACAGTCGACACCGCGTCGCGGGCCCACGACCACGTCACCCGCCATGGACAAAGAGAGGAAGTTCATCGCAAAAAGAACTGATGTGCTGAGAAAACTCAACGCTGAAAGTCTTCAACTCATCGAAAGAGGTCTACTCGGTGACTTACCTGACAAACTGAAACCTCCACCTTTAGTACCAGTGAGAGGGCAGTCTACTGAACTAGCGATCGCCAAACCTTCCGGTCTTCTATCATCCTGTCTGCCTGTCCCAGATTCGCCAAAACCGCAATCAGACGATGACGTCTCGCCACTCAAAAAGACATTCAGTTTCCGAGATAAATTCTCTCGTATAAGCTTCTTAAAGAAAGATAAAGAGAAATCCAAATCGAAAAGCGAAGAAGATGAAAAACCAAATATACAGACGGAAAAAGAACAGGAATACAAATCGAGTAAACGGTTTTGGTTCTTTCGGAATAAAGAGTTATTGGAGAAGAAAAAGCAGCATAAACCTATTTACAAAAGAAGTAAGAGTTTTGAGTTTCTTCCGCGGGCGATAGAAGAAGAAGCAGAAGAGAGTGTGAAGAATTCGCTGACTAAAAACCAATCGTATGCGTTTGGCAGTAGCGACACTATGGCTGACCCCTGGTCTTCTACTGAAAGTTTAGAATATCTCTCCAACGTTTACTATAACAATGATGATTCCGTTTTCTTAAAGAGTATCAAAGAATTCCCTTCAGAATCTTCTCATAACAACTCAAGTATTTCAAACGCAACATCAGCGTCCAGCGGTCTGGTCGTAAACATTATGAAAGGCAAGTCGATGCAGGACTTATTGGAGGAGTTCGAGAAGGCAGTGGATATGTTCAGTGAGAACTACATGAGTGACTGTGAACCGTATACCAAGACAAACAAGGAGCTGAGTGTTAAAGAGAAGAGATTGAGTTCCTCGTTGAGCAATCTCCCTTCACCCAAAGTGATGGTGCCTAAAGTAAATCAAATCAGTGATGATTTCAAAGCGGAGTTATCGAAGTTGATGAGTGTTAAAAGTGTGAGTGGTGCAAGGACTGTTAGACGGGGTTCTGTCACCGATTGGTTCGTTCTAGAGGATAAAAATACTTCTTCTGTTGAGCAGAATAAGTACAGACGAGCGCAGAAGAAGCCGACGCAAAGAGTCCGAAGGATTAGTTCCACTAAATATGTAAGTCTTTTATTATTGGTTGTCAAAATATCTTTTGATTTCACGTTATATCTAGGTTTGTTTAATTGGGCTATCTTAATCGCAATTTACATATATCTAAAAGGCGTTATCTTCACACGCGTTTTAAACATAGAAAGCAAACAATACTTTTTCTTTAGTAAAGTCACAGTTTGTAAAATTATATTTGCGCGTCTCAGGCGCATTGACCACTGTAATGAGATAACGTGTGTGAAGGACTTAGCCAACATGACAGGCAAGGATTAGACCCTGTCTTAAATTAGATAGATATTTCCGCTTATATTATCTAACCATAAACCGAGATTGCCTTAAGAATTGCTAAATGTAGACAACAGCCTCCATACATTGAAAGAATAGTTTCAGAACCACCATAAACTATGAATTATGTCTTATACCTAAAGAGTTTTATATCTAACTTTAAGAGTGGAAGAGCCCGCTTTAACATCTTCGCACGAATGGGTCGGCTCGCCCGGTGCAAGACCACGACCACACAGAAGACAGGCGTCAAGTGGAAGCCATTCCGCGTACAGTCTGATGAGTGTGGTGCCGGAGGCCCAACTTTAGTCCCTTTCCCGTTCCACCCTCTTCTTGTAAGGAAAGGATTGGATGGGAAAGTGGGTTTGACGGTGGAGGAGACGCATAGGAAGGAGAAATATCCTCTTTATGTGCGTCTCCTCCTCCGTCGATTTAGGGTAGACAACGCAATTGCGGATGTCTATGGGCAGTGGTCGCTTCGCCATTTCGGCGGATTTAGGTGGCCGCTTGCTCGTTTGCCACCTTATCGTATATTAAAATACCTTCGTCCTGGTCTATCAGGACTAGAAATAAGGGATGTGTCTTTAAAATTATTCGCTAAAACCAGATACACAATTCTAGACACGCCGGACATAGCTAACGGGTAATATCAATTCTTATCAGTCTGTGAGTTGATACAAGGCGCCTGGCTGAATACTGCGTTCAAGGTGTGCTCGAGATCTTAATCATAGCTATATCAATGTTATTTGCAACAATTGATGCAATTAAATAGTTTTAATCTGTGGTACATACGACGATCTTACGGTAACGCAAAATCTTGATGCAAGTACAATTAGGGAATCCGGCGGTGTACCACTTTAAAAGCTATTCGTTTAAACGTTTTGTACACACCGTGTGGAACACTAACCAATAGGACAACTATGTCACATGTCACGCTCTTTTAACATGGTGTCAGTACAAAATTCATCGATTATGCAGTAATTAGTAGTGAATTAGTCACGGGCCACATCACCCGGCCGGAGAAAGCAAGTGCATGTTAAATGCAGCGCCGTTGTCCGCCCTTGATAATCGACCTAGTGCGCCTACGTCATTTGTAGGCGTGTAAACAACAAGTAAACGCTATATTCTAATACTCCCATTTAAAATCAATGTTTATATTTTAAATTTACTATCAAGCTTTATTAGAAAAGCCTTAGCGGGTTAGGTTTCATATATTATAGTAAAGTTTATAGTTACTTTTCATTATGGATAATGGTATTTTTTACTTAGATTTCTAACCCTTAGACCGGAAACTTCATACAAGTCTAAACGTTCGTATACTTTTGGACGCACGTGTGTCCGGGATGCAGGCAAACTGCACGTGCATTGTTACCCTCAGGATATATTACATGCGAAAACGGTAGCGAGTTGCGACATCTTGTATTTTGTAAATGTACTCTGATCTCCGAAACGGCTAGGCCGATTTCGACCGGACTTTCACTGGAGGGTAGCTGATATAGACGGGCATATTATAGGCTACTTTTTTAATTCCGCGCTGTCAAAATGGCGACCGGACCGCTATCTCTGAAACGAGTGGACCGATTAGGACGAGACTTTGATTGGAAGGTAGCTGATAAAAAGACGCACGTGGGAATGTTATAGACGACCATTTTTTAAATTCCACGCTAACGAAGTTTGCGGGCGACAGCTCGTATACAAATATATCATGTAGTCGAGAAAGTCTTATTCATTTAGGTGAAATGTTATTTGAGGCTCACAATTCAATTAGATAGAACACTTGTTACATACGAGCATGGTGAATTTTAGTTTTCATAACAGTAAATTTAACGATATTTGATTCTAAATGGGACCCAAATTCAATTCTACGACTGTTGTTTCACAAATCACGCAAATAAATCACTCCAGTACTTCCACTGCCTTCGAATTAATTACAATAAAGATAAAGCGGACGTTATCTGTCACATATTGCCTTTTTTTGACTAACTGAACGTATCTCTGGCATCCCTAGAATACTCTAGCAAAGTTTCATCAACATCTGATGTAATCAAAAACGATTAAGGGACAATAATACTAATAAAGGATTATGTAAATAACAACACCAAACACTTACTACATACGCTTAATACTTATTGCATTATAATTTTTAAAAAATCGCTTAAGTCTGTCAACGTGTCGTCTATCTAATGCCAGGTAATGCCGCTCGTGATTTGCACCTCAATGGTTTAATGCATTTCTTTATTAATCATTGGTATCAGAAAGGAATAAAACAATCGGACAAGAAATGTCTAGTGTTAGACGATACTTAGTTACAATCCTACGTTCAGAGAAATAAGATAAAACAGTAAAAATACAAGCTAATTTACTAGTTTTAATGCCGCACGCAGAGTCAAGTTCAAAGCCACCATCAAAACAAATGGACACCAAAGTCGCTTATGGCACTCGTTTATTCTTTCTTATGGGTTTGTATTGCAGCGCCTTGGAATCTCTCCCATGCTATAACCGCCCCAGTAGTTATTGTCGATTTGTCTTAGTAAATACACGCAAAGTTTTCCTTCGCGTTGTTAATTTAATTGTTATAATTACTTTAATGAATGCCAAAACAGTACTCTTGTATTCTTTTTTAATTCGTTTGTGTAAGAATGTTGGCAGATGTTGCATTCCATTAAATGTCAATATAACGGTTCGTATGTAAACATGTGTTCGGAAATTATACGATTTTTTTGTAACAAGCAAACTCTCATACAATTTTTATTTCACCGCTTTGTACTAATTAATTATATAGTAGAATAATACAAAAACGTTCTTTCTTTTGTATACAATTTGTAAAGATATCGTAATGATCTTTTAAATATATTGCAGATTATAATTAAGCTAGTTTTCGCCCGCGACTACGTCCGCGTGGTAGCCTATGTGTTCTTCCAGACTATCCTCTACATCGATGCCAAATTTCGTCGAGGTCCATTCAGCAACTTAGGCTACAAACTCTAACAAACATACATCTAAACTTTCGCATCTATAAAATACTAATAACTATATTAATTTATAAGTGATGATGATGTTCTTTTACTTTAAGATAAGCAGTTTTTTTATATTTCGTTCTTCGATCACCAATAACATGATTTTCTCGAAGTTTTCGATGACACACTTGTAGGATTTCAGGGACCTTGACTTTGACACGTTGGATACTTGAAAAATAAAGTAATATAGTAATTATTTTGCATAAAAACTGTTATACTTCTTATCAGTATTAACAAAACCATTGTTTAAGAAATCAATGTATTAATAAATAAATATACAAAAATTCAACCGAATACAGAGGTGAGTGGCCTATTGCATCTTTTTGCTGTTATCAATGACAGCCAGTACTGATAATCTTAACGTATATGATTTAAAAGGCTGTCGCTGATTACTACGTCAGAGAGAGAAAGATCCTATTTTAAACGTTTTTTATCAGAGATTAGTTACGTATTTTCAAAAAGTACAGTGGCGGTGTTAGAACAGCAAGCGGTTAGGCGACAGCTCAGGGCGCCTGCCATAAAGATATCATCATCATCACCAGCTCACTATAGGTCCCCACTGAGGGGCTCGGAGCCTACCCTTAAGTAAAGGGTGACTAGGCCATAGTCAACCGCGTTGGCCAAATGCGGGTTGGTTGACTTCACACATATCTTTGAATTTCTTCTCCTATGTGTGCAGGCAACACGATGTTTTCCTTCACCGTAAGAAAGTCGGGTAAATTATGTACATATGAAATTCGAAAATATCACATTGGTCCAAGGCGGGATTCGAACCCAGGACCTGTGTCACAAATCAAGTGCTCAAACCCCTGAGCCACCGACACTCCATAAAGATATAAAAACAATTTTAGTTACAACCTCCTTACACTAAATAAACAATATCATACAATTAGTGAAGCGTTATGATTAAAAAGGCGTTTCGTCTATGGGCACGTACTATTAGAATTTCATAGAAGTTAGAATATCGATGTCTATCTTGTTCTAGACGTTTCTAAAACTGCCGAGTCTAATAACAGGACTGGTTCAAACGAAGCTCCACAAGTGAATACTACGGTTTCTTTAATTGGCATTATTCGTAATAGGGCACAAACGTCACGGCTGTACGTCCACCTGACGGCATTGCGCCAAACATGTTATACTCTGTATTTTTACTAATTACAAAAGGTTAGTTAATATTTTTTAAAAAAATCCAGTCCAACCATCTCTTTCTCTTAGAAATTGTTTGTAGGTTAGTTGTCATATATCTACGTAGCAATCTATTCTACTGGCATATGAAGGTCGTTCAAACTGAAATGTGCGTAGTTGAGAAAAAACCAAATCTGATCGCATGTGTAAATTGCAGATCGTTTGAAGTGAGTAAAAAAGTGTAGGTTATAAAATGGGTTCCGTAATAAATAAATTAATTCATCTGAATTCGAAATGCAATTGCAATTTAATTATTGAAAAATCTCGAGCGATGAAATCAAAAGCCGAAGCCGGTGCCAATATTATAAAGAGGAAAACTTTATTTGATTGTAATGAATAGGCTCAAAAACTACTGGGCCGATTTTAAAAATTCTTTCACCGTTAGACAGGTAATTTATCTGTGAGTAACATAGCCTACATTTTTTATTATTTTTAAATTTCACGCGGACGGAGTCGCGGGCAATTACACATAAAAGTTATAATAATTACTGTGAATAAACAATATTATGATATTAAATAAGTATCAACGGATCCCTAACTCGTAATCCGATGCCCTGGGACTCAATACCCGCATGTCAGGTTATACCTCAAGCATCCGCCACTTTTTGTCCTTGTCCACTAACGTCTGCACGACAAACTGACCCTTACAACAGTCCTATTATGACAATGATTAGGTACATTATCCTATATTCGTCTAATCGTAAAAATCCTAATGGGTATTATCAACTTTGTTCTTGTATTGCTGTTAAGGACTATTTTAACTTGACAAAAATTAATAGTTCAACGGAAGTATTGAGTGTCTAGTTTCATGTAATTTGATACATTTTTCTTGTTTAATAAGGTTTAATGAAATGTCACTATTTTAAAACGAAGTCATGTCAAAACAGAACAAACTGAAGTAAAGATTATTAAAAACCTTTTTCCACGATCGCGACCTTCCCTAAACTAAATGGTACAGTACGCGTCAGTGGAAAAAGATGCTACAGTTTTGATTTATTGGTTGACGCACAATATGTCTCGTTGCAATGAACAAGGCAATATTTCTGAAAATGTATCACCGCAGATTTCCGCGACTGTACACTGCCAATAATCAAAATATAGACATGCTTTGTTGTGTGAAAACCGTTATTAGGAAAAAATAAAATAACCTCATTAAACAACGTTAATAAATGACTGAAAGTAGGAAGTACAGATTCTCTGACGAGTTAATAATGGTGACAGCGCGTCCAATATGGCGGCCGTTTCCCGCCATTTCTCAGCGACGATCGTGTACCAGGCAATCATAAACGTATTAGCGCATTCCTGATGTTACAAGATCGCGTAATACACCCTGCTCAAGCGAAGTTACGCAATTTTATGTTTATTTAATAAAGTTATGGTGAAAGTCTAACTATTACGAATATTTTGAGTAAACATATAAATCCATCTTAGACAAAAACATGGAATTTGACTTGCAGCTTTTTAATTTAACAACGGTGTTTAATTGTAACCTATTTATCAATACATATAATAAAATTGGAGTGTCTGTAATATCAAAAGAAAAATTCCAGATTTCGGGATGATGTATTTGCGTTGCTGATAATGAAAATCGCATTAAAAAAAATTGTCTGCCTGTTCGCAAGCCGCATTTCTTCCGGGTAATCTTCGAAACGGCTGGGCAGTTCGACCGGACTTTCACTGAAGGGTAGCTGTCATAGACGGGCATATTATAGGCTACTTTTTAAAAATTTCGCGCTGTCAAAATGGCGTAACGGCTGCTCCAATTTGCGCTAACGAAGTATGCGGGTGACAGCTAGTTCTGTTATAATTTGTGACTAAAAATAAGCTCGTTATGGGATTTCGACCTGTGTCGTCTTAGCAGTTCTTGATGTCAATGAAATAAGAGGAAAGGAAAATACTAACATCTTCATACAAATGTGTATCAAATACATTAAAAAGTAACAACGATTTACTTTTTATTTAAACAATGTTAATGTTATTCCATATCATAAATATTATCTATGATATCTTATCAGAAGTGACATCAGATTACGGCCATTTCACATCTGCGTACAGACGTGCACAACATTTGAGAGTAGATTAAAAATTGATGTATAAAATATTTCGACTGTATTTTATTCTATAATGAAATGGTTATCATCTTCCTCTTTACTTATGGAGGGTCGGCACAGTATGTACATATTCTCTTTCACACAACCCATACTTCAACTCTGGTCTGGAAGTCTTTCGATTCATTCGATAAAACTAGATTTTACTAATTAATGGGCTTAACAGTGTCATCATCTTCCTCCTTATCCTACTCCCGCAGGGCGCAACAGGTTTTTGTCCTCCACATAACTCTATCATACGTCATCTCAGTCATCACTCCCTTCTTCATCATGTCACCTTTCACGCAATCCATCCATCTCTTTCTAGGTCTACCTCTACCGGTGTACCCTTCTACACTCATAATTAACGTCCTTCTTGTTACATGCGATTCATCCCTCCTCATAACATGCCCATACCATGCTAACCTTTTACTCCTTACCTTCTCTACCACTGAGGCTACTCTCAAACTTCCTCTAATATACTCATTTCGTATCTTATCCAATCGCGTCACATCCATCTTAACATCCGCATTTCTGCCACATGTAGTCTCCTTTCATTCGTCCCTTTTACTGCCCAACATTCAGATCCATACATCATGACAGGTCTTACGACGGCCTTGTAATTTTTCCCCTTTACTTTAAGGGGAATTTAACAGTGTCCAATAACAATATGGAGGAAATAAATTATGCAATTCTTGTAAACTAGTACACTAACGTGCTCTTAATTTTAGAAGAATCAAGAAGGCATTGTTTCAAACATTTTTGTAGTGTGCGAATGTTTACGTGAAAACAATTTTAATTATAATTCAGTTCAGAGTTGCGTTGTGTAATTAATTTTCAAATTATATTTACGATCATTTTGTAATTAATAATAATAATAATAATAATAATTTATTTAACTCGTGTAACATATTAATAATTACACATATGATATTTA
>LD689134.1:333059-382038 GCA_003118335.3 Papilio memnon
GAAACTTTAACTCTGAATCTAGACAAGTACCTTTTTCGCCAACAAAGCGATTTCGATATCTTCTTCTTTGCAATTAAAAAGATTGACGTAACATAATAAGTGTGATATAATGTTGGGCCGTATGCCCGTAATTACCCTCCCGGCGAAAGCGAACGGAAACGCCGCGAGATGGCGTTGAATAACAATCACACATTAATTTTATGAATACGTTATTGGTTTCTATTGTTTATATTGAAAGGGAAAGTATGTCAAATAAGGAAGCACTATTTAATATATGGATTAGTTAATAGTCCTTTTAACTATTGGTCTGTTAAATCCAAAGGATCGGATCGATTGTGAATTTGAAATTCATATCCTCACTTTGAATACCATGAACTATCTTTTAAGATTTTTAGCTCAGTCAGATTTGTTACAATAAATAATAAGGTTTTTACTTAATTAAGACTTGAGGCCATAATTGGACATTAACATTTTAAAATAACATCGTTAAAGCCGCAAAAAAAGCACTGTTAGTAAAGGCAGGGCATGATTAAGTTAGGGCGTGGTTGGGCGAGGGCACTGGTCAAATAAGGGGCGCTACTGTTTTGAAAATGACACAGTGTAATATAACGAAAATTACTAAAAAGGGGGCGCCGTAGACCACTGAAGGTGCTAGCGCTAAAACCGGTACAGCGTAAAGTATCTATGTAGTTTATGATGCAGATTTCACTAAATTGTCGTCAAAAACATTGTCATAAGAATATTATATTTGTGACGTACTTTACTTTTTGCTGAATCAGCGTGTTGAACTATGTAACGGATTTAGAAAATCGTGTTTGTGGTTTTCACGAATCATCGCAGTTATCGCTTTTTGTTTAGCAAGTCTTTTTTTCTTTTATAACTGTTATAAAAGAAAGTAAATTCATGGATACACGTTATTACTAAAATTTAAAACTGGCTTTCGCCCGCTACTCCGTCCGCGTGGAATTAAAAAAACCAAAGGGAGTAGCCAATGTGTTCTTCCAGACTATCCTCTACGTCTATGCCAAATTTCATCGAGATACGTTCAGCTGTTTAGGGTACAAACTCTAACAAACATCCATACATCTAAACTTTCGCATTCATAATATTAGTAAGATTGATTCACAAGTATCATAATTTTCCAGTAGGACAAATGATATCTTGTTAGCAATCGAATCTATACATGTAATAAAATTGGAGTGTCTGTTTGTAATATCAAAAGAAAAATTCCAGATTTCGGAATGATGGTGTATTTGCGTTGCTGATAACGAAAATGGTATTTATAAAAATTTTTGTCTGTCTGTCCGCAAGCCGGGTTCGTTCCGAGTAATCGTCGAAACGGCTGGGCCGGACTTTCACTGAAGGGTAGCTGACATAGACGGGCATATTATAGGTTACGTTTTTTTTTTCAATTCTGCGCTGTCAAAATGGCGTAACTGATGGTCTGATTTTGATGGGACTTTGAAAGATAGCTGGTAGAAGGTAGATGCACGCGGGAATGTTATAGACGATCATTTTTTTTAAATTCCATGCTAAAGAAGTTTACGGGCGACAGCTCGTTATATATATTTCGGTAGCTAAAGCCGTTGGTAAATTTTCCATTTTATTAATTTTATTCGTCAAATAAGATAATAGTGTAAACTTAGTTATACGAGTAAATCAATATAATATAGACAAACGGAGCGTGCGTTAGAAACGTGGAAGTATAGAATTACAAATACCAATATCAATAAGTATACGCAAGGATTCTTTACGGATATCAGGTTACGGATATCTTTGTAAATATATATGTTTACACAAAACACGAAGTTACTCAATAAACATGTTTTCAATATTTAATAGTTATTTGTACGTAATATCAAGAACTATCAATCGTATTTGAAAAATCCTAATTACAATTGATAGATTACACGGAGACAAAGCGAGCGGTAACCTGAGTTCACCGAAAAGGCTAAGCGGTCGCTGCCTTAATTGGCGGAAGAAACGCACATAAAGAGGATATTTCCCCTTCCTATGCGTCTCCACAGCTATCAAATCAACTTTCAACCCTTTCCTTACAAGAATAATGGCGGGAAGAGGAAGAGACATTTAGCCTCCAGTACAAACTTTTCAGATGAAAAAGAATTACATCAACTTGACGGATATCTTCTGTGTCATATTGTACCGGGATAGCCGGCGCATTCGTGCAATTATGCTGCAGGCTTGACCACTATTATACGAGTAATAATACAAGATGCGACATTAGTAAGTAGTTAGGCATAAAATGTAGTAATGACTTGAGGTTAATCATTAACTCGCAGCAAACCGGAGAGCCCTTAGCCCGACCTGCGAACACTAAACGAGCCATTGTGCCAACAAGCGAATAGTAAAAGTGGAACTGCTCTCATTTCTCCATTGTTTGCGTAACTGCCAGGAAACGAGACGCAAACGTCTGTAGAGCCACGAAACATCGCGCCACACCGCACTGCACTCGCTAAACTCGCTATTGCGACAAAGAATAAGAAATCATTTTCAAAATCGTAGACAGGTATTAGGGAATGTACTTTAGAAGCCACAATAATTATGTATTTACATATTCATTAGTCTTGTAAAGCCGAAGTTAAAACAACCAGTTCAAGGATAAGTTCATAATCTAATTGAATTAAATTATTTGTTTGAATTAATAAATAATTAATAGAGCTGTTGTACAATAGTCAGAAAGCAGATGTTATAAAATTAAAAAATAGGAGGTGCTACTGCCATAGTATTTATTACTTGTATAATGTTTTTCTATCTAAACTTCGCTCTTAATTAATAATATCACATAGATTATCTTGTGCCATCATATGCGACTTTAGTATTTTTTCACTGCAGATGTAAATATTCAATAGACATACCGCTTGCCAACAGGTAAAAGCAAATGCGGCATAACGGGAAAAATAGCGTGTTTTACGATTTCGAATCATCGGCCAATAATCAGGAGCAACCGTTAATTACATTATAATTAAAGGCAATACCTATCTTCGTATTTATAATCTATGACCTCGGCAGCTGCAGTAATACGTGGGGCCGCCAGTCGCGCTCCAGCTATGGATGTGAACGCACGCAACAGCAGCGCGACAGTATTGTTTACGTGAACGATTTCCTCTCCTATTGTTGCATTGTTGCTGTGACGATAAATGTTCGATACGGATTAATGCTTTGTGTTTAGTGTGTGAAATGGCGAACCTAACGCTCAGATACCTGGATGAATTGTCCTGCGTCCTGAATAGTAGGAGACACCTCGCCTCTCAGGCGAAGGCATCCTCCGTCGGCGATCTTCTCAATGCTGAAGAGGACAGGTTCTCGCGGGTGAGTTACACATTATTGAGATAACACGATTAATTTTGGACTTTATTCTCGATTTGTGACAGTGAAGTGACGTGTAAGAAAACTGTGAAATGACTTAAGCACAGACAATAGCAGGTCGAAGGTATACGACCTTTTTAGTTATTGTTTTGTCTTCATGACTGAACAAACGGTGGTTGTGACTGTGCGGTTCCACTGCCTAAATTATTATAAATAAAACTTTTTGTAGAGTCAGTGGAACTCCGCATCAATATGTGCAACAACTTGATGTTTGATTTTACTTAGTTTTAAGTCGCTTTCTATTCAATTAAATAACTTACGTCCTCGTATGTAACTATTCAAGGATTTATCGGATCAATCTTGTAATATGCTTATAAAAATTAAATAATAAACGAATACAGTAGTCAAATTGTAGTTAGATCTATCTTTTTGTCTGACTAAACTACGGATAAAGCCTTCATATCGAATTACGGTCATTTGGAAAAGTTTCAATGTTATTAACCTCTTTTAAAGTATTTTTTGTCTCTTCCAGTTTATTCCACTTTATTTCATTCAATGAACAAAATACACGGAACTACTTTTACTAGATGTGACATTTAAATACTTTGACTTTTAAGAAACAGGATCTGTCAATGCGAGTTTTCTTCTGTCAAATAATAGTGACTGCTCATCAACGGATATTGTAAGTTTCTTCTAGTGAAATTATTGCATAATATACTCGTAATATTGTTGTGTGAACTTACCTCTCTATTTGAATCCATCTATACTAATATTATAAAGAGGAAAGACTTGTGTTTTTGTTTATATTGAAATAACACAAAAATACTGGGCCTATTTCAATTATTGTTTCACCTATTAAAAGCTACGTTATCGCTGAGTAACATGGGCTATATTTTTTAATTTCACGCGGACAAAGTCGCAAACAACAGCTCGTATTTTAACTGTAGATTAATTAACTTCAACGTTTGAGATTCCAATATACGTTCTGTAATATTGCAATTCCTACCATTGATGGCGTCTTGATGCAAATATCGAATACGTAGCATGCCGCACATTGGCGAAAGTCATATCGGATTGCATGTGTCACCGTAAAATTGTGATCGTTAGATAGCAATCTTACTGTAGATGCTAGAAAAATTTACAAATTACATTGATAACTAAAAACTAGATGGGATACAAAGTTGACAATCAAATTGTCGTTTTATGAATTCATTATTCATTTATTACATTTATACTTTATACATATAACAAAATTGGAGTGTCTATTTGTAATATCAAAAGAAAAATTCCAGATTGACAGAAGTTGATGTATTTGCGTTGCTGATAACGAAAATCGCATTTAAAAAAATTGTCTGTCTGTCTGTCTGTCCGCAAGCCGCGTTTGTTCCGGGTAATCTCCGAAACGGCTGGGCCGATTTCGTCCGGACTATCACTGAAGGGTAGCTGACATAGAGGGGCATATTATAGGCTACTTTTTTTATCTTAATATTGCGCGGACGAATTCACAGATTTACTAGGTAACAAGAATTCGAGAAGCCCTCATCCGAAGTGACTTTTCAAAATGTTTTGAATGTCCGCTCTGTAAATGATTATGACTATTTGAATAACAATATCCTCGTGTGCAGAGAGAATATTTTTTACACAATTCAGTGCACAAATACGTATTTGAATAAACAGCAATGGAGTCACGGTACAGCGAGCGGAGACCTCGCTCTGCTAAAAGATTCGAATGTGTTCCGTTTTACGTGTATTTTTTATGTTGCATTAAATATACGAGATATTGTATCTGTGGAATAAAAAAAAACATATATGAAATCATACTAATCATACTATTATACATACATGCGAAAGTTTGGATGGATAGATGTTAGAGTTTGTAGCCGTTTAGCTGAACGGATTTCGATGAAAGGTATAAATATAGAGGAAAGTCTGGAAGAACGCATAGACACTTTGTTTGGTTTTTTAATTCCACGCGGACGGAGCCGCGGGCAAAAGCTAGTATATCATATTTTAATCTATCTCTGTGTTAAATTTCGCTGTGTTTTGTTTATAGAGGTATACGAACACACAAACATTCGCTTTTATATTAGTAAAGTTAATTTGGCAGAATATAATAGCACTTTTGCTTTTTACTCACGCCGTTTGCGAGCGAGATAGATAATTAGTTTTTTTTTTTACGTTTTTGTTGCAACTGGCCTGTTTTTTTTCTATGCATTGTTTTTTGTTTAAAACTAGGTCCTAAAACTAAAGTTTGCGTTGTAATAAAAACCTGTATGACAGTATGTACCGTTTTCTGATTTTTTTTTTCATCACGTCTTTATTACCTTAGCATGTTTTAAAAAATAAGGCTTGACTGCCATAGCCGCAAATATTCAGCGTACTAAGTTAAAAATATTGCAGTATAACCTTCATGGATCATACTTATTGAAAAAAATTACAGCATGCATAAAACATTAGAATAAAATATCCGAGTTCAGTTTATGTAACCAAAGATCAAGATACGAATAAGATCTTTAACTACCAAATGTAGACGTCTAAAAATAAACTCTATCGTTTGGAAATAGAGGTGAAATTTGCTTGGAATTTTAAATTGTTAATGTCCAGAATGCCATATCGTGAATTTGTAAATCTCAGGATTTTCTCTGCATTTCGGAGTCTATACTAAGTAGGGCTTAGGAACAGACTTCATCGTGAAAACGCTTCTTAAGAAAATATAGCGGTCATTTCTTGTGTATTTTTCACAGTGCATTTTAAGTAAATCAAATTATTTTGATTATAAGAGATTGTTATGCGAGTAAGGGACAAAAACTTTATACCAATATCAGCAAAAAAGCCAGGTTGCCATGGTTACTTTCTTAGCCAATTACAAGGGTCGACGTCATTTCAGCATCTGAAAGTAAGTAAAATTAGAGGTTAAGTTAGTACAGTTCATTCCAAAGTCAGGGTTTTAATTCACTAGCTTTCGTTCCGACTACGTCTGCGTGGAATTAAAACACAAAAGTATATCGCCTGTGTTCTTCCAGACTATGCTCTACATCTATGTCAAACATCGCGATCCGTTCAGCAGTTTAGGCTACAAACTTCAAAACCATCCATCTAAACTTTCGCATTTA
This sequence comes from Papilio memnon, assembly GCA_003118335.3. Classification (NCBI taxonomy): domain Eukaryota; kingdom Metazoa; phylum Arthropoda; class Insecta; order Lepidoptera; family Papilionidae; genus Papilio; species Papilio memnon. The sequence continues at coordinate 339,500 of LD689134.1, forward strand.
TAATTTTAGTTATCGTTTATTAACAGTAAACAACATTTCCGTAATTAAATATGACATTTACGTAATAATATAGCCATTATCTAAGTGGAACGCGTAAAAAATTATAATTCTGTGAGGTGACATAAAGACTCCATGGCGTAATACAATGGATGTCGCCGACTAATATTACAAAACAGTCATGGTGAACGGGAAATGTTAACGAGATCGGGTATTTCGTCATATTACGATGTAACCACTGGTGTTAGGACGCGGGACTCTACAGGTCTGTAAATTGACAGTGGTAGAGCCCGCTTTAACATCTTAGCACGAATGGGTCGGCTCGCCCGGTGCAATACCACGACCACACAGAAGGCAGACGTGAAGTGAGAGCAATTCCGCGTTTCGTCCGATGAGTAAGATGAGTGGTGCCGGAGGCCCAATTTTAGTCCATTTTCCGTTCCACCCATTTCTCAAAAGGAAAGGATTGGATGGGAAAGTGGATTTGACGGTGGAGGAGACGCATAGGAAGGGGAAATATCCTCTTTATGTGCGTCCCCTCCTCCGTCGATTTAGGGTAGGCAACGCATCTACAATTGCGAATGTCTATGGGCAGCGGTCGCTTCGCCATTTCGGCGGATTTAGGTGGCCGCTTGCTCGTTTGCCACCTTATTTTATAAAAAAAAAAATTACTAACTTAACTCTTGGTCGATTTCTCAGCTACGTTTAACCATTCGTTAATTGTTCGATAAATTCATGTCTATCTCCGAACGTAACTTAAGTTTTACTCCGTTGAAACTTAGGTTAACACACTAAAGAATCGCTAGGTAATGACAAAATAAGTGAAAACAGAAACCCAGCATTAAACCCTTTCCTTCCTAGTCATAGTAAAATAAGCGACCATGGTCCTAATTTTTTTTCTTATAAAGTGGTAAACGAGCTAGTGGCTGAAAAGGTCTTTGTAGTCACGAGTAGTTTCGTGTAATATTTATTTTCTCTGTATTGCATTTGAAGTAGTGCATTTCTAAAGGTAAATATATCTATACTAATATTATAAAGAGGAAAGATTTGGATTTTTGTATGTATTGAAATAACTCAAAAACTACTGGGCCGATTTCAAAAATTCTTTCACCATTAGAAAGCTACGTTATCAGTGAGTAACATAGGCTATATTTCACGCGAACAAAGTCGCGAGCAACAGCTAGTATGTAATAAACTAAAAAATATAATATTTTGAAACTTTCTTGAGATTTAAATTAATGCTTTGAGAATAGTCGATCGATTTATAAATAGACTTAGGACATAAAATAGTTACTAGAGTTCATTGTAATGTATATTTAAAAACCATGTCATGTCGTGACACGATGCAAAGTAGCACGAGTTTGTGACAAAACATTCTCTGACACAATAGCCAGTATATGGTGTAACGTCAGTTGATGGTCGTTGATGTTATAGTGGGTTACATCTGACCCGGTGAGATGCTTTTATCTTCGTAATATAAAAAATATGGAAAAACAAGGCGAATACGACAAGGTTTTTGTGTTTAGATACAGAGGGCGCTAATAAGCTTAATTTTACCTACCGGGCCAGATAATTTAGTCCAACTATATTAATTTATACCTACTTCATCATCATCATCATCACCAGCTCACTATATGTCCCCAGCGAGGGGCTCGGAGCCTACCCTAAATTAGGGTGACTAGGCCATAGTCAAAAACGCTGGCCCACTGCGGGTAGACTTCACACATATCTTTGAATTTCTTCTCCGATATGTGCGGGTTGCATCAAGATGTTTTCCTTCACCGTAAGAACGTCGGGTAAATTATGTACATATGAAAATTCGAAAAATCGAAAATCACATTACACACATATACCTACTTAATAAGGCGAAATTAATTCACAATAACTAGATAGAATTGTTGTGTTTCCTCATTGATTAAATATGGTAATAAGTAATAATAAAATTTGTAGGAACTTGTCATAAACTATTTTCCATATTGAAGTGTTATTTTTAATTAATTTTATTTCTTTATTACACAAACATCTTATTTAACAGGTTTAATTTTATTATTTGCTAAAAATAATAAATATCATAGAATAAAAAATAATAAAACAAAAATTCGTGCTAATTTCTCTTTTCTACTGCGTCTCATAGACTCAGTAATTTAATAGCGGGTACCAAGCAATAAAACGTCGCATAAATGTAAAAATTAATAGCAAAATGCTTTTATAGCTCTTTGTGCTTAATGGAAAGGAAATATAGCCTTTATGTATGTTATATACAACTGTTTTATTTTAATACAGATAAAAGATATAAAAGGATAGCGTGGTATGGACATGTTATGCGACGAGACGATGGGAACATAAACCAGAAAGTGTGAATGAATGTGGATGGCTACAAAGGAAGAGGAAGACCGAAGAAAGTATGGATGGATTGTGTGAAAGAGGATATACTTAAGAAGGGAGTGGATTCAGATATGACGGCTGATAGAAATGTATGGAAGAGTAGCACATACTGTGCCGACCCTCCGTAAGGGATAAGGGCAAGTTGATGATGACAGATAAAAAATTCTCTTTTATTATTCGCGCGTAATAAAATAAAAAAAAACTTAATTAATTAGTTGTCTATTTTTCCAGACTATGTTCCACATCTATGACAAATATCAGCGAGATAAGATCCCTTATGGAGACATATAATAGCATCCATCCATCTATTCGCATTTACAAGTAGTGTTAAGAAGAAATCGGTACCGTGTCGGAGTAGCGGCGCAACACTAAATTGGTAACACGTCCCATCCCTATAACATCTGTCAATGTCAAAGTATGGAGGATAGCGCGCAATTCTGGCGGGAATTAGTAAACTCAGCATCCAAGTAATTACGTTGTTATAATTATATCTATACTAATATAATAAAGCGTAAACACACACTTCTTTGTTGCCTAAGATGTCAGCAATCACAGCATATTTTTGAATAATTCGTTTTTTAATAAAAAACCCTACACTTACGTCACGTTTTAGGCTATATATTTTCACGCCATTAAACTTAGGGGGTAAACATTTTGTATAAAAACTCTAATGTGGGAAAGAGACCATAAGTTGTTGCTAACATCAAGGAAGCAAGATTAGTAAGGTAATTGGTATTTTGACATTTGCAATTGAGAATTTGACAAATGTAAACAATAAAATAAAGTTTTTATAATTACATGCGGATGAAGCCGCAATAGAACAGCTAGTTATTTTCTAAAAGTAGTGAGATACTGAGATCAGTAAGATTATTAGTATTCTCTACAATTATGTAATGTAATGACAATCATTTCTAACTTAGATATAAGTAAAATGACTTGATATTGTATCAAATGATGTTATCGATGCACGGTCTACGTGTTTTAGACAATACTATCGCTAAATACTAGGCTTATCGTTATTACGTACATAAAATGTACAGTCAGGGAATCTGTCGGTGTTCTTACATGCTTCAGTTTGAAAGTTTTGTACGCGAAATGACGCTGAAGTACCATTAAAACTCTTTTAAATGTGTCTATACGAACAAAGGTCGGTCAGTACACGGATTTAGTTTTTTTTTATTTTTCCATCATTTGCGTAACTCACTGTTATCTAGCATTTGCGAGAAGAGGCAAAGTTTATTTTAATTCTGTTATTTTTTCTGTATGAAACATTAAGACAAGCATTGATTCTCTAGTAAAATGAATAAGAACCTATACTAATTCAGTTTTTTTAAAGATTTCTGTTGAGTTTGAAGCTTACGAACCTATCTATACTACGAGTACTCAGAGTTGCTGACCACTAAGGGAGGTTTTTAATATAAATATGTGTAACTGTTATGCATAATGCACCGAATTTCATGTGTAATTGATTACATCACAGTAACCAGTTCCTAGTATGAGTTCGTATTGACGGTCGAAGGCCGATCGGGTTTGCAACCATTATCAAGTAAGGTCACTTCTGAAACCAGATATAAATGACTCTTATACACGTAAATAATATCGTTTATTCGCGCTTTGGAAGTGTTTACTATAAGAAGGCAATTATTAAATTAGTAAGTAATAAGTCTAAAAGTGAAGAAGCCAGACTTTAACTTAATAGGATTAAAGTAAAGGGTTTTTATTTCTTACTAGCTTTCGCTTGCCACTCCGTCCGCGTGGAATTAAAAAAAATTGAGAACCCTATGTGTTTTTCTAGACTATCCTCTACATCTATACCAAATTTTATTGAAATCAGTTCTGGCATTTAGTCTACAAACTCTAACAAACATCCATCTAAACTTTCGCATTTATAATATTAGCAAGATTTTTGATTAAAACACGGAAAAAATACTGATTGAATGACATCCCTCTCTTTCTATTTAGACAATATAAGAGAGACAAGATTATATTCATCCAGACAATGCTCTACATCTATGCTTTTTACAGAGATCTGTTCAGCCGTTTAACTTCATTCAAACATACAAGCTTTTGCACTTATAATATTAGTAAGTAGTAAGATAACAGTATAATTAATTGTAATTAGAAATATTGAAAGACACGACATATGCGATGTCTAAAATCTACAATTTTATGTACTTTAGTACGAGTAATTAAAAACAATGAAAGCTATTTTTGAGATTACATTTATTTCGACTAACGATACGGTGTGAACGTCGAATTGTGATTTAGTATTTTATTATTATGAAAGATGAAAAATTTTACCCCCATCCCTTAATCATCGGCATACTCCCCCTCCCTTAGATAAAGCTGGAAGCCCACGGACATGGATGTAGGAGGTGAATTTTGTATAGTAAAATATTTTTTTATAATTAGTAATTCGTCTCTAAATCGATTCAATATAACTACTGTCAAATCAATGCATACAAGTCATTTCCGTGATGAGATTTACGCTGTTTAAATTGATATTATCGCTGGTAATTTGAACTTTAATGTAAAAGGAATAAGGAGGATGTTTGATGTTGGTACGAAGCTGGGGGGAGCACGGCAGGAAGGCAGCAATTGTTTCAATGTATCGCCCTTGCGCCATCCTGCTTAGACCTCTTTCAAGTTTATTGTTTGTTTGCGTTTGTTTTGTGTACAGGCCACCCGCTATTCAACTGTCGTCTTTATTATGTAGAAATTAAGAATTAAAAAAAAACTCTTAAAAGACATCAACCAAAGCATAAGACGAATATAAATATTTTATATTATAAAAAAACTCCAAATTCGGCTTGGTGGTAAAAAATAATTACCATCTTTTCTGACTTATCCGTGACCTTTGATGTCAAATATAGTCTACTCACCCCGGCTTTGCACGTGTCCAGTGAAAAGAAAATATGTTTATTTACATCACATTAGAAACCTCTAATTATCAGCAGTTCTCCAATACATTACATGTATTATTGAAACACTCTATTAGAAAAAAAACTCTATCAAAATCCCTTGCGTAGTTTTAAAGATCTAAACATACATATAGATAGAGCGAGAAGCAACTTGTTTCATACATAGATGTAGATGTATAGATGTTAGTGATGCAGGTTTCTAATGTCGATCATTTTCGCGTAACATCCTTCGAACACATCTTCACTTTGATCTAGGTGGGATCGAGGTCAAGCGCTGGTTTATACTTGATTAACTGTTGCTCGCGACTTCGCCCGCGTGAAAATAAAAAATATAGCCTATGTTCCTCACAGATAAATTACCTGTCTAACGGTGAAAGAATATTTAAAATCGGTCCAGTAGTTTTTGAGTTATTTCAATACATACAAAAATACAAATCTTTCCCCTTTATAACTATAACAAAGTATTACATATAAATGATTACGATATTATATTTTAATACATTCTAACAATCTGTTGAAATCTACACATAAATATATTATTGCATACAAACGAGGTTATTCTCTGACAGTCGACCGCAGCTATAGCCTTGTGGTCGGCTTATGTACATCGCTTATGTAACAACATTGTGTATTAACATCATACATAACGATTGATTTTCTTACCCTTTTAATAAAAACATCAAATATTTCTCCATCTCTTACGTTCTTTGTGAGGAATCTTCTTTTGTGAGGTTTTTGTATGAATGAGGAACTGAAATTGATGAAGGGAGAAGAAGACTGCAATACATATCTCATCGATTAACGTTGAAATGTAAATATTTTTACACGTGTTTAATAAAGTTTGTGATTTGGTAACACCTTCTGGTTTTATTTTATACTGTTAGAACAATCATTTCCTAATATATATCTAAAGGCCATTCAGTTAAAATTACTGAAGTAATTTTAAAAGTATTGTCTGAGTGCCGAAGGTCTCGTTTTTACTACCCTATTTTACCCTTATCGTACAGGGAAAGAATGGAAAGTGTAAATGGGACGCATAGGTAGGAAATTACTTTTTCTGCGCCTCTCCTCTGTTTTTGTCAGCGAATTCCAGTGGCGTCTTGCTAGTTTGACTTGTATTAAAAACGTCTAATAGAGGGCGCTTTTGTAACATATTTTCTTAACTCAATTATTTGCTTTGTATAGTCTGTATTAGTTTAACCTTGTAAGAATATTCTAGCAAATTAAATTGCTGCAGCCATCGACCTAACAATTGTCTGTAAAAGACGCAATTCATAGTTCCACGTATTAAAGATTTAACATGGCGTGTCTATCGATTGATTTTTTTATGCAAATCTTCGACAAGAGATTTCTTGTTCTTATATAACTGTATATAACGGTGAACATAGCGCACAGATGCAAAAAAACTGTAAAAAGAAATTGTTGCCAACATTACAAGATAGTACTGTAAACTCGTTCCGAAACATTGATTATGGTTGTAATTAAATGTATGGAACTTTTATAACTCGATGGTTTTGTATTTGCATAAAAAATATCATACAGCGATGATTTAAGAAACTTCGAACCATTATTCAAAACTTAACTCGTTAATCAAAGAAAAGTTTCGATAGTCTAAAGGCGCGCTATTAAATTCTGTATTCGAAACTTTATTATAATAACTTTCTTAGTGGCCAGTTCGACCTCTTTAGTGCAAACTCTTCGGTTAGCAAAGAGGTCATACTTCACTGATGGATAATCTGTATGCCTTTAGAAATGTGCAGCGAAGTCTTTTGAAAATATTCTCAATCTGTGTCCGTATGGAACGGAGAAAGTTATTTATTACGTTATTATCTCTAGTTTAACGATTGCACGGTTATTTAAAATTGTTCGCATGTAACATAAAACGAGAGCGTTTTGTTTCGGCGAAAGTGTTTTGAACGCATCATCCGCTATGTTGCACAAACGCATATTTTTAGTCTATGACAAAGACAATTGTGACCATAGGCAACTTTTTAAATTCAGTTTTGTACTTTTGATTTTTATTGTTGTAAAATCTAATTCAATATTATGAATAAAAATTTGCGAAGTTGCACAATTCGTGTTTTAATTGTACTATCATTGTGTTACGTCTTGAGAAGAGTGCTGACATCTTACAATAAAAATAACAAAACATCTTTTATACTATGTAATACTAACGCATTTGGCGTAGTACCTATATTGGCAATTCTTTTCATTGTCGTTTTATCTCAATAATGTTTCTTATGTAACCATTGTTATTTTACTATCGAATTTCATAATCCGATATAATCTATTTTTACAATCTGTGGTACAAACCATTTCTGACCGAAGTGTGTTGTATAATCTATGACATGTAATACATAGAAGCGACTACATTCTTATTTAATTTAATAAGATTGGCAATTAAATAGTTTTCGATTCACACCTTATAGGGTTCCGCAGACTTTCAGTACCCCTCCGTACGTGAAGGCATCCGACGTGTTGCTGTCACATTTCTTGGCGGGAAACCGATCGCATGCGATGTGACAATTACCCGCGCTTTCCTTGCGCAGACATTTTGTTTTTTTTTTTACAATCGTTCTTACATCCGTCGTGAAATGCTGGCAAAAATCGTATGAATACACGTTATTCGTGTTGATTATAATTATAATTGTTATACCTAATTTTTAGAATTAATGCATGGCTGGAAAATTAATAAAAAGTATATGTGGCATAATAGCCACAATTACCTTTGACTAATTTCGATAATGTTTAAAAACAAACGCCATACCCATCTGCAAGACAATATATTGGTTAAATATGTAATTTATCGCATAATTCAAAGTTAAATGCAGAAAGTGTGTATCGAACAATTAACAAGAACAAAAACTTGTCTAACAAAAGGGAAAATTGTTACTTAACAATCATCGCATTCAATATTTAATGTTATAAAGCCAGTCGTACATTGAAATGCTATACTGCTTTTGGTGAATACTTTTATGCGTGAAAAAAAAAGAGGAGCAAGTTATTAAAAGACGAAATGATAATATGGAAACAAATTCTGGTTGACAGTTTTTATAGCTTATTATAGCGCTGAATTTTAACTGGATCACAAACTTAAGGTTAATTAGAATCTATGCTGACAGTTACATCGTGGGATCACAAGACAATCGGGCTGAGGTGAGCGGCGGCCGCATTGTGCAAATGTTTTGTCGATGTCACCGGCAAATTGTAAACGCAATTAGTAATACATTGTAAATCCTAAATTACATATCGAATGACTTCATTCATAAAATGCATATATATCTTACTAATATTATAAATGCGAAAGTTTAAATGGATGTTTGTTAGAGTTTGTAGCCTAAACTGCTGAACGGATCCCGATTAAGTCATAGATGTAGAGCATAGTCTGGAAGAACACGCAGGCACTTTTGTTTTTAATAATTCCACGCGGACGGAGTCGCGCGCGAAAGCTAGTCAATTTATAAAGGTGATATTTTGGTAGTCAATATGGTACCTAGTGAAGGTCTACCTTAAAAAATACTAATCGGATTGAGAACCTCCTGCTTTATGAAGTCGGTTAAAGAGTGGAAATATTTATGAAATCTTGATCTTTAGTCGAGTCTAATTTGGTAAATCACAAATGAACCGGGATTCACGCTTTGCCGGTGACAAATACAAATCTATGTGTCTCACAATACATTATGTTGGACATACTTGTTACTTTCTAATTGTGTGTTTGAGTGTAGAGATGGAAACTATTTGATATACAATGCTTGTTGACAGCTGCGTAAATAACATCGCATTCCAGAGATTCATAACAACTGTGAGTACCATTTAGTTGTAAATTAACAACATAATACACCTGCTAAGTGAGGTTATGTTTTACTTTCGGCACGTTTCCACCGGCCTGAATAATCTGAAATAACAAATGTTTTTCTACAAGGTATAAAGAAGGTAATAACATGCCATTGCGTTCACACTTCCCAGTAAAATGTCAACCAGATCGTATGTCGTATCAGTGTAATATTTTGTACCTTGACTAAAAGCGGACGCACATCTTTGCCTAAACTATCGCACAACTGTTGTGCGATTGTCGATTGTTTCGCAGCCTCAACTGTTTAGTTGCACAACTAAAAATCGAGTAGTGTCACCTCCATATAAGTTCATATGAATCAAAGCGAGAATAAACAGTTGTGCGATAGTTTACTCAAAGGTGGCACTACTAGCTAGTGGTACTACTAGCTGGCATGTAACTATGCAATTGTGCCAGCTATTGGCATGTGTATTTCCAAACTAACTCAATTACAAGACACTTTTGTGTCTGTTTGGCAAATTTATATCTACTTATTCCAGACATTCCTATACGTTTTTATGTAATCGATTCTTTCTATTCGTATCGCATATAATTTAAATAAACTAAATTAGCGTAACATGAATAAACCAAATAGTTTGGCCTCATAACATCGATTTAACGTAACTCGTCATTTTAAAGGTCATTGACAAACGATTTCACAAACCAGGTTAATGATTTCTAAGTTATTTAGATAACTTATATTGTCTACTATATATTTCTTGCGCAGACATGAAATTTAACTATCTCACAACTGTTTAGTCTCGTTTTCATTCCTATGCGCGTGCGTACATTACTAGATTTTTAGTCGAGCAACTAAACAGTTGAATTGGCCGCGAAATAATCGACAATCGCACCAAAGTCTTGCGATAGTTTAGTCAAAGGTTTGCACCCGCTCTTAGTTTAATGGCTAGGCTTAAACAGAGCTCATAACATAGATAATACTACACTAGAAACAAACTTTAGCCTTTGCCTGCGACTTCGTCCCCGTGGAAGAACAAATGTAAGTACCAGACTGTGCTACATATATGCCTTTCGTCCAAATCCGTTCAGCCGTTTAGGAGGCATACTCTAACATCCATCCATCCATCAAAACTTTTGCATTTTATAATTAATCACTAGTTTAAACCTGCAGTTACTAAATTAGTTTAAATAATTAAATTAATACTAATTTCTTACGTCAATTAGTAAACGTCTTGTTTTACGTGTTTGTTTAATAATGATCGTCGTGTGGTTTGTACAGCTGTGTTTATTCTGTCTGTTTTCTTAATTATCTGTGTAGAAAGAGATAGCGTTATATGTTGATACTCCTCATATCCAATACGTCATCGTCTAACTGTTAGACACGTATTTTAATTTTCTTTATTTCCCGAATTATTACAAAAAAACAGTCTGGCGACTGAACTGGTTCTATTGACTGGAAAGTCTTGTTAAATAAAAAAAAAATAGTAAATTATTGAAAGTATAAGAGAAGGCCAGTAATTAAGTTTGTTACTTAACCGATGTCAAGGTATTTTAACTTAGTTCTCGCAATGAGTTTACAGAAAACATTACAGATAAGGTGAACTTAATTCTTATTATTTTACTTGAAATATCCACATTTATTGTTCATTTATATAGAAAAAACTTACAAAAACCAATGACAATCGATATTTTCTCTTTTGTTTTTCTTTTTCGAATCGAATCGAATTATTTCCGCCTTGTCTATTGTCGAATTAGTCTTTTTTAACAATTACAAACAGCCAGTGATTTATAGTTTTTACAAGAAGCGTATTTGGATCTGTTTTAAAGAGACAGTCTCAGGTACATTATTTTTGTTAAAAAGATGAATAATATTACAGTGATAACTACAAAAAATAAATTACGAACACAGCGCGATCGCGTCTCGACTCGACCCATTCTTGAAGGTCGACTACTTTTCATTTTTTACACATTATAAAGAGTAGAGTCGATGCAAAAATAGTTCACAGACTGTCTTGTCTTATATTTGTGACTTTTAATGCTCGATTCACACTCAGCCAGTTGATTGACAGTCCAGTTGAGCTACTGAGCAACTGGCCAGGTGTGAACCGCGCATGACTGTATACTGCAATTATATTTACTTATAACAAGTATCTAGTAATCTTTGTTAAAACATTTATCATTCAATAATTAATACTTTTGACAAAACTGCCAAACTGACAATAATGCCAACCAAACTTTACGGAAGTTTATGAAATTAAGACGCTATATAAAAGAGATATTTGTTGATTGAGACATTTGACGTGATGTTTGTTGTCTTTGTTTTTTAAAACGGAATTCAAAAGATAATACGTGTAACAAGCAATGCAGTGGGGTAACAGGATGCGGAGGCTAGTATGCTTCTTTTCCAGTGCTCAGACTTGCATTAAGTTTGAATCTGCCAATACATTCTCTTACATCCTTCGTTAACGCTGATTACTCACGCCAGTAAAAGCAACAAGCGACACAACAACAATAACAAATGTGTGAAGCATATCACAATATAATGTAGAGGAATGTCATAAAGACTATTTACACGGATAGTGTCAATATTACGAATCAAAAACGTTTTATGTCTATTTTTAATATTGAACCGGTATACGATGAGTTTATTTTTTAAATTATTAGCTTTCGTTTAAAAAAAAAACAAAAGTGAGTAGCCTATGCATTCTTCCAGATTATCCTCCACGTCTATACCAAATTTCATCGAAATCCGTTTAAACGTTTAGGCTACTAACTCTAACAAACATCCATCCATCCATCGCTGTCGTACGGAATAAGTATCCTATGTAAGTCTCCTGGCTCTAAGCTACCTCCTCACCAAATTTCAGCCATATCGGTAAAGCCGTTCTTGAGTTATAAATAGTGTAACACGACTTTCTTTTATATATATAGATTTGTTGAAACATCATAATATGACGGACCTATGACACTCTAGGGAAGTACACGAGTTTTATGACACCTTTATATCCAATATTGATTTAGTCGTGTAAGCTGGAGGTGATTACAATGGTATTGACTATTGACATACAAACCCTAATCGTTATCTCTCTAGAAGTTTGTCTCTTTCTAATTTCACGAATTCAGTAATTAATAGTTTTTTATATGATAAAGTCGCGAACGAGCGCCCGGACACCTTAATTCACCGAAAACAGCGACCGCTGCTCATAGGCATCCGCAAGTAAAGATCCATTGCCTACTTCAATCAACGGTCAAGAAGCATAAAGAGGATATTACTACTTTACTACGAGTCTCCTCCACTTACAATCCAGCTAAAGTTAGTCGTCCAGCACGCACTCTTATTAAACTGTATGCGGAATTGCTTCCACTTGTCTGTCTTGGCTAGCCGACCCTACAATTTGAAGAAATTAATGGGGGCTCTACCACTGTTAGTTTAATATCTTGTATCTATACTCTATACTAATATAATAAAGCGTAAACACACACTTCTTTGTTGCCTAAGAAGTCAGCAATTACAGCATATTTTTGAATAATTCTTTTATTAATAAAAAGCCCTACATTTACGACACGCTTTAGGCTATATATTTTCACGCTATTAAACTTAGGGGGTAAATAAAAACCTTTATGTGGGAAAGGGACCATACAAGCTGCCAACATCAAGGAAGCAAAGTTGCCATGGTTTGTCAACAACATTTTGATAATTGCAATTGATAATTTGAGAAATGTAAATAATAAATTATTTTTTTTTATAATTCTATGCGGATGAAGCCGCATGGGAACAGCTGGTTATTAACAAAATTGAATTAATGGAGTCACAGAAAATGTAACTGCATATGTTTTAATGTAGCTGTTACGTGATAACGTTTTTACGCACTCTTAACCCAGTTAAGTGGGGGTAGGGTTGAGAGCTCTCGGGGTACGTTCGTGTTCTCTCATAAAATCCCACGTTGGAGTATGACTTAATGATACTTAAGGAGGTTCAAGAAATACAAATAAGAGATCTTAAATAAATAATGTATTTCCTTTATATGTGAACTAATTGGGTTATAAAAATGGAGTATAAAAGATTTTTTAACTATGCGTTAAAAATTAATAAAATAACTAGCTGCGACCGCGACTTCGTACACGCAATTTTAAGATAAAAAAGTAGCCTATAATATGCCCGTCTATGTCAGCTACCCTTCAGTGAAAGTCATGTCGAAATCGGCCCAGCCGTTTCGGACATTACCTGGAACAAACGCGACTTGCAGACAGACAGACAATTTTTTTTAAATGCGATTTTCGTTATCAGGAACGCAAATACATCATCTTCCCGAAATCTGAAATTTTCTTTTGATATTACAAACAGACACTCCAATTTTATTATACGTATAGATTAGAAAAATATGTAATGTAATTGACAATGCAATATTTTGTAACTTCTTTATATTCTGACCGAGTTCAACATAAACTGGTTGTGCAATTGAATAAAATGACGAAAAAAGATAGGATAATAGCATATATTCAACGTTTTTACCTTCGTTGAGAAATATTAACGTGAATGTTCACAACTGTTTTGCACAACCCTAATTATGATTCTGTAAAAATCCATAGGTTGGTAGTGTGACCATGTTTGTGCGACAAAACGGGACACGTTGACAGTGACTTGTTTTTAACTCTGTTTTATTAAAGGAAATGAAGAGTACACATGTGTTAATATTAGTGTCATTTCTGGGATAAAAAGAATGACATTGTTAGGTTGTTTTTATTGTTTAACTTAAGGGACCACACAACATGATTTGTTATGGACTTTTGTGTTGTAATTTTCTAAAATGTAATGTTAAACCAGTTTTGAAAACATTATTTACTCAGACTAAGAAACTAGCAGACAAAATAGGACTATCCTATAGAATCCAAGACGTATGGTTACATCATCAATGGCGTAATAGGGTTGTGCAAAACATTGGAGTAATTTTGTTCAGTGAATTTTTACATTACATTTATATTGCTCTGATATATTGAATTGCAGATATTGTGCTAAAATGTAAAATGTACAATTATTTTTCTAACTTAGATAACCTAGATATTACACAATTACTAAGTAACAATATCCTATTCTTTGGAATAATTAAAAACAACTTTAAAATCTGTATTTAAATAAAATGTTGGGGACCTCTGTAAGAGTACAATGCGTCCCCCTAGTGGGAGGGGTGGTTTGTTAATCAGGGAGCCACCCTGGAGGCTGGGAGGCAGCTCAGATGCTGCAGTGGCTCAATGTCACGCTCTCGACCTTGACCTTCACCGCGCCAAAGGTCATCAGTTAACGTCCACTAGAATATTGCGCGGGTATTTTTAGGTAGTTTTTCAAAGCTCTTAGTGAGATTACTATTTTTGTTATGAGGGCAATTTTTTATTTATAAGTATATCTGACACAAAAGGAAATTTATTAAAATCTGCCAATTGTGAGTAGATATATTTACTTCTTACTAATGTTATAAATGCGAAAGTTCAGATGGATGGATGTTAGATTTAGCCTCAGAAACAGCAGAACGGACCTCGATGAAACTTGGCACATATGACTGACTGGAAGAACACATAGGGTACTAATTAAGTTTTTTTATATATGCAGACGAACTCGCGGTCGACAGCTAGTTTGTATAATTGATAGCCTGCAGTTTCCTTTCACCGCAAGCCGCAGGTTGTTTGCTATAACGATATATTTGCAAGTACAGTCGGGGAAACTGGCGGTGTTACACTTTAAACTCCGCTTTCTACAAATGACTATTTAGATACCAGTGAATGCATACGAAGGAATAATTTACAAAAACTAACCGTGTATCATTAACGATTTTCTGTAAACAAATAAAAAAGTTGTATTGGTTTTTGTTCCGCGTCTTGTTTCGAAATGTTCAAACGATAGTAACTTCTGTGGTGGATCACCGCGGTTTTCCGCGACTGTACATTGCCTGTAGACCGTGGGAGTGAGACCGACAGTAAGTATGAATGTCCTCACATCAAACCACTTGGTTTATCGAATGCTTTATAAACAAGTGATGAAATGAATTAAACAGTCCGGGTAAAATCGAATGATTTTTTTGAAAACTGTTCTACGCCTCATTATTCTCAATACCCTAATGGTTAAAAAACTTTACGTCATGGTTACGGGTTCGAATCCCACAATTAGACTATTATGAATACTAAATACTAGCACAAATTTTAACTGGCTTTCAACCGCGACTCCAACCGAGTGAAATTAAATTTACGAAAGTAAGTTGTGTTCTTCCAGACTATCCCCTACAGCTGTGTCAAAATTAATCGAGATCCGTTAAGCAGTTTAGACTGCAAACTCTAACAAACATCCATTTATCTAAACTTTTGCATTTATAATATTAGTAAGATTACTTTAAAAAATGCTAAATAAGAGCGTCGGTGGCTCAGGGCATTTGACTTGATATTTGTAAAGTAAACCCGAAGTAGTTAACTTAGGGTAGGCTCAGAGTCACTTAGTGGAGACATATAGCAGATGAAAAGATTTACTAAATACAGGAGAACGACTATAGAAGGATGACTAGTAGGGTACCATAGCAATTGGCCCAAAGCGCCATTACGCTAACAAGACCAGGCAGAGGTCAAATAAATTTTGTACTGTATTGTATAGGCCATTTACTCTTATGTTTGGTTTTTCTTATTCCAGTCATATTTGTTATTTAAATTGAAAAGTAATATTTCTTCGTCAATTTTAATCTTACTTCTTACTAATATTATCATACTAATATTATAAATGCGAATGTTTAGATGGATGGATGCATGGATGGATGTTTGTTAGAGTTTGTAGCCTAAACGGCTGAGCGGATTTCGATGAAATTTGGTATAAATATAGACAATAGTCTGGAAGAACACATAGCCTACCCACTTTTGTTTTTTTTTATGCCACGCGGACGGAGTCGCGAGCGAAAACTAGTAGGTACATAAATGCGAATGTTTAGATGGATGTTTGTTAGAGTTTGTAGCCTAAATTGCTGAACGGATTTGGATGAAATTTGGCATAGATGTAGAGGATAATCTGGAAAAACACATAAGCGGATTACTTTTGTTTTTAATTTCACGCAGGCGGAGTCGCGGGCGAACAGTAGTATTAGATATTTCTGTAGGCTACTAATGCTAAGCCATTGACTAAGGAGAGAGTTGACTTGATTGGATGTCCACCATTGTTGTGCTATGTGACAATTGTGCCTACTTTAGGTACTATTATTATTTACGCGTAGAGAATATCGTTGACCCGTGTGGAGAACAGGTTGGTCCACGGCGTGGATACCGTTGTATGAAGGAATGTGTATACAATGCACTTTCACTCTACCACAGTTCACGTGTATGATAAGGATATAAGATCGAAAAATTGTGAAGGTCATCGCGGTCATTACTGTCAAAACAATCCAAAATGGCTGACGTCAGGTAACCTCAAAGCAAAATCGTCATATAAGAGAACATTAGCGGTATTTGATACCTACGTAGCGCCCACTGGCGGCCAAATTTGGAACCAAAAGTAGACCGCATTTGTATCTGTCGCAAAAATCTAGAATTTAGTTATTCATTTAATGATTAAATCCTTGTAAAAGAACAATTAATTACAGATATAACTTAGAATGATCACTAAGGGAACTCTTTAATAAATAAATAGTTCGATCGCCTGGGTAAATTTGTTCAACATCAACTTAGTTCAAGACTGAAATTAGTTATTTTTTTCTGTATATTTTAGCAATAATATTTAAAATGTTTAATATACTTAGGTATAAGTTTTAAAACAACTCTGAGTTGTAGTTAATAATATTAATACGATTGGTGCTATTAGAAATAACTTTCAAATTTGGACTCAATGACGTTAAGAATAAAGTTCATTATCGTATTGCGACAGAATAAATCGATCACTTATTAATATAGAATGTAGGACAGACGTATTGGCGTCGCACCAACATACATGCACTTACAGTGCCGACCCGCTCTACGAGTTCATTTGTGTTTTTTTATACAAAAAGGTGGCAAATACCGCTGCCCATAGACTTCCGCAATTGCAGATGCGTTGCCTACCCTAAATCGACGGAGGAGACACACATAAAGAGGATATTTCCCCTTCCTATGCGTCTTAAATCCACATTCCCATCCAATCCTCACCTTATAGGAAAAGGGTGGAACGGAAAAGGGACTAAAATTGGGCCTCCATCACCACACTCATCAGATTGTACGCGGAATTGCTCCCAATTCACGCCTGTCTTCTGTGTGGTCGTGGTATTGCACCGGGCGAGCCGCCCCATTCAAGCGAAGATGTTAAAGCGGGCTACCAGTCAAATATTATTGGCATTTAACGTGTTAATACATACCTTAATTTTAGAACTGTTTACCTTTTTATAACTTATTGCAATTATTCTTGTTTTTTTTTCTTTTTGTATTTTTTTTACTGCTGCACGTGACGAGCACCTCTGAACTGTCGCAACGTTGCCCTCCGGGACAGGCTGACAGCTCCGCATGGCTTAGGTCATGCAGTCCACGCTGAGCCTGCAGCCCATTGTTGTCGATTTAAGTTTTTTTTTATTTAGCTCATAAGAAACTGTTTGTGTGACAACAAATTCTTTTTATTTATTTACATAGTATTAATAATCAATGATATACATAATAACGTCACAAAGCAGAAATTACTACGTTACAAATAATTTACGTGTTAAAAATAATCTCTAGAAAAGTACTTACATCTATATCTATACTAATATTATAAAGAGGAAAGTTTGAATTTTTGTATTTTTGTATGTATTAAAATATCTCAAAAACTACTGGACCGATTTCGAACGGACACGCGGACGGAGACGCGGGCAAAAGCGAGTTTACTTACAAACCAGTTATTTAATGTCCGATTTCTAATCAGAAGCGGCCACTCTGGACATTATCACAGGCGTGGGATGTGACCTTGACGCGCCCTTCATTATATGCGAACTAAATGTACAATTATTGGCAAAATTTAATTTATATGCAATAGCTGTTACTCGCGACTTCGTCCGAGTGAAATTAAAAAATATAGCCTATGTTACTCACAGATAAATTACCTTTCTAACAGTGAATGAATTTTTAAAATCAGCCCAGTAGTTTTTGAGTTATTTCAATACATATAAATTATAATATTAGTATATATTGTGGATCTGAGGTTCTATCACTTTTTTTACGTGTTATTGCTCGTCATCGACAAAATTAGTTTACCGAGTTATCCGGTAGAGGCGCTGCACATCTATACTAATATTATAAAGAGGAAAGATTTTTATTTTTGTATGTATTGAAATATTATAACTCAAAATCTACAGGTCCGATTTCAAAAATTCTTTCACCATCAGAAAGGTAATATATCTGTGACTAACATTGGCTATATTTTATATTTCACGCGGTAGAAGACGCGAGCTACAGCTAGTATCTTATAATTTGTTGATTACATAAACTTTCTCACTAATATTCGTGATAGTCGTTGTAGTAACTACGTATAAACACTAAAATGACAACAAAACTACGCATCTGTTTTTGCTGCGACATGATTCGTTCGGGAAAGT
Organism: Papilio memnon; assembly: GCA_003118335.3. NCBI lineage: Eukaryota > Metazoa > Arthropoda > Insecta > Lepidoptera > Papilionidae > Papilio > Papilio memnon. Next base: position 358,156 of record LD689134.1, read on the forward strand.
ACCAAGTATTCTACAATATTGACAATAATAATGACGCATATTATCTTTGCTAACAGAACTTAGTCTAAGTATTTTACTAGTGAAATTGACCCTTAATTAAATTGGTATAAGAAATTTGGATTAAGAGACTATTTTACCATAGGAATATAAGATTGAAAAACTTGTCAGAGCTGACCCTTAAGCTTACCGCATGCTATTGAATCTTGTAAACTTGCGGATAACTGGTTTGCAATCATCTCAGCGAGGGCTAAGTGGCCCGGTTCCCACAGACCTTGCTATTGCTTTTATTTCAAAAGGGTCAACAACTTTCCAAGGACCAAGTTACAAAAACATCTGTCATTCCTTTCGTTCTCTAAGAATAAATAGAGACAAATGATTTAATATTTGCGGCAATTGTCGCTAATTGCAAGTCAAATGTTCATAAAAAAACTATTTTACCGCGTTATTAAATGTTGTTTTTACTTATTAGAAACTAGCTGTTGCTCGCGACTTCGTCCTACAAAAAATATAGCCTATGGTACTCACTGGTAATGTAGGTTTTTAGTGGTAAAAGAATTTTTGAAATCGGCCCAATAGTTTTTGAGTTATTTCAATACATACAAATATTCAAAAATCCAAATCTTTCCTTTTCATAATATTAGTATAGATTAAGGTTGTTATTATGTTATTTTTACTCGAAGTTAAATAATTTTCTGTACCAATATAGTCGAAGTTATAAAACAAACCGTTAAAGCGATAATGGCGGCAAACGTCACCTAGCGGTAGTACCACAGATAAGTAAAGTTGTTTTTGGCGCGCTCAGCCACCGCGCCGAGGTCAACACATTTTGTGCACTCTTTATTTTTGTTTCGTATTCAGGTCAAAGAAAGCATTCGACTGTAACAATTGTATGTTCTATGCAGCTGACATTGATTTGCGTTAAGTCGAAGTAATTCCGCGGTCGTGCGAACGCCCAGGGCTCGTGACAGGTTTTATTACTTTCACATAACCCTAACCTATAGAAAACATTGTCCTAGAGGAATATCCTATTTTTGTGCGTTTCCTTCTCTGCTTTTTGTTTCTAGAATGCGGAAGTCTATGGGCAGCAGTCGTTTTGTTTTTGCCGCTTTTGCTTTTGCTTTTTTTGGTGGCCACATGCTCGTTTCCCGAAAAAAAATTGTGGTTAATGCAATTAATATTTCGTAATACTTCACGGTTGTTAAAAAGAAGTAAAATTTATATAAAAATGTAAACGTCACGATATTATTCACGCGATGATTCATCGTTATTGATTATTTCGAATTTGTTGGTAATTGCATGAGTGGATTAATTAGCAGGGCCTTAATCCTGATAAGGAAGGAAATAAGCATTATTGAATAAAGGAAATATCAGATATATTGATCCATCTCAATTACTTTGTAAATATTTCAACTGCATGAATGACTGCTGTAAATTAAGTATTTTTAATATCAAATACATCCGCTGTAATTATGCGATTTATTCTTCGAATTGTGTTGTAATGTGTTTTAATTATTTGTCTGTATGCGTATATTGCGTACGATAAAATTGTAGTTTTTTGAATTTTTCTCTAAACCGTTATACAGAGCCATCTAGTGGTGCATTTGTGCAACGTAAGAAGTAAAAACTATGACTGTAACGCAATGTCTAGAGTTTAACATAGATGGCGCTGTTTTACAGATAGAGAAAATTAGACAAAATAGCTTGTCCAATTTGTTTAACGATCATCTAATTACAATTATTTTGTTTACATTAAAATGAAAGAATAACTATCAAATGTAAGGGAATTTTTATTTCTTTGAATTAATTTTGGTCTCTTAGATAAAACAAAAAGCTACTCTTAGAGTTGATTCAAGTTGAAATTTGTTTTTTTTTTCGTAATTTTAAATGTTTAATTCAAAAAGAGATCAGTCATTTTAGTGCTTCAGTATTTAGCACTATTTAACCAAAATGCATTTTATGTAATAAAGAAAATTTAATCGATTATTACAAATCGAATCGAAAGCGTGAATTATAGGGTTTCTTATGGAATAGGACCGTTGTAATGAAATCATTAATAACTATTGGGACCACCCACAGCACGACGGTGTATAGCCACATAGCTATTACACTACATCCTAATAACTTCATGATTAGGTTAACCACACATTGATTAGAATGGGACAGGAATAAACAAACGCTTACTAGGACGCAAATAAAGTGGTGTTGCTAGATTCAATTGAATACCCTAAATTGTAACCCTTATTTTACGCAATTTTACTATAAAATTCGCAGATATTTATCTATGCTTTTAGATTTAGACGACATAAATTAAATACAGAGCTAGGATTTATATTAAAAATTATTAAAATAACAAAATACTGCATCGATTTTATTCACAGCATTAAAACTTCATCATAAATTAACTAAAATAATGTGTACTGTCCTAGGAATATTTGTACTCTATTCATAGTAATTCTTACCGTCCCATGCCGGTGGGGCCATAAATCATATCAGCACGTGTCCGCGGCGGACGCTGGCTATTTTTAATTATTTGTTATGGCAACACACACCATGGGCCCATTCGGATAAACATTGGACTGTTACGGTTGGTTTTCTTAATACGGGTTAAGGTTAAAGGCTCCTGAATCTATAAATGAGGTAAATAAGATTGCAGCTTGTAGATTATAAATGCGAAAGTTTAGATGGATGTTAGAGTTTACCGCCTAAACGGTTAAACGGATCTCGATGTTTGGCATAGATGTAGAGCAGTCTGGAAGAACACATAGATTACTTTTTTATTAATTCCATGTTGACGGAATCGCGGGCGAAAGTTAGTATTGTTATAAAGAGAAAAATATTTATATTTTTGTGTGTTGTTTAAATGTAACATTTTATATTTTGTAGTGCTTTTAATTCGTTGTGAAATTGCATTTTCTAAAACTTGTCAATCAACTTTCCCGCCTTCATTGCGGTCAAGATGTCTGCCATCTCTGATGATACGTGGAAAAATTTTTTAGTTCAAAACCATCGACACTTGCATAGTTTTTTTTACAGTACATACAAACGAACGGCCAGCTATGCCGTTCTGGAGATATTAACAAATCCATTCAAACTTATTATGATGAATCAAAGACATTAAAAAAAAATAATGACACGTGGTTTTAAGTCCCTATTAATAGATAAAGTTAGTGAGATTATATAAAAAATATTTCAAGTGTCTATGCCTCCTCTATATTTTTTTAAATCTCTTTGTGATGAATTATGGAGCATATTCTTTTACAAATCGTAAATATTGATTGCTACAAATACAAGCTGTAGTGAATTAATTATGCATTCACTCGCCCTATTGTGGCAAATGGAACATGACGTTTGTGGAGCGGCCATGTTTATGCATCGACTTATCCTACTTACGACTGTTTTATTTCTTTTATGTTAATGAAAGATGGACGGTTTTTGTTAACTGTGAGTTATAACTGTTGTAAAGAATTAAAATAACGATTTATTGAGACATGATATTTGTTTAGTTTACGTAATAAAGTGGAATATAAAATAGTCAACAATATTTACGGAATTCATAAGAGGTTATGAAATATCACTTTTTAGCTATTTTAATTTTAAAATATGCATTTAGTTTGTTATATGACTGTTAGTAGTTAAATCGAAACATTTAACCTTTTAGAGGTCAATCGAATACTTTAATAGATTTGTTCATGTCCCTCATTTTATAATTGTCTTACAAAATATTTAATTTCGATCAGCAAATGGTTATTTCTATATTACTTAATTAACTACCATTTAATTTAGATAAAAACATACTCTAAAGATGCGAGATTAGGTTATAAACGTATTTATAAACGAAACAGAATCCTATTAGTTAATTTTCCTGCTGTCTTCGGTTGGCGGGAACGGCGGCCATTGTACCGGATGCCGGGAATTTGTAACGTCACGTCTGTTGTCAAATCGCTTTTTTGTTTTTAATTAAAATTAGACTTTCCGCGACAATGTTTAATGTTATTGCTGATATGTTTTATGTATAATATATTTGTTGTTTTTTTTTTTGTGTAAATGAACATGTTTATTTCGTGTGCATGTTTAAACTGTTTTACGGCTTAATTTTGTTTATCGTTGGCTTGAGGTAGAATTAAATGTGTGTTGTTGTAATGTTGTTTTTTTAATTATTTTAAATATCAATAATAAATTCAGATATCGAGGCTTTTTTCATGAATTTTTAAACATTTTCTAGGTTTCCTACTTTAATTTTTGCGGTGCTATATACTTAGTAATGGCTTACTAAAAATTACTATCAATTATTAATATTATAAATGCAAAAGTTTAGATGGATGTTTGTTAGAGTTTGTTGCCTAAACGACTGTATAGATTTCGATAAAATTTGACATAGAGGTAGAGGATAGTCTGGAGGAACACATAGGCTACTTACTTTTGTTTTTTTTTTTCAATTCTTCGCGGACGGAGTCGCGAGCGAAATTAGTGAGCTATAATTTTAATGTTATAAGCACTAAATTAGGCAGCCCAAGGAATGAGGGCACGTTATCAACTGTATTTGAATGCGGGCGTGCAGTCACCCGGCGTGACCTCTTAATTACTGAGCATGTACGGACTTTTGGATGATTCAACCATAGGGCTGTCACCTAGAGTTTATATTTATCGAACTTTAACAGCCCTATTCAACCCGCATACCCAAAGGGTTAGCATTGCCGGTGAGCATAAATATTTATGGTATGAGAAAATATTGTAGAAAATAATATAAATAAGGATTTTGACACATGAATAACTTATCTAAATAATCAAAAATATCATGTTATCTCTTTCTCTCAAAGATAATTAGACGGGGAAAGAATATGATTTTGTAGTATTTCAGCAATTACTTTATAAAGGCTTTACTTTTTCATTATTATTAATTGCTAGCATTTGACCGCGACTCCGTCTGGAATAAAACAAAGACTGTAGTGTAGGTTTCTAGACAATATTCTATATCTAATGCCTTTTATCGAAATCTGTTGAACCCTTTAGGAGACATGCAGTAATAACCATCCATCCAAACTTTCCCATTTATAATATTAGTATAAAACTAATGTATTTGTACTTAAATTTATGCAAATTTTGTTTATATTGTAGTGATAAAATTTATCTTGTAACCTTTGCGGGTGACCTCGCCAAATGTTTTCAGCAATAACTGTGCCTTATCGAACTGCAGTTAACCTGCAACTTTTGACACAAAAAGATAATGATTTTTACTCTGGATGATAAAAGGGTGATAAAAGCGCCATCTACCGTGTCTGAAAAACAAATATTTAGAGCGCGCACACCTTTGACTAAACTATCGCACAACTGTTTAGTCTCGCTTTGATTCCTATGAGCCTATATGTAGGTGCGCACACTACTCTATCTTTAGTTGTGCACTAAACAGTTGAGGCTGCGAAACAATCGACAATCGCACAACAGTTAGCGATACTTTAGTCAAAGGTATGCGCCCGCTCTTCATCGAGAAAATAAATCGATACTCGACTAAATTACTAGCCTAGTCTGAACGAGGCATTAGAGATGTCCCGTGACTCGATAACCACATTCAATTTTAAAATATTTGATATGAAAATGTTGGTATTAAAAGTACAAAACTTGCTACAATTCTCTCTAGACTTCTCAACAATGTATACCGACTATGAGTTCGTTTAAATGAACGTCAGCTGCGCCCACTGAAGTCAATTCATTCAATTTAAACTCCGCTCTCGCTAATTACGCTAAATGGAGCTCAATTCGTCCCAGACTGGTGTTACCACCATTGATGTGTAAAGATGCTAAAAGCATGTACATAATTGTAAATGAACCTAGAAACTAAACAACAAAGAAATCCGTTTGAATTTGTTGTTGTAATGTTTTAAGGGATGCGAATAAAATAACACTTTACACCTTAAAATTGTTGCTTGATATCTGTGGTTGACAGCTAACCTCAAAAACTAAACGACAAGCGCGCCAAAAGTAAGCAACACCTTTATTTTGTAGTTATTTGAAGGAATGAATGAATTTCGCCAATGAATGGAATGCTTTGTGCTTTGAAGACGTTAAGAGATTCCCAATTGCGGCCCGGTATATCTTGCGGGCCCTTAAATCGAAGTTAATTAATGTAAATTTACAAGCACACTTTCTTCTCAAAAACAATGGTTTCTTTTGTAGGTTTAACACTATTTTTGTACGTACAATAGAAATCTATACTAATAATATAAAAAGGAAAGATTTGTATTTTTGTATGTATTGAAATAACTCAAAAACTGCTGGGCTGATTTCAAAAATTCTTTCACTATTAAAAAGCTACGTTATCAATAATATAGGCTATATTTTTTGTTTTTCTAATTTCACACGGGCGAAGTCGCGAGCAACAGCTAGTTGATCATAAAGGAAATTCAAAGAGAATAAGAAATTTTGTGTACATGTGACATAATTAGGGTTGCCCCTCATCTTCAACCGATTTGTTTAGCTTTTTTTTTGTTTGCGTTTTGATCGTTGTTTTTGTTGCCAGTATTGTATCTACTTTTATTAATAGTTTTACCTTCAACATCTATCAAGATCTAAGTGCGTTTTGCATTAGAAGACTATCTTTACCGCTATAAAAGCTTTCGTTTTACGCAACTTTCTCTGGCTAATGGTATGCACGTTATCAGGTCACGTTATTGGAATTATAATTTATGGATGTTAAGGTTGTGTATGCTCTGGTTATATTATTCTGTAAAAACTTACTAATATTATAAATGCGTAAATTTAGATGTATGTTTGTTAGTTTGTAGCCTAAACGATTGAACGGAACTCGATGAAATTTGGCATATATGTAGAGGATAGTCTGGCTAATAGGCTACTTTTTTCTTTATTAACACACGAACGAAGTGACGGGCGATAGCTAGTATAATTTTATATATTTGTAGCGATGTAACATAGAAGTATTCAAATGTGTCATAAATGTAGTAGTAATGCAATCATCTGACGATTATTATGATATGGAATTGTATTATGTTGAAAAACATCTGCGTCGACTGCGTATTGTTTTCATTTGTAACATTGTTTGACTGTAGAACCTGAAGTCGAAAGAGGAAGCCCATTCAAGGAAGATTTTATGTTTTCCGTTAACTAGAACAAAAAAAAAATATGTAAAATAGCGATGTTATTTTGGTGGTGTAGTTATTGTTGTGGGGACTTGCGGCCCGGGAGTTTGGAACACGTGCGTTGCTACAGTAGGTAGTCCGGTAGTCAGACCGATCTGCTTCATTTATCTAATGCACATTGCATTTGCTTTTAGTTTTTAGTGCGGTTACGCCACGCCGCGCCTTCGTCCGCGCTCCATCACAGAAATAACGTCGAATATCGGTCACAGACTCCGGCGAGAATGAACGCATCCAATTAATTGCCGGGCATCGGGCACACCACTAGCGCGGTGCACGCGCCGAGCGCGGACGTTTCCGTACACACGCATTTATAAATCGACAAGGAAAAGCGCGCGAATAAACGTCAAGTCAATGTCAGTGACGGATTATGTTTTTTATTACATTTAAATAGTGCGTTGTGCTTGTTATTCCAGCCAGTAATTATCGTTAATTAAAGAAAACAACGCTTCTGCTAGGACATTTTTTTTGTAAACAGGTATTATTAAAAATAATGTCTTTGATAAGCAATCACAGCTGAGTGCAAATGTCGCCGCTATCGTCGCCGAGGTTGTTTGCACACGATATAGTATCCAGCTGACAATGGTCGCGGTGAGCGGCAATTCTTCTTGGAAATCCACGCGTTGATTCATACACCGGTTATCTGGTTTTGCGGTGTAAGCCGGCGGGATGGCGTGCGAAGTCGCAAGTTGGGTGCCGAGCGCCGTGGCGGCCACACTGCGCGACAACCGCTCCGCCACGCCTGTCATCGAGTGGCTCGCCCTCATCCGCGCCTCCATTGAGGAATACGACCCCCTGGTCACTGTTAGTCCTCCCGAGGACCCCGCCCCGGAGTCGGAGGACGCCTTCGATGCCATCCTCTCGCAGCTCGGCACAGAGATCTACAAGCTGGACGAGTACCACAGGAATCTAGTGCCCGCGGAGGAGGACCTCTCCCTCAGCATACTCAACATATTTGACGAATGTCTGCAGGCGATGGAACCCAAGCGAGATATGGACACGGTGCCCGAGGATTGTGTTGTGAACGGTGCGGACAGTGACTGTGAATCGAGTATCTCAGATGTGTCATTTGTGACAAGTACTCCCGCTAAAAGTGACGAAATGGAAAGTGATGTTAAACGCGTGGCGCCGGTACCGATGCCGAGGACGGTACCGAGTGGGCTGATAGGGCTGGACTCGGATAGCGACTCTGAGAGCACGTGCTGGAGCTACAAGGAATGCAGCTCGGGAGCGGAGGCGGCACGGACATACGCCGCGGTGTGGGCGCACTCCACTGGCTACCACAACTCGGACGAGATCCTACGCCGCGTGCTGTCGCAGCATCACGCCACGATCTCGCGGATCGCTTTCGACGAGGCGGGCGAGTTTACACCACCTTCGTACTCCGTGTACTCGCTGCACGAGGTGGGCGATGTGCACGACGTGTGTGACGTGCGCGAGGACGTCGGTGAAGGTGACAGGTGCGGCAATATCGACGAGGAGACGCGCTCAGTCGGCGCTATGACGCCCGACCGGCCGGACGACGGCTACGAGCCGGTGCGCGACGCTCTCACCACCGATGAGAATATCTACGAGGAGATAGAGTACGGGTACAGCTATACGGACGAGGGTTGCTCGTGCGGAGGCAGCGTGGAGGTCGAGAGTTGCTCGGTGAGCGCCAGTTCGGAAGGAGTGGGCCGTGAGAGCCCACTGTACGCCAACCTGCGGGACCACGACGCATACGCCGTCCCTCCGGACGTTATCTTCTGGAAGAACTTGCTCACGGACCCTTTCTATAATGAAGATGAAGAGGATGAGGTTAGTTCGTTGCAATAATTCAATTGTTTACAATTCACCAAGCGTTTTACATTTTACCGCGCTTACTTTGCAATGACAAGATTAACAACAAGCCGCGCGTAAACAAATTTATATTGTTTCTTTCCTTGTTATTACATGCATGGAGTAATCATAACTAGATTATTACGTTTAAAAAACGGAATTAGCACCTTCAAGTGTTTATAACTTTATCACGATGGTCAACTTTTTAAACCTGACATAAATTCTTAAAAGAGTGTATTCTTGGAGACCAAAATGTATTCATTTTAATACTAGACAGATTTAATACATATTAAATCGTTACAATGGGTTAGTTATCTCAAAATAAAAAAATCCATAACATAATGCTATTAGACATATTAAAATTAATTTCCACTTAAAATAATCATTTAAACTACAATTAACTAATGTTATTCATTAGATAATATATTTTGCAAATAAATATTAAAATGAATACTTTAACGTCACCTTGCTAGTTACGACTCCTTTTAAATGGTTTTCGTTTTGTTGGACATTGTATTGAATGGCATATTAATTAAGCAGAGCCATTTATGAGTTGCAAATGGGCTCCTTAAGGGGGCGCTGGCGGCCGATGATGTCAAATTGCGCAGGATTTCCTGTTAAGTAGACGATGTCAATGCGACGTGTTGTTAACAATGTGACTATACTCCCATAAATTTATCTGGCCCGGTGATCGTGTTTGGAACTAAATTAATTATAATCGCAACTTCGCCCGCGTGAAATTAAAAAGTAATAAAAAATGCCTATGTTACTCATTGATAACTTAGGTTTTTTATGGTGAAAGAATTTTTAAATCGGCCTAGTAGGTTTTGAGTTATTTCAATATATACAAAAATACAAATCTTTCCTTTTTATAACATTAGTATAGAAGTATAGATAACTCACTAGTGCTCCCCTGATAGAGTTGCAAAAATATTCATGTTAGACTGTTCCTATCTTGTCCTGTTTGTCATTTTCTGTGCCTACATTGATTTTAAATATTTTCTAACAGAACTAACTGCAACTTTCACCGGGCCAAATAAGTCTGTAGGACTATAAGCAAGGTTGACGTTTGTTCCGTTCGGATATGTTTATGGAAGGGCCCATATGCTGTTTTGATGAAATTTAGTACGCGTATCCAAACAGTTGAATATTGCTTTATTGCCAAAAGAATTGCCAACGCATTCCAAATATTTAGTTCCATTTAATTGTTAGAAAACAACTTTTATTCAAACGAATTCCTACAAACATAACCTACAATTCACTCGCGTCACAAATTCAAACAAACGATAAAGTTGAATGAAGTTTATCAACGAATTCTTATCAATTGACGACATCGCTTTGAATTCTTAGCAGCTGTAAAAATAGTTTACTAACGCCAGATTAACGTAGTTTAAACAGCCGTTGACATATCTATTTACGTCAAGAATTGTTAACCGCTTATTAAAATGCTAGTCCCATCTTAACAATAAGATAAATAAGATTAGCTGATATTTAGAAGGCAATATTCATCTACCATACTTTACCTAAAGAGTCAATTGAGCATCTACTAAGGTTTTCCCAAAAAATTATGCGTGAATGCGTGTACTTGTTTGTAATAAATGAAATAATCTATCATTTGAATTAACTAATGAAAAAAACGTGACACAAGTCCAAAGAGTCACTAACGAAGCAAAAATAACAATAACATTTTACAGTTGCGTAAAATATTATGCAACCAAATATAAATGTCATAAGCGCAAATGTCATTGCATCTTGTAGAGTTATATCTTTATTTTGTTGCATAATCGTCTCACTTTTTAAATTATCAACGCTGGATTTCCTACATGCCAGTAATGAGGTCATAGATTAATATAGATATTTGTTTATTCGATATTTAATCATCGGTTAAATGATTTAAATTCAACTGCACTGTAATTATAATAATCGTTTAATGATTATTTACCAGTCCCTTAGTGTAAATTATCCACGCTCAGACGCTCCATAGTCATGAATTATTGACTTTCAGTATGGTAGTTAAATTTTACTATAGTAACAAAAAATTCTACCTGCTTTAGACTATTCAAATATGCTCGAAAATGCTTCTTAAAATGGGGAAAGTTAAAAAAAGTTACATTGTATTTAAATTCTTGAAAGCAAGACAAATAATATTTCGGTGAGAATTTTGTTCGGTCTTTGTTTGGAAACTACATATAACATCGTGGTTTAAGTCTACTTAGCTTATGCTATTCTATGTTGTATAAAACCAAAATTATGACGTCATAATCGCATGTTTAAAAAGTTTGCTTCTCGAAAACGCACAGAGAATGCAATGAAATGTTTGTCTTTGAAAAACAGAGATCATAGAGTATACAAGTGTAATCGAGAGTCGATTTTTAAATGTCATTTTATTTTGTAAATTAACCTGAGACAATTTACTCTAACAAAAAGCCCTTGAAAGCCTTTTTTGCGTTAATTATGTGTTCTAGATTAGTTATCTATAGGTTATGTACTTGATTTCAGTCAATTGTTTGAAGGATTTAGTGGTTCTTAAAAAAATACTTATGAATGTTTAGGTTAAAAGTTGGTTCACACGGAATTTGGTATATTTTTATTTTTATATATTATAAAAAATACGATTTCGTCTCTTTCCCTCCCCTTTGTAAAACAGAGATGGAGTATGTGTTTCTGTCGATTGTAAAATTCCTGCTAAACGCGCTACACTATGCTTTCTTTTATGTGGTCAGTGAAATAACCCAGGGCCGAATTCTCTATAAGTCTATTTTAGACTTTTTTCTACGTAAATATTTTTTCTTTGTTGTTTTTTAACAGATGTGCTTTAAATATTTTGTTTAAATACAACAGTTATTTCATTGAAACTTTATAATTTATGCAAGACACAACGTAACAAATTACAATACTATTTGGCGGTTAGTTTAGATTTTTTTTTCTTTAAATATTATATGGCAAATCTCGATATAAAGACGAAACTTTCTTATTTCTCGTTAGTTTTAAACAATACTCTATCTAAATACCTTAAGTAACGGTTCATTGGTTTTTAATTACTTGTAAGTAGCAAATCAGCGATTACGCAAATAAATTCTTCAATCGATGAGTCGACATGCAACCTCCTTCGTGCCGCCGCCATTTTAATATTTATGAACTACGTTCGCGATTGCTGATCATTGTACTTAGGAAGCACTGACCTCTATAAATAGACAAGTTATAAACTATGGTATTTTGTTTCTATTTGATTTTAACCATTTTAGCTTTGATTATTGCTGTTGGTCGGAAAGGTTTTCGAACTAATAGTGATAGACTTACCTGTAATTAACATCAAAAGGCGCGATAATGAAACAAAAGCTGTCATAACTAAACAATCGCCTGTCTATTATATGTAATCAATGTTAGGAAGGTGTTTAACACGACGGTACTGCGAACTCTTTTTCATTTATGTACACTTAGGAGCAAAAGTATTTGTGTATTATAGTCTTGTTTTTTTTTTAAATTACTAAAAGCTCTTATATACAATTGTCAGTAATCATCGATTTGTTAACTTTTGCTTTGCTAATTATGTTTTTAATGGGTCCTTATTTGGTAAGCTTATGTTTTGGTGATTTTGAATTTTAAGAATCACATTATTTAATTGGTGATTAGTGTAATTATTGTTTTTACTGTGTACTTTATGAAATACCTTATTAATAAACTAGCTGTTCCCGTGCGGCTTCATCCGCGTGAAATTATAAAAACTTTATTTAATTGTTTATTATGACATGATATGATGACAAAACATGGAAATCTTGCTTCCTTGATGTTGGCAGCAACTTATGGTCTCTTTCCCACATTAGGATTTTCATCCAATTTATTTACTCCCTAAGTTTAATAGCGTGAAAATATATAGCCTAAAGCATGACGTAAGTGAAGGGCTATTTATTAAAAAAAGAATTGTTCAAAAATATGCTGTGATTGCTGACATCTTACGCGACAAATAAGTGTGTGTTTACGCTTTATTATATTAGTATAGATAAATCTATACTTATGAAGCTGACTGTACATATGTTTCAAATTGATTTGTAATTCAGATTAGATAGAAAATAATGTTTTACAGCACTCGAGTGAACAAACACGATTGAGAAATGCGAAAAAAACTATGTGCCGGGTAAATGCAATTCATTATAATATAGGGTTGGTAAAAGTTTGTTAGGATTTTTATTTGGTAAATATTTTCGATAAAGTTAATATGCTTTAGAATAAAATTAAACATTATCTTACTAGTTTATTATTTGAGAATAAATTGTTTTTCCTTAAAGAATGAAATGGACGTAATACTGCTTTAGTTTTGTGTTTTCAAGGGCCCCCAAAGTCTAGGAACTTTTTAACCGACAATGGTTTTATCAGGTCTAGCTGTCTTATTAAGATCATTAACACAAATGGGACTATAAAATAAATGAAGATCCAATACAGATCAGAAATCATCTTCATCCTCTTTCCTACACAGGGTCGGCACAGTATGTACTCTCCTATACATCTCTGTCATCGTTATCTGAAACTCACGTCTTACTTTTTTATTGTAATAAAAATAATCTTACTAATATTATAAATGAGTTTCGATGGATTGATGGATGTTTGTTAGAGTTTGTAGTCTAAACTGCTGAAATCTCGATGAAATTTGGCATAGTAGAGGATAGTCTGGAAGAACACATAACCTACTTACTTTTTTTTATTCCACGCGGACGGAGTCGCGGGCGAAAGCTAGTAATTCATAATTAACTAGAGACAACCCTGAAACTTACGCAATGTGACGTAAAGTTGATTCCGCGTTTATTGTTTTTGTTGCAATACAAGCGTTTTCACTTGTATAGACAAATATGGTGTTGCAAGCTAAAAATTATTCCTATAGTTATATCTAATCAAATTACATAGGTGAAAGTCAAATTAATCAATTATCTGAGTTTATTATATATTTTTTATTTTGTTAGGCAAAGATATTTTCACCTTGAATTTCGAGGTTATGTTTCTTTAGAGCTAGAACAATAGTTAATAACAATAAAATTTATTTTGCGTTCGTCATAGTTTTATTAAAATTGCGATCGTTATCGAATTTATAGAATAAGTAGAACTTTCTAGAAAATATTCTTTATTAGTTCTGTGAAACTGAAGATGGCGGACTAACCTATTATGATAAATACCAGGGCTTAATATGGAAGACACTTTTTTTCGCTCTAGGAATATTTAATATCAAAGATTATCGAGATTCAATTAAATGCAGAGCCCAAACCGTTTGTTTATGAACACTTTATAATATTAGAGTTTAAATATATCAGTAATGTAGTCTTGTACTAAATTGAAGTGGCTCATAAAGTCGCCACTCCTCGCCAGATGGCGTTGAGAACGTGTTATAGATAAGATAAATCAAAGCTCTACGAATTCTCGTTATGCCAACGACTTTGATATGGTAACACATTAATTATGACATTATAAAAAGTTCTTTGATGAGATCTTGATTAAACAACGCTTCGCGATATGAACTTCCGCAGGAAGGATAGTTTTTTTTAAAATTAAAACATTAGGATATAACCATTCAGCCAATGAAAATGAATAATAAACTTCGAGAGATATATTTTTTTGTTTGTTGTAAAATAAATAAATTCCATTATTAGTATTTTTCAATTGTAATTTTTGTTTAAATTAAAGTTCATTAGCTCAAATTTTTTTCTAAACGTTTACATTATAACATATTGCCAGTAAAACATTTTGCACATCTGTTTTTTTGTAACCGTTATCTTTTATGAAAAGCACGTGGCCGATCGTACAAGGGCTGTAATTATTTAAAATATCTCATGTGGAATCCAGCAAAAAACAGCTTTTATTTATTAATTCAAATGCTTTAAATCTATTGTATATTATTATTACTTCATTCTCCATCCTATTTACTTATTGTGCGTACAGCAATATATTGAAATATACCAATTTTCCTTCTAGAAATGTAAATAATCATTATTTTCGAAAGTATGACGAATATAAACTTTTAAAACGACCTAAATATGTTTATAACATTGCAATTAAGTAAACTTGAGTCATAGTACGGATGTTATCTTTTACCCATAAGCGTTGCAAATGACGTGTTTACTCTGTGGTCACTTTAATAGCGAATCAATTCAAAGAACGAGCAACACTGTTTGTATAACGTTTTATCGTTACTTTTTTATTTGTTATGTTGGTAACTGAAATGACGTAAATATGACGAATAGCTTGTACTGCTTTTTTATTTATTCTAATTATCTTAATTAAATACTTACGTAATTTGATAATTAAAAAATTATGCTAGCAATCTAGTTGATATTTGCTTATGGGCCAGAATACTGTCCTATTTTCACAACATTCTTTGTGTCAATAATTCATTCTGTGTTAGTCAGAACATGCAATCGCGATTTCTGGCGTGCAAAAACGCGATTCGCGATTTCTGGCGTGCAAAAACGCGATTCGCGAGACATTTTGTTGTGGGATCTAACAGTATTTTCCTCGTCGTGTTTACTAAAGTTTGCTAAAAGGTTTCAAGTGAATAAACTCTTATCTACGTGTGACCTCGAATACCGCTACCTCGATATGCTCACGATTACGGCTACATGGCAATTCGATGTTCATTGCTGCTTTTGCATAGAGAAATATCTATGTGCTTGTATGAGCGCGCAATGTATGTTGCATTAATTAACACGTAGGGTCGACTTGTCCTAGGACCTAATTAGTCTATTAAAACTAGACTAGAATGATTTCTCTTCTCTTTCACCCTTTTTGGTGGATCATTATATTTATTTTCCCACATTTTTACATTTTTAACGTTGTGAAAGGTTTTTTAATGTGTTTTTTCTACGTTATCGTTATTTATTCGTGGTAAATATTTTATTCTACGTCACGAGCTGTATACTAGCAATGTGTCATGTGGGCTGTAACTGGTGCATTATTCATTGTGCATTTAAAGTAAACGCTATGTCGTTTGTTTTTGATTTTGCAACGCCATACCATATGCAGGTGTTGTTAAAGTTATTAGCTATGGGTCGCATTTATTTAATTCATTTGATAGAAAAAGTATGGTAACATTGTGTGAAACAAGAGCAAAATGTGACAGAACACGAAGAGGATAGGGGTTATTTTCATATTTGTAGCCTTATTTACTTATTAGCTTCTTAATAATGGGATGTCATTAACGAAATAGCATAGCGTTTGCGGCCCATAGACATCCATAAAAACAGATACGTTGACTTTAATTGACGTAGGAAGAGATGCACAAAAAGAGGATATTTCACCTTCTTTTGCATCCCCATACTCATCAAAATCACTTGCCCTTCCCAACCTTTTCTTATAAGAAAAGAAGGGAAAGTGCCTTAAAAATGCGGCATAATTTCCTCTTCACGCCTGTCGTCGTTACTGCCGTCTACCAATGTTAAAATTATAATATATTAAAAAAAAATGGGTAAGCAGATATTTCGCTTTTTAATATTTTGGTTTAGCGCCCCTGGTGTGTCGTAACTAAACTAGTTCAAACAACAGCTGCGTTGTCTGATGTTGATATTAAAATATTATTATACAACGCAATTTCTAACTGTCGCTTATTCGAATGCTTCAATATGTATCAAAAAAGCTAAAAATCTTTTATCTTACTTCTTAGTCTTACTAATATCATAAATGCGAAAGTTTAGATGGATGGATGTTTGTTAGAGATTGTAGCCTAAACGGCTGAACGGATCTCGATGAAATTTGGCATAGACGTAATGGATAGTCTGGAAGAACACATGGGCTATTCATTTTGTTTTTTTTTTTTTTCAATTCCACGCGGACGGTGTCACAGTAAGCCAGTACTTTACAATTCGCCAAAATTATTAAAATTTTATTACAATTTAATAGCTGATATCAGTCACGCAGACAGACAAGCAGACGCCTTGCCAACTGAAGGGATATTAAGGTCCATAAATGTCACAGAGGTCCCGCCGCGCATGCGTAAGCGAGACGCTACGGCGCTAGCCTGTCACTTGAATACTAAGTGAAGGTCTGACTAAGTTAGTGTTAAGTTAATTAGTAAACAGCAGACCTTTTAAGCACTTCAGTAGAATATAGTGGTTATTGTGTTTAGAGGTTAGGAACAAGATACAAGGACCTTACCATAAAAAATGGAGTATTGTTGAAAACCTGTTGTTTTGTAAGTGAAAATAATATTAGAAAGCGAATTCTTTGGTCGTTTTAATTATTGCCTTTAATTTATTCTGGCTTTTCTAATTTCGACCAGTGTTGATGTTGAAAGGAAGAAAGCTGCCTAAAATAGATATCGCTTAAGTAGTCGTAACAATAAAAAACCATTGCATTTTTACTACATGAAGTTTACCGCAAGTTGTGCGTACGTTCTTGGTATTACAAATCTTACTGCACAAGTAATAAAGGCTGCTATTGTATGCAAAATTATGAGATAACTGTCTTGTTTGTGGTGTGCAGCGAATTTAGGCCAGTTTTATTGAGTAGCGTGTAAATGTACTTTATGGTTTTTGTAAAGTGATTTATTTAGCGTGAATGTGTAAACATAATAAAAAATATTCCGATATTTAAACAAGAAATATCGTTGTTATCGAAGATTTATTAAATAACAACTAGCAACTAGTTATTACCCTAATTTCGGAGTGACTAGGCTATAGTCAACCACGCTGGCCCATTAGCAATTGGTTGAATTCACACATATCTTTGAATTTCGCAAATATGTGCAGATTGCATCATATTTTCAACTTAGAAAGAGACAGAATATGAATATGTTTTCCCCTTTTCATAGAGAATGACTGAGATGACTATATTTTTATACTTTCTAATCAGTAGAAGTTCCTAGTTTAATCGAGTTTATTATCAACGAAACCGAAAAAACGTCTTATGAATGAACAATACCGTCGTATTTTTATCGCTTTCAACGAAATTTTATCTTCCTACGTCCCGAGTATGTTTTAAAAACAACTTCCTGTCCCTTGAAACAAGCAAACATAGACTAAACATTGTGAAGATTACGATATCATTAAGATACAAGACGACAGTGGAAATTAAATTAAAATAGGGTAACCCGTTTCTGAGATTAGCGCCCACACAGACAAAGGGAAAATTAACTCCTTTGCGAATTAGTTTAACTTCAATATGTAATTTAATTAATTCGCCAGTATATTTTAGATGTAAAAGTTATATGGTTTTCGAATAGACGGGGGGGGGGGGCTAAAAAGCTATTGTGCCCCCGAGATAAGCTCGCTACGCCACTGACTAAGTTAATCTTTACACACTCCTTTAAGATTAATTAAAAGTCTTTTTAAAACTTATTTCTTAGAGAGTTGTTAATATTTTTCTTTTAAAACTTACCGCATGTTAATAGTGGTCAAAGTATAATAATTGAATACTCTATAATTTAAACTTAGTGACATTTAAAAAATTTCAATGGTAACTCTACGATTACTTACTCTATGTACAGCCTATGTTTTTACTCGCGCGTAAACAAGAAACATTTTTCTTTGACTACGATAATGTTTCCTTACTTTATGTAGATTTACATTTTTTTTATTGTGTTATAGTTTTTATGTTATACTAGCTTTCTCCTGCGACTGCGTCCGGCTGTAATAAAAAAAACTAATTAGCCTATGTGTTCTTGCTGACTATGCTCTACATCGACGCCAAATTTAATCGAGATTCGTTCAGCAGTTTAGACTACAAACTAACAAACATCCATCTATCCAAACTTTTGCATTTATATCTATACTAATATTATAAAGAAGAATGATTTGTATTTTTGGATGTATGGAAATAACTCAAGAACTACTAGGCCGATTTTAAAAATTCTTTCATCGTTAGACAGGTAATTTATCTGTAAGTAAAATAGGCTATATTTTTTTATGAAATTTACTACGAATAATACCGTTTTTGCAATACCCTCCCTTAGACTTAACCGGTCATCGGCTGGCGATGATATCTCTACTTATTGCTTAGTTAAAACTTGAAAAACACAAGTAGCTTTATACCGAATGTACAATATATCTACATATCTTTTATCAAATCTCTTAAGGGCGCCCTTAGTGGGCAACATTCCTTATAATATATTTATGAAATCTTTTAGTTTGAAAGACTTTTAGTATTCTTTAAGAGATATATGAGCGTAGTTAATTATATTTAGAAAATTGTATACTCATTTAAATCTCAGTTCAAATTCTCGTATTTCGAATCAATCGAGTTTCATTAGTACCGTATAAGGTCACAGTATGTAGGTCATTGCCCTCCAGTAACAGAGGTTATGTCTACATGTGAATGAATGGAACAATTTGACGGATCCTTGCTAATAAAACATTTCAAAATACAGTAAAGTAAATAGTTTCTTTAACTACTAATTTCGTACTGATTATAGACAGCTTTTAGTATATTTTTCCCGCCAAGGGGCTGACATAACCTAACTTTTTAAGATAATTTACCTAAATTGCTTACATTGGAAATCTTGAATTTGACTTATGCATTTTTATTACTATGTAGGACTGATGTATCTAATTAAATACGTAGATTTAATATTTCATAAACCTATAATAAATATTAGTTTCTTAACTGACAGACATTTCGATTGGAATGAATGAATGGAACATCAATGTGAATGAAGTTATCGCTAACTATAAATGAGTTAATGATAGTGGAATGCCATAAATCATTTTCTATGTAAACAAAGACGTTAAAACTGGCCGTTTGTCTATTTGTTAATATATTATATTTATTATTATCTGAATAAGAGAGAAGTGATGATATAGTTAACGTATTTATTTTTAGGTTTCGTTTTCTTAGGATAGTAAAGTTAAAACTACAATTACTTAGTATCAGGTGGTGTGGGATATTTCTTTTACCAATTACAAACAGAGAAACTATTTTAATCCCGAAAACATCTTAAATGTTTCTCTTGTTAACCTTTTGTAGTTAATATTGAACGTGGGATTCAAAGGCTGATTTTTCTATAAATTAATTAAATATGAAGTCAGTCTTGTATGTATTTATGAATCATAACAGAGGCAAGATGTCTACAGCGCGAGTTATCAGAGCACAGATGTCACCGCGAGGTCAGCGTGGCGCCACTGTGCCGGCGCACACGTCACAGACTATAAAACTATTACATTATATTTCATTTCACAGAAATGTCCGAATTTGTTTTGTTAATTTTTTAATAATTCCTAATAATTCACTTTAAGATCTTTTTCACATTAACTAAATACGACATTTCTTTATGGATGATAATAAAGTTTTTTTTCTGTTTCTTTTAAAAAAAGTTTGCTTTTTTCGTATTGAATTTCAATGGTAATACACCAGTATGATAAATCACTAACAAAGATATCGTTTCTTACAACAATCTCAGTTGAATACGGAGATTCAGTATTTGGTGGGAAAAATTGAATTGTTTTGCAAATTATCACTCGACCTGTCGATGACATAATTTGATACGGGTGAAAAAATCTTTTGAATAATAGAAGAATGTATGCGTAAATCTACAGTATTATATTAAATAATCTTGCAGTTCACATGAAAAACACACGTTCTTAAATCAAATAGATCCACTTTATACTTTCGAAGGAACATGGTCGTATCCACTTAGTACCATCGACGATCTATACCCATAAACAATATAGAGGATTACAAAGAGTTGTAAACAAACACTTTATTCGTAAGGATCGAACCCTCCAATGTTTTGACGTCTCCTACGAAGTTTGTTTGATCGATTTACACTCTTCCAAATTGTTTTAAGTGCTTTGTAGTTTAGTCTATGATCCTCGATATGATTCATTAGGATTAGTTTTAAGTAAAAATAACACGTTGAATTTATGACGCAAGGTTGTTGAATGCATAACATGCATTAAATTAAAACATAGAAGTTTATTGTTAAGTTTCATAGATCTCTATTGCACTCAGAAATCAACACTACAATTGACCAATTAAGATTTCTGAGTGTGGCAGTGACTATTTTTAAAATGTTTACTATTTAATGGTTAATTAATATGAAAACAATTTGTTGTTGTTTATCAAGAGAAGGCACGAGCTTTCTCAGTATCTTAACGATCTTCATTAAAACCCCGCCTGTCCGACTAATTAGGAATTATCGAGTGCACGTCCGGTGTTCTCGCCCGCTCTCTCTCGTACAACATTTCCTTTATCAGACAAAGACGGAAAATGAACGCATGAATGGGCCGTGTGCGTTGACAGAAGGTCAAGAAGTTGATTCAACCCGTACAGACAGTAAATTGGGGCCAAGTGCTCAGTAAATTGATACTTGTATAATCACAAATAAACTCTGCTGCATAATTGCGGAAATATGCAAAGGTTATTGTTAAAATTACATTAAATTTTGTAACCTTTCGACAGATAAAAAAGGTTAATTTGATAGTGACAGATAACATATGGCGGGAAGTTTGTATAATGCCGTGAAATGTCAGAAACGTTTTTTGATTAATCTATTTATTCTCAATTCCATTCCAAATCTTAAAATGCCTGGATTTCAAAACTTACTTAAGATTGCCAATTTCTCATGCTTTTTATTCCTTTTTAAATTACTCCTTAACCTAATCATAGTTTTATTATCTGAGATAGTGGTATTTCTCCGTTCCGTAATCCGAGTTAAACTATCTTTTAAGGGCAAACGTTTTTAAAAGTTCTAAACATTAGAACCGATGTATATTCATTCAAGGATATCTGAATCATCTTAAAGTAATATAATACGAGAGATTCCGGGGGCGGACATTATTCAGGGGTCAAGGAGACAAACCGGTCCCCGTACCCACGGCCCACGGCCTTTCATTCATAAGATTGTGAATCAGCGGAACGTTCGATTGTTTACTTCAGGGTTTAACCTTCAAGAACGATGAAGGAGGAAGTAAATCATTCATTTAAAACGCGATATCTGGCGAGAGTGGCGCTGTTATCGCGATTAATAGACTTACAAACATCTTGGAGGCTCTGTCGCACGTACGAATTGCGGCGCAAAACAATTTTATGTATAGCGAGACGCGGCGGGATACAGGACGGCACAGGCACTGGGCTTAAGGTCAACTGCCAAAATAACGCTCTGTACAAAGTAAACACAGTACATCATAGTAAGTGACACAAACGACAAGATATGACAATCTTATGGAATTTTTAACGCTAACAAGTTTTTTCTAATATTGTACGTCGTTAAGTTTGACTTATTACCGCACCGGTTCGTACTATAGTTACCAAAATGTCAAAACTGCAAACTGTCAAGCACATACGCAATGTATGTTGTAATAAAAGTGCGGACATTATTCATAACATCGACATCCGCGCGACATTATCTCGTGGGATCGAACCCGGAACTTCGCGTTAGTACGCCAGCCGCGTACGTGAGCGTCCGGTACACGCGGGTCCCCGGTCCCGTCAGACTGCCTGCCAATTTGTCTGTCTGTATTTGTAATTTTAATTATGAATATAAATTATAGACCTGTGTGTTAACATCTTTCCTGGATATTTACTTATGCGTTAAACCTAATTTAAATTTATTGCAAGTCACAATTTATTGTATTTATTCGTTTTAGGTTAACATATTTTTAAAACACAAAACTGCACAGAGTGTTTTTTTTATTACAGTTAAATCTTATTATAAAATATAATTACTCCGAGGCTGAAAGTCAATATTTCAATTGCCTTTTGCCATAAAAAGAGCAACAGTAGCAGACATTTGGCGCCATCTTGCATTACGCGCGTTCAGTTCTGCAAATGCACTTCCTGATTGGTCCGCCGGTCGGGTTTCAAGCCGCGCACATAGATGTCGTTGTCTCGAACTCGAACCACAGACAACGCCAGTTCAAAGACAGCTTTATCTTATAATTTCTTGCGATTATTTCAAGGGAATGGAAGAGCCCTCTTATGAATGAATCTTTGTAATTAAACAAGACCCTTTTACATGCTATTAGCGCGGTTAATTAATTTGAGCATATGCATGTTTCCTATAGATGTCGCGTCACACGTCATCGAAGCGCGGTTAATTAAATGACGGAAGGAAGTTAGCTTAAGATATACCTAATAACTATTCATTTATGATATTTTAACAGATTACAGTTAATTTTGCCATATACATATGATAAAAACAATCATAATCTTTTTTCTCAGTTATGTTTGTGAATAATTATTTGCAAATGTTCATTTTATCCAGTCTTCCTCTCCTTAAAAAAGTCTTTGTCATATATTAATTAAGTTTTAATTTGTTCTAGTGGATAACTCCGGAGGAATGTGCGGTGTACAGTCGCGAGCGCAGGCCGCCGCTGGTCATCCCGCGCATTACGCAGTACCGCGCCCCGCGACGTGACATCAGGCAGCAAAACTTCACTGGACATACGTACGAGGTGAGTATTGTTTTTATATTACGTTACGATTGATTAATTTATATAACACTAGCTGTTGCTCCCGAGTTCGCGTGAAATTGAAAAAGTTACTCAATGATATAGTTTTTTAATGGTGCAAGAATTTTTGTTATCGGTCCACTAGTTTCTGAGTTTTCAATATATACAAAAAACCAAAAAATCTTTCCTCTTTATAATATTAGTATAGATAGTCTCCAAATAATTTTAATTCAAATAATAAAATTATTATAATTTTCCTCTAATCAACGATAATATTGTCTGTATGTCACATAGGGACAGAGAATATTAGAAAGAATTTAACTGTCTCCATATACCACTAAGACAAGAAAGGGACAGTAGATAAATTAGCAAACTGCCATTGAAGCTGAGTCAAAGGTCCCGGACGAGCGCGCCGTAGCCGCGTGCTAATTTGTCTTTGCCGATGTCGCGTCATTAGCTATGCGCGCGAGTTGTTCACCCGAAACAAAATGGCGGCGGTCGCTCGCGCCAAATCGCATCCGGCTGTCAACCATTGATGAATCCCATTTGAATCT
>LD689134.1:388927-416795 GCA_003118335.3 Papilio memnon
GTTTATTAGCTTGCAGGAAAGCCGGGAAGAAGGAAGGTATAGGCTGTTGTATCCAATAGAAAAGGGAGAAACACATTTAGCTGTAGAGTATAAAAAAGATGGTCTTAATTTGATTATTCCTTAGTAGTAAAGATTTTGTTTAGTTTTGTTACTTTGTTTAATTTTAATTTTGATTTATTGTTAGTCTGAGGGCAGACTAAAGCAGGACGGCCGAGCTGTAGGATAAGGAGGTTGGATGTTTTCTTTTTAATTTACTTATTTCGAATTTTATATTTTGACGTTCGTTTTTTAAAATTAGATTAGTCGTAGAAAAAGAGGAAAGAAAGATGAACGACGCTTAAGACGATGTGGTTTTTCTAAGATTTTGTAAATATAATAAAAATAAGTGAAACATCAAGATTTTTTTTAATTACCACGAGTCACCCCTACATAAATGCGAAAGTTTGGATGGATGGATGTTTGTTAGAGTTTGTAGCCTAAACGGCTGAACGGATTTCGATAAAATTTGGTATAAATTTAGAGGATAGCCTAGAAGAACACATAGGCTACTCACTTTTGTTTTTTTTTAATTCCACGCGGACGGAGTCGCGGACAAAGCTAGTTCACACTAGGCAAGTAATTTAATATCTAAACACGTCTGAGCCACTGCTCGTTTGCCCCCCTTTTATAAAATCTTTCTTCTTTCTTCCAGGTGGTTCAACAGAGAACTTAATCGTGCCGAACCTCCGGCCGAGCCACCTCCACCTGCCCGCCTCCTCCTCCGGCGACAGCCTGGACGTGGAGGTGCGCGACAAGGAGCCCGCGTACTCTCGCAGCAGGAAGTCCCGCTCAATGGTCGCGCATAAACGTTCGCCCGTGCCCGCGCCACGCAGAGTGCTGCCACCTACTGAGGTAAAAAGTAAATACCTCTGGCTATTGTAGCCAGACTAGGTATAGAAAATATGCCATGTCATCTTCCACAATATATCGAAGTTCTTTTTTCTTAATTGCTACATTATATAATAACGTAAGAAGAGTTGATTTAATTTAATATAATAGTATTAAAAAGACTATTTTTTTATTGTAGAATTTAATTATTTTGCATTGTCGCAAGATGGCGCTTTTGCAGGTTCTTTCAGCTTCCAAAAAATAAATGTAGTAGTCGCCATTGGTCTAAATTCGCCCATAATTCGTAAAAAATAGTTTTTACGCCGTTTTAACTTTTACTGTGTGATTTTACGTTCAACTACTCACGAATTCTTTAAAAAAGTATTTAACTTTGACGTATTATTGATGTATTAGGTATACGAGCGTGCACCGGAGGCGCAGTCAGCCAGCTCGGTGGTCGACGAGCGACTGATCAAGCGCACCAAGTACTCGGAGAGCGGCAAAAAGAGCAAGAAGAACTGGAGCGAGTGCTACATGGTGCTCACTCACACCGCACTGTACTTCTACAAGGATCAGAGGACGTATAATGCTGCCGTGAGTATTAATAAAGATTTTTAAACCATTAACTCTATTAAGGTTCGCAATTTCACACGAGACGTCGAGGCTTAGTACGATTATTTGCGTGAAACGAAACTGTTTTTGTATTGCAAGGAACCGAATTCCCCAAAATAGGTAAGCGACCGGTGCCCATAGACGTATGCAATTGCAGATCCGTTGCCTACCTTTAACTAACCTTCCAACCTTTCATACAAGGAAATGGCTGGAAAGGAGAAAAAAAATTAGGCTTTAGGTATACACACTCATCAGACTATTTGAATTGCTTCTATTTGTCGTGTCTTGTGGTTGTATAGCGAGCTCTACCGCTGTTATTTAAAGGAACTATTATGTACACGTAGAAGGTGCGCAAGCCGGGCACGCCGCCCAGCCCGAGCGCGCCGCGCGCTGAGCTGATCCTGCCGCTGCGCAACGCGCACGTACTGCCCTGCATACAAGCGCACACCAGGAGGTATGCCTTACTCTTTATAAAAATGAAATAAGGTATAATTTCGCATAAATTGTTTGACCTTTGCAAAATACCTTACTTTTTCAACTAGATGGCGTTGTTCTCAATTTGTTTTTTAGACCGAC
Source organism: Papilio memnon (assembly GCA_003118335.3). Classification (NCBI taxonomy): domain Eukaryota; kingdom Metazoa; phylum Arthropoda; class Insecta; order Lepidoptera; family Papilionidae; genus Papilio; species Papilio memnon. Next base: position 390,983 of record LD689134.1, read on the forward strand.
TAGACGCAGGTTTTTGCGATGTACAGCAGAAAATTGCGAATTTTAACTTTTCATCAGCAATAACTCTAATCGAATGTTACTTGGACTTGCAGGGCCGTATTTTATGAATTGATTTTGTCTAGTATTAGTTGTTGATTGACGAATAACCATCAGGTACACGCGGTCGTTCACACTGACGGTTGGCTACGACACATACCTGCTGCAGGATGAGAGCGATGATAAAGCGAAGCAGCTGCTCCTCCTCATACAGAACATCATATACAACCTCGTAAGTACAACAAATTACACTTGAGTTGGCACGTCGGACTTAGGAGTATTCTCACTAACGACGTGCCAACTCAAATTCTATGTCTACACTCCTTTTTTACTAAGAAAAGAACAGAATAGGATTCGACTATAGGAATTCCCCTTTAGGCAGAAATCTGAGCTTCTTCCTGTCTTTATCCAGGGACCTCCGACCCTGGAGGAGTATCCTCCGCAGTACCAGAGCAGCAACACCGACCTGGAGAGCCTGGGCCGCACGCCGCCTGTTGCTAGACACGTACGACATAAGAAAGGTGAGTCTATCTCCCTCTAACATTAATATTAAGATATTCAAATATTTAGGCCGCTCGGAACATCTCATCGCACCGAACACAGCGCTGTGACGTCGAGCCTATATTTGAAATGAACTATACATTGAAACTTTAGACATAACACGACCAAATTAACATAAGGACACATTTTCATCATTATTATGGAATATGAACGCCACGAACAGTAGGTAGGTAGGAGTATGTGGGGAGCTACCACCCCTAGATAGGTCATCGGCTGGCAACACTAATTGTTATGGAATTAATTTACATATCTCACAATATTGCCATTTTATTATCTATACAAATTATATTATTTTACATATAAAATTAAATAAATATTATATTTCTTATTATTTATATTATAATATTTAATACATATTTTTGTGTATATAATTAGTTTTAACAAAAAATATTACATAAAACACACGAAATTTAAACGAGAATTCAGTTTGGGCTTTGCGTTTCAATTTCAGAAGCGTGGTCTTGAATTAAAAAAAAAGTTAAAACGGCATACGCCTGTATTCCTTATAAGGTTAATGACGTGTTTTCCTGGAAATTGAATGATTTGACAGTATTAATGATGTTGGATTTTCCTTATTCAGTTAGGCATTGCTTTAGTAGACAGACATGATTTCATTTTATAATGTGTAATTTACGATTTATATATATACAATTCTTTTTAATTATTAACATTGTGATAATTTTGTGATTTTTTATTGACTATGGTTTGACATTCGAATAGTGATGTGCCCTTAAATTATGACTTGCGGTTGTGTCCATGGTTTTCGGATAAAACGATCGTGTAAGATGGTTATTATAGTTTTAAGGTTATTTGATGGTTCAATTAATAATATAACTTAGGTACAGTGAAAAGTAGAAGGTAAAATTTTCGTAATAATTATATCTGGGTATTTATTGAGGAAATCTTTCATATATTGCAAAAACGGTATTGTTTAACTTGTTTTATATGCCACCTGATATGATGCTATTTTGAAATAATTATTGAGAGCATGAAAACAAATTGCGCAAAAATGCATTGAAGTAAATATTTTTCTCATTTCTAAACGAATTGAATAATTATTTATGACCTTAATTTAACGAAATTATAGCGAGTTAAACACTTATTCATGTATTTTACCTAATTTGCCTTTATTTCTTAAATTTCCTATACTTCTTTGATCGAAGAAATCGTTTAATATTTTTGATTGCTTATTACAAAATACAATAATAGTGCGATTTGGTCATTACCACGCGATATTAAGGGCCTTATCGTGATATCGCAATCCTCCTATCATAGATTATATCGCAGTACTTATATACCATCCGCGGATGTCGCACGTGTTATAGTGATGTGCTGGTGTGAACCGATAATTTTTTTTACCGATTTTTATTAAAAAATCAATGTGATGTTTGTTTTTTAAAATGGATCACGAATTAGTGCATGTTGTATCCGATTTCTGGCATCTAAAGTCAGAACCAGTAATGGATAAACCTAAGAAGAGTCCGACGGAAAAACATCATTCGAAAATAAAACAGTTTTTTGGATCTCAGCATTTCAGCGGCTCTGTAAAACGTATAATTTTTTTTATTTGTAAATAATATTCACATTGACGTGTAAAATTATCATATAAACAGCTTATCAATGATTTAATGTAACGATTAGCTGCTATTGTTATAAAAACGCTTTTTATAACATCTATGATGGCAACATTAACGTAAACTGCAAAAACTAATTGCTTGCATTTTTTTCCTGCAACAAAATAATCAAATTTTTCATTTAATTTTCAAGCATAATAGATTTTTATACTAATTAGGATCTCAGAAAGTCTAAATTACTGTTTATTGCTGTAACGTCACTATGAGTAATTGTGAATCTGTTTATGAAACAAATGAATCATTAGTTTTAAAAAGTGACTGGCTGTTTTGATTTGACAATATTGATAAATAAACTGCTCTTTAATTGTATAAACTGAGTTCCTATCTATTCTGAGCTGTATTAATGGATCGGTGATTGCTTGGAAACGAAAACTTTTGCCTCGACTTAAACGCCCTTTTTATGTTTCTGGCAATGAAGTCTATCTATTTATTTAGATAGTGGTATTTAATATTCTTAAAGCCAATAATAGGTACTCACGAATAGAAATATTGTACAGAAATATTGCGCGAATAAATAATAGAAAAACGGAAAAATTACACAGCACAAAAAATCTAGTATGAATACTCGCCACCGCTGCTGTCAGCGCCAAAATGGCGAATATCAAATAGGCACAAGATGCCACGAATAGCCTGTCCATTTATAGAGGTCAGTGTTCCTAGTACTTTGCTGTTAGAAGGTTTTAAGCGTAGCTTTTTTGGCATAACCTAACGATGTTCGTAACGATATCAAATCATGTTTATGATTATTATCCATTTATGTACAATAATGGTAAAACAATGATCAAAATTCAATCATTGTGTTAAAAAAATTCAAGCATTAATCAATTTATAATATTATCTTTTTTAGAGATAAACGTAATCTGTAGTTATCTACAGAACTTGACCAAATTTACAGCATTTTGTTTTGTTAACCAAGTGCAGATGTATTCAACAAGATAATTAGGTTATTAGAAAAACACAAACATAAAACTCTTAATTTTTAATATGTATAAAACTATGCTATTAACGTTTATTATTATATTTTCTTCATAATGAATCACAAGGCACACAATACAATTTCATATTTTTATTTGCTGCTTTGCAAAAAATGTTTACCAATAGCCAATGGCTTCCCTCGTAAAAACCAATTCCCGCTTAAATTCGGCCCACAGGTATAGTGATGTCCGTCTAAATAACTGTTATTATTTAACGTTACATCGGAACTAATATCGCGATATCGTTTTTCCAAATTAACAAATCGATGATTTTTATTATCGATTTAAAATGATTGGTTATAGTGATTTTAGGAAGAATTCGTCGATATAAAAGGTAAATAGTTGCAAATCTGCTCCAGTTGTTTGTTTTATAATTGTTCTTGTAAAGGTCTGACCCGGTTTGTGTAACGTATTGACCGTTTGTTTTAACACCGTTTTTGTTACCATTAAATAGTTAAATCTACCATTTTAGTTCTGTTTAACGTCGTTATGTATTTAAACGCCGTGACTGTTATTATCTAACATATAGGTACGTTTATAATATGGTTTAAGTTGGTTGTTGGGGAATTTTGGCCTTCTTTCCTTCTCTATCTTCAACTTCTAGCTTTTCTAACTGTCCTATCTTTTGTTTCTAACACTCTTTACTATTCCCTTGACTCTTTCAGCCGGTGGGAGTAGCAACGAGGACCTAAGTGACTCCACTGAGGTTTCAACTCAGAAATCTCAAGTGACAAAAGTCCTGAGGAAATTCTTCCCGAAGCGGCCGACGATGGAAGATCTGGTGAAGAAAGGGATATACAAAGGTTCGAATCGCATATAAATTGTGTATACACGGAAACGGCCCGCACTTAGTTATAATTAAAGCAACGCGTGAACAGGTACCGTTTTTTATAACAGTTATAACGCTTCTGGGAACGGTTATATGTAGTTAATAGCTATTTTTAGCGTTTTTCCTTTTTTATGCTTTTGGGTGATGGTTTGCTTGAGATAGTTTGAGACTTTTGGTGATGGTAAATTTTAATTGATAGATTTCCAGGGCTATCGTTAAAAGAAACAGACTTCGTGAAGTTGATATTATATTGAATGTAAATATTTAATTATGAAATGTAATTATAAATGTTTAAAACGGTAAGTTGCTAAAAATCTAGCTTGCTTTTAGGTCTGTATAAATTAGGTTTAGCATAATGTTGAAAATTTTGATTTAAGTTCTAGATTGCTTTTGCCTTAACGTTATTATATTTTGCAAGCTTGAACATTTTAAAGAAAAAAAATCTTTTATTATACTTTGACAGGTGCTTTTATTATAATATACTAAAATGAATCTATGCAATTATTAAATGGCTTGTTTTATTTTACCCGTCTCCCTTTAGCTCTTAGCGGTGGTAGAGTAGTTATTTATAATTTTGTTTTCTTAATTTGAATGAGTTTTGATAGAAGAAATTCTGAGGTGAGATTCATAAGTTTTAGAAGGGAACCTTTCTAAATTTTATGTATACTTATAAAAGAAATACATTTATAGTTTTTCCCTTGAGTTATTTTAGGGCATCACTGTTTTATTTAGATATATTTATAAATACCCATGGGCGTCACAAGGATAGGTGAGTTAGAGAATAGTAGAGTAGATTAGATATAAAAAAATTACTTCGACGACCACAGACTATTAGCTAAATACCCCTGCACATATTCATATCCTAAAGTACATTTTATTTTAAGATTGTCATATCGACGTCATATCGACATAATTTATTGCTCTTGTATTGGATTGTAAGTCACTTTTGTACAGAGTTAGTAAACCTTTTCATTTTTCTATATCACACAATCTATTCCTTCATTTAAAAGGATCCCCACATAAGTTCGTAGATGTGTTTGGATTTTTAAAGACAAATATACCAGGGGTGGTCAACTTTTTAAACATAAGATCTGTACACTGACGATATTGTGCTATCTCTGAATATTCAAAATCTTTATTAAAATAAGTAACTTAGTATACAATTATGTCATATATATTTTTTTATTGCCGTAACAAGATCCAAGGTTCATTCACTGGTCTAATCGACTAGTCGATCGCGATTAACCGGTTGGTCACCCCTGATAGTGGAAAAAACTTATAGAAAGAACAATTTAATTAAAATTGCGCCATAAGGGTTGCAGTTTACAATACAGCACGAGCCTCGATCTATTTTATATGAAAATGTACATAGCATTATTCTTATAATGCAATTTATCTATATCTATACTAACATTATAAAGAGGCAAGATTTGTATTTTTGTATGTATTGAAATAACTCAAAAACTACTGGGTCGATTTTAAAAATTCTTTCACCGTTTCATTTTTAATTTCACACGGGCAAAGTCGCGAGCAACAGCTAGTTATTATATGTTCACCATAAAGGATAGGTATAGATTTCCACACTAGTACACATTTCGAGGCTGAATTAAACAAGGTTCTTCTGTTTGTATATATATAATTAGTTCTTAAAATCTATGGGTCTATTATTGAATATTTTGTACACAGATGAACCAGTGTTCGGTCGCAAGCTTGAAGAGGTATGTTCAGAAGGCAGCCCGCGCGTGCCGGAGTTCGTACGCGCTTGTGTCCGGGAGATTGAGAGCAGTGAGGAGAATATGTCCACGGATGGACTTTACCGCGCCAGTGGAAACCTCAGCCAGGTGCAGAAGATACGGCTAGAGGTATCTATCTCTTACTATTATAAATGCGAAAGTGTAGATGTATGTTTGTTAGTTTCCCGTCTAAACAGATCTGGATATAATATGGCATAAACATAGAGCATAGTTTGGAACTATATTTTTTAGCGGATAGAGTCGCGTGCGAAAGTTAGTAAATAATAAAGACCTCAGTTTTTTGATAACCATAGTAGACCAAAGCCATACAGTAATCCCTGCCATATGTTAAACTTCTTACTAGGACTTACTCGTTAGCAGATTACGCAATAATTAGGGCCAGTCCCACCAAATTGTAAATTGTCTAACAATCCAACCTGTAAAATATATGATGGAAACGGATTTTGTTCCCTTATCTGACAATGGCGTCATTTTTAAGCTATTTGAGCCTCTATCAGCCAGTGGTGGGACAGGCCCTTATTAAATTAAAGTGTAATATTTTGTTACAATACTTTTATTTTCTCTTTGTGTAGATTGACCAGAAGAACCAATCGGTGATCAGCAACAACACAGACATCCACGTGCTGACGGGGGCGCTGAAGCTGTTCTTCCGCGAACTGAAGGAGCCACTGATACCCTGCACCATGTTCGATAGAGTCCTCGCCGCCTGCTGTGAGTCTTTCCCTATATTTGATACGTATATTAGGGGAATTTTAAGAAACACCTGTGGTTAAATTAAGGAGAAAAAAGGTTATGGGCATATTATAAGAGAAGAATCGCATGTAACAAGAAAAACGCGCTTCGTTTGATGAGTTCGTTTTGTTCGTGTCGGAGGCATTTGTAGTCCCTTTCCCTTCCCATCCTTGTGAGATATCAAACTCATTTCTGAACGTTTCTTTCCTATGTATGTCTCGCTCTTTCTTTGACTTCTCTCTCTTGCTTTCTGGATCTGTACTAGACTAAGTGTGGTCCCAATAAAGTCCTTATTAATTAACTAGCTGTTCTAGTGCGGCTTCATCCGCATTAAATTATGAAAATTTTATTTTATTGTTTACATTTGTCAAATTATCAATTGCAAATGTCAAAGTGACATGACATGATGACAAACCATTGCAATCCTGCTTCCTTGATGTTGGCAGCAACTTATGGTTTCTTTCCCACATTAGGGTTTTTATCCAAAATATTTACCCCCTAAGTTTAATGGCGTGAAAATATATAGCCTAAAGCGTGACGTAAGTGTAGGGCTTTTTATTAAAAAAAGAATTATTCAAATATATGTTGTAATTGCTGACATCTTAGGCAACAAAGAAGTGTGTGTTTACGCTTTATTATATTAGTATAGATTAAGTGGTTTATTTCATATGTAAAACTTGTGTTATAAGGAAGGATTTAACGAAGGAGACGCATGGAGAGGGGAAATATCGTTTATTGACTCTTCCTCCGTCGATAGCAGCGGTCGTTTCGCCTTTTATCTTTGAAAATGATCTTTGATTGAAATCGTAAAAGACTTTGTCTTAGTTTCTTAATTAATTAATGAATGTTTACAGCGATCAAGCCTCGAGAGTCGCGGATTAAGGAGTTCCGGGAGATTGTAAACTGCCTTCCCGAGTGCAACCGGGATACGCTCAAATTCCTGCTGGAACATCTGCTTAAGTAAGTTTTCATATAATGTAATAATTTTTTTACTAAGCTAAGACCAAGTATTATTTTAATGTGAACTAGCATTGACCCGCGATTTTCTCGTGGAATTAAAAAAGTAAGTAGCCTATGTGTTCTTCCAGACTGCTTTACATCTATGACAAATTTCATTGATATCCGTTCAGCAGTTTAGACTATAAACAAACAAATCTCCAACGTCAACTTTTGCATATATAATATTAATAGGATTAAAAATATTAAAAAGTTGGTGAATACTTGTCTTGTCCACTTTACCTTTGTGCCTTTCAAAGTTACGATATCTAGAATTTTAACCCACTATGTTTAGTTTTTCTTGATATCGACTTGTGAAATAGTAAATATTAGGAAGAATTATTGAATGGGTATATTATCCAGGGTGACCCAGTACAGCGAGCGGAACCGCATGCACACAGCCAACTTGGCGATCGTGTTCGGTCCCACGCTGCTGTGGGCGCCGGCCGCGCAGGCGCACAACATCGCCGTCGACTGCATACAGCAGAACAACGTCGTAGACATCCTCCTCAACGATTACCACGATATCTTCGATAGGAGGCATGCGTGACTGACCAGACATAAGCCAGTTATAAATTGACACGTGCCAACTTAATTCCTACTTTCCGTTTGATTTGGCACGTCGGAACAAGCATACTCTTGTTCACCACGTGCCAATTAAAATGCATACGCAGAACTAAAGTTGGCACGCCTAGAACGGTATACTTCCGATGTGCCAACTAAAATCATATTTGATTTAGCATATCGAGAAAGAGACAGAATGTTCTCTAAAATTATGTATTTTACATAAAAAAAGCTTTGTTAAATTGCTGAGTGGAAAAATATTATCAATATTTTATAGCTGGTTTATTTAATTTAATAAAAATGACATATTTAGAATTTATCTCGCATATCGCAGATTTAGTTTATTTTAAGTTTCGTTGTAACTTGGCGTTTGTTATACATTGTGTAAAGATAAATATGTAGTATGGCGGCTTTCATCTGAGTCAACGAATCGATTAAAAAAATTATTTCGATATTAATATTTCGATATTAGACTCAGTTGAAATTTCACCTTTATTGTAACGGTTAAAATATGTCTTGTTAAAAATAAGTTGGCGACTTTTATTATTATTAATAATCAAATATTAATTACGAATTAAAACATGTACATCTAATTTAATCTTTAAATTGTCAAAGAAATTAAACACAATAATATGATCTGTCAAAATTATGACAGTTGTTTATAAATTGGCGCCAAATTAACTGTCACAATAACTTTTTTCGTTCAGAAAATCGCTAACGCAAATTTAAATGATAATTTGGAATTCTATCTTATAGTACATCAATGTTGACTAAGTTTTTATGTTTCCTTTCTTGTAGATAATTGTGATATGTATGAAAGTGTGTTCGGATGTTTGTAAACTATGATCTCTGCGCTTATTCTAGAATTTCTTACAGATTATATAACCTAGGAATTTTTAATAAAATCTTATGTTTAAATAGAATGGTAGTTGAGACTCCTTTTTACTAAACTATGAGATCAACTTTTTTCTGTGGACAAACTTCAGCTTGTCTATAGAAAAAAAAACTGTTTAATTTAATTGCAAATGTTTTTATATTTCTATTTTATCACCATCATTAAACCGCAATATGTTTTTTTAACTGTTGTAATTTCTATGTAAGTGATTCTCTCTAAAATGCGCTTCAAAATTGTATGACCGTTAATAAAATGGTGTTGTGATTGGTCAGTTTTACGACTGCGGGAAGTTTTGTAGTCTATTGTTACAACTTGGTAGTTTTCTTGTAGTTTTATAGTTCATGCGCCACGCGAGATCCTAGTTTCCCCTACAGCATTCTCCGGGGCCAACATTGTAAATAGAAGTGTCCTATTTTAGGCTCTAAGCCGGCTTATTATGTGCCTTAATATAAATTTGATTTTGTAAATATTCATCATAGATGATAAATGAGGTTATGTGATATGATAATTGTTTGTGAATTTTGTTTATATTTCTTTTTTTTTGTAATGAAAATGCATGCAAGTGACGGTCTAGTCCTTATCGTTATAAAATGGACTTTATTATCAACTCTGTTAGGGATATTGTTTAACACGATTGAGCAAAATGTCGCGCGGAACATTTGTCAAACATACTAATTTAGCAGTTTTTTCTTCACTTACCATGTATCTGTTAATTCCAATCCATCAAAACCTTAATATAATATGCACATTTCTTTAAATAACAGGAATTATTTGTTCACATTTTGTTACTTTGACGTAATTTGACATTTGACATTTCGCGCGCCATTTTCTTTAGTCGTGTTATATTATACGACAATGTGGAATGTAACACCGGTTTGTGACTTCGACGAGCTAGGAACCAAAGTTTTGTATCATCGGCTGATAGAATAGCTATATATAAATATAATTTCGTTGTGTAATTATTCAATATGTTATTATTTTAACGCCAATAATGCTTGGATATAGAAAATGAAGTTACATAAAATAAAAATCACTTATTCAATATTACTTTGTATTATTTCACCATGTCCGAAAATTACATTCCTTTTACTTTTAACAGCTGTTGTTGCCTGTTTTTACTAAAACAAAAGCAAACTTACTGGTCCTGACAATTAAGAGGGTTCACACACCTGAAACTAAATTATCGCATAACTGATTATTTCTCGCATTGATTCCTATGAGCTTATATGGAGGTGCGCACACTACTCGATTGTTAGTTGTGCAACTAAATAGTTGAATTAAATCGAAATTGACAATCCCACAATAGTTGTGCGATAGTTTAGATACTAATATAATAAATCGTAGACACACATCTCGTACTTTGCGGCGTAGGATGTCAGCAATCACAGCATATTATTGAATAATTCCTTCTTTAATAAAAAGCCCTACACTTACGACATGCTTAAGGCTATATATTTTTACGTTATTAAACTTAGGTGGTAAATAAATTGGAATTCATGTGAGAAAGGGACAATAAACTACAAGCTGCCAACATTAAGGAAGCAAGGTTATTATAGTAACGGTAATTTTGACATTTGCAATTGGGAATTTGACAAATGTAAGCAATAAAATTTCATACAGATGAAGCCGCACGGGAACAGCCAGTCCAAACATTTATTTGGCTGTTTTCATTCAATAAAACTGTGATGTCATTCTCTAAAACATCTTGATTCGAGTTTAGATAGTTAATTTTCCCACACATTGACGTCAACTAATTTTGTTTAACATCCTTAAGTGGTGAGGTTCATATTTATAGCTAGGCCACTAGTTGCTCAGCCAATTAGTTAATGCATACAAGCCCGTCCTTCATTACAGTACAAGTTGCTCGTAATACAATGTTTATCTATGCTACAACACTCTAAGTGATTATGGGTTCGCCATATAAATATGATATGCCACTTAGCGATGGCGAACTATATGTTTTTTCGCGGTTCTACTATACAAGTTATTTAGTGGGCTAAAAATCCTTCTCCCTTCCTTTACGGCGTTTAGGGTTCCGTTAATTTGGTAATTTATTATACCGGGTTCTTTATAGTTTGTCAATATTAAAGTTTTTTTTATTAATTGACTTTCAAGTAGTCATTTAGAAAAACTAATACCTTTATGCCAGGAGCAGTCTTTAAGTAAGCATTTTCATAACTTGAACGCACTCATCGAATAATCTATACTAATATTATAAAAAGAAAAATTTTGTTTGGTTGATTGTAATAGCCTCAAAATCTACTGGGCCGATTTTTTCACCAAAAATTCTTTCACTGTTAGAAAGGTAATTTATTTGTGAGTAACATAGGCTATATTTTTTTATTTCTTTATTATTATTTTTAAAATTTCACGCAGATGGAGTCGCGGGCATAAGCTAATATCTATTTACACAATCTTTCAATATTAAAGCAAATTTATACCGAAATAAAAGAAGTCAATGTGAAAACAACTTTAATAACGGATTAACTTATTTTTAATATACAGAACCGAAATTACATTCTGTCTTCATTCCTTTAATTAACGCAGTCTTAATTTTTAGCTTCCACACAGAGTATACAAAAGACATTTTGCTCGTTACCAAGGAATGTTGCCGTTGACACATTTAAAAACCAACAATAACTACCAATATCTACCATTTTACAATATTATAGAAAAATTAACATTTACATTAATAACATTTCTGTGCTTTCTTACACATTTAACAATTTTTAATTACAAATTATAAAGTATACAATTACACTAATATTACGTATTTATATGTAAATTGAAATAATTTGATGTTCCCTAAAACGTTTCGTTTTGACAGAAAAAATACTTAAGCGACAGTTGATGAAATACACAGCTCAAATTATGTATTGGCAATGCAGTTTTTATAGAAAACATATTTTTTAAGAAAGCGATCAATATAATTTGTGTCGTTAAAGTTAAACAAGCCAAAAACAACTTTATCTTTATAAGCTCCTCTTCATTGGCATTAGCTATATTTAGGAACGAAACTTCATATCGCTTAGTTGTAATTATCGAAATTACAATCAACATTCTTAATAAAATACTATTCACAGCATTTCATACAAAATTTTTGATATACAAATATATAAAAGTGCATAAATTGTTCCAAAAATGTCTATCCACAATCCATTGTTTCGTTCGCTAAGATACAATTTTGTATATATTTTAAAATAAAATCGCAAATCAATAAAAAAATCTATTAAAATTTTAATTTTTTATGCAATAGCAACACAGTAATTGGTCACTTCCGTTACGGTTTAATATCCAAAAAGCCTTGCAACAAATACAAGAATCAACAAAATAATATTTATTATACATATCTACATACTATACGTACCCATTTGAATTTTTAAGCTCTATTTTCTCTAAAATGTTAAAATTTTACTATACATTTTAAAATGTTGCAAGGAAACTTAAAATAGGCGAATATCAACCAAATTGCAGTACGAATAAAATCAACGTGTTTGTTGTATAGCAAGCTTACTTATGTTATACCATTTTTTATCTCCTTACTTAGTGCATAACGATTTTCTTCAAATACCAAAAAACAATATCAACCATCTGCTATTTTAAAATTAAAAATATCGGCCGGTTTATTTTTGTGATTTCTAAAACTTGTTATAAATCGATTTTGTATTCATTAAAACTAATCAAAAACATAAACTCTTATAACATTAAAATCAACGAGTTACAGATTTTCTGGCCTGGAATTGAAGAAAACGACGCTATATGTTCATTAAAAAGTGCTTAATGAACACTTGCAATAAATTAGTATAATTAATACCAGATCAGGGACAAGCTGGTGTTGGAGCGTGTCAACTGACGCCCTTGACACAGTCCAATGTCACGCGATGTTAATGCTCATTGTAAACCCACAATTATTGTTGCCATGTTTTGTGATAATAAAAAAAGACCACTCCTAAGGTTACAACCTTTAGGATTATTGTTTTCGTTGTTTTACTCTCTAAAACTTCGTGTTATGCCCAAATTATACTAAAAGGTAATATTTCAATTATATGGCAACTTAATAGAGACTTTTAATACAATGCCGTTACGTTCAAATCTTCAACGAAAAGAATTGACAGTAAAAGTGATTACAAATTGAAATACGTCAAAACAAATTATTTAGGAACATTATTATACACAAGTCTTATCTCAAATTACTAACTACCCTTATACACGGTAACTTTGTTCCAATAAAGTTACAAAAGCACAAACAGATCACACTCAGTTCGTCCACTAACGTCCACAAGCACTCATCTCCCGCGGCCGCTATATTTCGTCAGAGTCCGATCGTATCGAATCGTAATTCGATGTTTTACTTCTCAGCATTCTGAGGAACGAACCGACGGCAAATATAGTTCTCCTGTGCCTATGAAATATACCCTGATACAATGCCTCCCTCAGCGCCTTCCTGTCGTCCGACATGGACGGCTGCGTACTTAATGTGATGTCGGAATGCGCACCTATCGCTTTCTGGTGCCTCAATCCACCATGTTTCTTCTCCAACGACTTCTGATTCGGTAAACTCATCGTTGATTCTATTGATGAGTTCTTCGTTTTTCTCAAGTTTAATATTTTCTTACTGGAGGACTGTGTCTCCGATGCGGAGCGGGTGGGGGCCAGTTTGGACCTGTGCAACGGGTTGTTGGAGCTGTCGGGCTGCACCACTATATCGACCGACTTCTGACTGACGGCGCTCGATCTAGTCAATATTCTTTGCGAAGTTGTAGCCTCGATTTTCGGCATTCGCTCCTCCTTCGGCATCGCCTGCTCCGTTTCTATAGCGATCATTTTAAGTTTTTTGTATCAATACTTATAACAGCGACTTACAACGGCGGCCGGGCCTCGTTAATGCTCTCGATAGATGGCACTGAGAGGTGGATGGCGACATCCGTATTGTCCGGCGAATCGCTCTTGACGCGCCCCTCACAACAATTGCTAAAAGTTATCGTGGGAACTTTAGCATCGTAACCCAATTGGATCAAATCCAAGTTCTCAGCTAGACTATCGACGTTCGCACTGCGCTCGCTCGTCGGTCGATCATCGAGATTCGAGCTCATGCTCGGTGCGAGCCATTCCTTTTCATCGGAGGCGCCGCACTCCGCCTCCGGTGAAAGGCCGCGGTCGTCGCGTCCAGTCGGAGAGACCCCCTCTCCGTGCACGTGCAGCCCGATTAGATCGGTCAAATTCACCTTGAAGTTTTTACTTCGATGGCTGACTTCTGCCGCCTTTACTTCCTCATCTATTAAGTTATCGGTAATGGTTTCGATTTCCCTATGCAACAGCTGATCGTCCTCGTAGAATTCGGCCAAGTCGTGAATGTTATCATACCAGTCGTTCTGCAACACGCTCGGCGTGGGACGTAGTTTCTGCTCAGCGACAGTTTCTTGTCGATACCGCTCGACGAGAGGTCGCACCGACTCCTCGTGCTGTAGGAACAGCCGGTGATAGGCCTCGCTGACCGCGCGCAGCGAGTACGAGGAGCGCGGTAGCAGCGAGGTGGAGGCGCGGGCGTCGGGGGCGTGCGCTACGCTGGCGCGCCACACGTGGCCCCGCGCTCGTTCCCACACCACTGCATTACTATTGAGAATCCTTTCAAAGTCCGTCACTTGCTCGGCTTCACTTATCTGCACCAGCAGCTTGTTCTCCGTCTCTTTCCCGCCGATCGTGTGACACAGTCTCTTGTTCTCGCCGACCTGTTTGGGATTAAAAGATTTCGTTTTAGTATCGTTGTGTTCGTGAGCGTCTGGACGTTTGGAGGTTGAACGATTTGGGTCGTAACGCATCGGTATGGTAATGTTTTGAACGGAAAGCGTTAACGGGATTTTCTCGATCTTTTTTCTCTTTTGTTGTTTGACGACAATCTCGCAAGGTTTTGCGACACTTTTGTTATTGGGGGCGGGGCGTTGGTTTTGAATGAATTGTTTGTCAGGAAACCGTGAACGCTTCGAATCAGCACTTCGAACGGATCGAACATATTGATAGCGAGGTCTCTCGGCTAGGTTGACGCTTTTAGCCCTCAGGGGTGCGTCCGGTCGGTTGCGCTCGGGTGCGTCAGCCAGCTTTGCGGCGTGCGGTACTGCGCGGGGTGGCTCGGGGCGGGCACGGGCGCCGAGCGGCTGCGGTCTCGAATGACTGACTGATCCATGCACCGCCTACTTCATTCGTGAATTGTATGGAGTGAGCGAAAAAGTAATTTATCGTTGTGGCGTGTCGGGGGCAATCGATTCTGTCGGAGCGGTTGCCCAAAATAAAAGATGCGCATAAAATTCGCCAAATGTTCGATGCACGATACCCGCCCCATGACTTTTTACGACGTTACAAGGTAACCAAGATTGATTCTTTTCCAGACTTTCATTCTTTGTATTTTTCAAAGGTAGTATCGTTAACTTAAATCGAATCATCGGGCAGTAATTTCAAATTTCGAGTGAACAATTTATCGTTTGTTAGTTGCTTGTAAAGTACACGATAGCACGCTACCCAGTACTCTTGTTATTATTTTGAGATTTGTAACATCGGTGATTTATTATTTAATGGTACTGAAAATTGTGTATTACAATAAGAATGTTTATCACAAGATCGTTATTGTTAAAATCGAACATCCATATATGTAGTAACTATGTATTTAGCTGTTAGAAACTAAAGCATTTCATCTCAGGACCTTCATTATTCATCTCATTTTAGATGGTAATAAACCGAGATACCCTTGGGAAACACGTGTACCTACATACGCCACATTTCGACTGATTTTTAGCGATATCGTTTAACATTAAGTCTTTTAACAAATATTTCAATCAGATGGTATTTTGTAAGCCTACGTCATAGATTTTTTAAAATTTTGAAACACATTTTTGATTACTTGAAATTATAAAAATGTATGACCAATAATTATGATGTGTATCCCATGAGAGCCGCATTCTTGGCGGCCGGCCAGTGGCATAATGTCCGCGGATGCTGCGGTTCTTACACTTAGCAAACTTTATCGCATCAATTCATCTCCATCTAATAGAGCAAGTTTCTTGGTAGGTGTAAAAAATCATATAATGGAAGTTGAAAATTCAAAAACTAATTTCTATGTGGCAAAGCATTTAAAAGTCTTTTAATTTGTCCATTTTGTTATTTTCAATTTGTAAAAAAACTCATAAACGTTTTAAGTCTTTCATTTAATGATTCAGATCAACAATTGTAAGGAATGTTGACAAAATTAAACAATAAAAGCATGATGTAAACACTAATTAATTCCATTCAAAGCCACGTAAACACAGACCTTAATTAGCATTTTGTTCGGCTTCCCCCGAACAGAAAAGGTCGCGCTCGAAGCTCTAAATATTATAATTCTTTGCATAAGTTTACAAGGACGTCCAATTACATTGTTTACTAAATTAAACTTGAAATAAAATAATGGCTTGGTAATAATTTGAAATGAAATATTGGCAACATTTATTCGGAACAACTGTCAAAATTGTTACATAACCTAAAAATAATCTTGAACTGGAAGATATTTAAATATCCGTATGCAGTTGTTAGTTCAATCTTAATTAGTAATAAACAAAAATATTAAACCGTTTCATCGAGAAAATAATATTTATAAAAGTTGACTGACATAATGAAACTGAAACCATTTATTACGTTCAATTTAAATCTAGAGAAGAGACAATTTTATCGCTCCAGCGACTAGGGATGGCTATCATATACTGGATAGAAAACAACGTAATAATTATTTGCGTGATTTAGCTCTTTTTTCTTGGCTTAGCGCCAACATTACGAAAAGGCGGCAAAAGCTATTGACAAAGATCAAGAGATTGTCAAATAATTTACTAGTGAGGGGATATGTCAAAAATTAATTTCGATTACTCGGTTTTTTTTAATTATTGTAGTTAATTTTTTTTTCAAAACGTTATTTTGAATTAACTATCTTATGCTAATGGCGTACTTTAAAATTATTATCTTGCCTAAAAGTATATGTAAGAAAAAAAGTTTTACAATCACCGATATTGTGTTATTTCTTCAGAAACGGTAGTTTATAGCTACAATTAATTTCCCTTTGAGGGCTTGACGTTGGGGGTAATAGACGGGTGGGGGTCAACGATGACATAATCGGAAATCGATCGTCGAATCTCCGACGCCAATCAGTAGATTAGTCAATGGTCAATTAGGATAAACGGACTGTGCTTAGCAACATCTTTAAAGATAAACGGAAATATACAAGTACAGATTTTCAAGATACGGTTACTTTCTGTTTACCTAAGTTACTCGGAACTTGATCTGTAAAGTGCATTTTGCCATTGCCATTGTTAGAAAAGTAATCATAATTCATCCTAATGTAATAAAATTTTACATTCCTTAAAGATTTTTGCAAGGCGTATGTGACGATGTTAAAATTGGATGAAAAGACTTGTACTTTTTCTAAATACAGCTCTACATGAGATGCATTTCTTCAAACAGAGTGTGGCAGAATATCCGCGAACGATTTTTTTAAAATTTACTTGTTTGTTTATGGGATGTAGGGAAAGTTGTAACCTATAAATTTTACAAATGTTATAAATGCGAAAGTTTATGGATGGATATTTTTTAGAGTTTGCCGCCTAAACGGCTGAACGATGCTCGAATAAGATAGATGTAGAGCTATGTCTGCAATAACATAAGCTACTTACTTTTGTTTTTTTTTAATTTCACGCGGACGAAGTCGCGGGCGAAAGATTGTATGAATTAAAGTTATTTAATAATAAATATTGTAGTCGCTATTATCTCCTATCCAACAGCTGCATACTGTCATGGCCACACCGCAAACAATGTTAATGTAGAATAATTTAATAAAACGCATTAACGCCGGACATGTTCAGTGTGGAGTGATATCATTAGATTGTTTCAAAATCAAAATGGCGGACGTAGGCGGCGCTCGCCAATCTGTCAACTCTCATTCATGGTATGAGCGGTCATCCGTGTTATTTTTATATTCACACATTTTAAAAAGCATTGAAATATTTTCGTGTATGTTTTTGAGTGATACAAATGTGTTAACGGAATTAGAGCACTTTCAGTATACGATTTATCGTTTTTTTTATCGGTTTTTACAACACTAAATTAACGGTTACAAATTAATTTAGGACAGAATGAGGATGTAAGCGGGACCCTTGCGGTCTATCGATTTGATCAGTGACATACTTTAGCGTTCACCCCTACTGAACTAATGCGAAGATGAATCGATATTATACGGAAGAAGACAAAGAGGTACTAGGGCTGTTCCAAGCTATATCCAGTAATGTTTTGCATTTTTTGCAGTTACCGATTAAAGGCTTGTCCTGTCCTGCTTGTCGATGACTACTATAAGACACTTTCAATTGTTCCTATTGCATTGCTAAGCCACGATACAAAACGTGTAAACTACACGTGCAAGCTAATCCATAAGACGTTATATAGACTTTATCGTTAAGTAGGCTTTGACATGTCGGCTTCTTTCCGACTTACGTCAAGGTCAATAAGAATTACGAGTAACTATGTAAGTTCTTGTAAAATAACTTCGTAGTACCATTAGTGAATTTGTAACTATACTTAATCATACTAAAAACATTTACATGTTAAAAAGAACTGGTTCGCATTTTCTTTACAAAACTGACATCAGTATTCACTAACAAAGCATTTTAATTTTCTACAAAGTTATTCCTTTTACCGATGGTTCTAACCTCTAGGTAAAATGTTCAGTGTAAAGGTCGTTTCTATAAAGAAAATACTGTCCAAAACAGACATATCCTGTTTATAATAATAATTTAAGTATTTGCGACCAAAGATGTTGCGCAGTTATTCTCAATGATATTGTTTATAGCGGAAATTGCTAACGTCATATATGACGTACTCAAGGGCTCTATTTTGGATTTTGATCCTGTTATTTTAAAGTACTCGTCGTTGTTTCAATTAAGGTGTTATCATAGCAACTACTAGTCAATCAATCACAACTTACTTTGTCCTTCGGATAAAAAATATGATTTAACCCTCATTCGCACTGGTGCTTTTTAACGCTCAGTGTTGGCGCTTTTTTAACGATATCACTCATACAAACTTTTAAAATTACTCTTGTTTTGTTTTCCCAAAGCTCAAAATGCAACAATACGTTAAAATTCGTCGCGCATTAAATGCACTACCGTATGACCGGATATTTCAATGTTTCTTTGTAAAATCGCCAGTGTAAAAGGGGGCTTAGTCGTAAATCTCGACGCGCAGTTCCGTGCTATCTTCAGATATTAATAAATGCAGTAAAATATTTTCGTAGGCGCCGACGGTGCGTTCCCAAACCGATGTCAATAAAACTCTTTTAGAATTTGGCGCGGGGTCGTTTGTTCCTATGGAACGGAGAATTGCGATTTCGCGAAATATGAATGAAATAAATTCTAATTATTAAAGGCAGCCTTTATTTCTTTTATAACAGTCAGCAAGCTATTGAGAATATAAGTAAATAGGAAAAATGCTGATGTGGGTGCGGTATTCTTTGACATGCCTCAATATGATTCAAATGAGAGAAGAAGATTTAGAAGTAATAGGATATTGTAATTACTATAAAAATTAAATTACCATCTCATTTATATCGAAGTATTAATGCAGTAGTTGGAAGGATGCATTGTTTGTATTAACATCTGAAAATACCATTCCTAATGTTTGTTAGTGGGCTCTCCCATCCGGGAAACGTGAATGGCCTCGTCTGTTATTTCGCAATGTTTACTATACTACCACTATTATTACTGCTTGTACATTGTATTAATAATCCTTAAAATTCCATGGTGCTTTTTTCACATTTTTCAATTCCAATCGGTAATAGATAACACAAAAATCGGTATAGAATTAATCGGTAATTAATTAGTGGGACATCCCTAAAATATCGTTTAAAGTTCAATCCAACAAACTTAAAGTCAAGAAAAAAAAAACTTTTTGCTTAGAAAACATATTATAATACTTTCGTTAGTCAGGTGTTTACAATTTGGAAAAGATAAGAAAATTGTTGAAAATATTAAGACAGCACAAACAAAAAATCTACACTTGTTTGCCAAAATCTAAAATACTAAAGAAACATTTTTAGACCGTATTTAATTTACAAATATTTGTGTATTATGTTAATTAATTCGAAACAATGTGTTTACGCGATAAATAACCT
Source organism: Papilio memnon (assembly GCA_003118335.3). Classification (NCBI taxonomy): domain Eukaryota; kingdom Metazoa; phylum Arthropoda; class Insecta; order Lepidoptera; family Papilionidae; genus Papilio; species Papilio memnon. The sequence continues at coordinate 411,134 of LD689134.1, forward strand.
TCGTATAAAATAACAGTGCTTTACAAAATTCAAATGTTGAATGTTAATTTTGTTTAATGTAGATGGAAAAAAACAAAGGAATAAACATTAGAAAGGAAGATTTAAGTGGACAGTAAACAAAGTGCCAGCCTTATCTAATAGGTACCTTCGTGCCAAGTAGAACCCGGCGCGAATCAATAACGTGCCCCGGTAAACAACAACAATCTGTTCAACCTCCAAAATGATTTACATCCTTATACATGATTTACCATTTTAATACAACAACAAAACAAACATCATTTAAACAATATAAATTGAGCGATTTTAATCGTTTGACCCACTTACCGGTATTCAATGGGGCGAACGTTTTTCACTTGCAAAGGCACGTACAAATAACACTACCACAACACGAAGCGACGAAGAATAAACATTGAAAAAAATATATTTTTAATACGAAAAATCGATAATATCAAGTCGCCATTCGGTAGAAGACTGGACGAGGGTCGCGAGGACTGGAACACTCATTCAATACTGAGCGAGTGCGGAGCATGCGTACAACGGACAACGAATGCGCCCGGTGACGCAAAAGAGCGGGAAATATGACGTTTAGCTGTATTAGTGTTGTGTGGCTGAAAATGTGATATTATTGACTTTATGTTTTATACATGAGTTTATTTCAACTCTTTATGACAATTCAAAATCTGCAAGGACAAAAATATTCTCTTCATCTCGTGGCCTCCCAAGATTTTTCATAACATCACGCACAGATAAAACAGTACTATACTAGTATCCATAGTCTCTTAATCGTTTCTTACCATTCTTTTTTGTTAATAAAGTGAATTTATAAAAATATACGGAACGTAAGGCGATTAAATTGATTCACTCTTAACCTCCAAGACTACAAATAAAGTCATATCTTAAACCAAATAAAGATAACCTTTGAGATGTCTAACTGTCTACTGGCAAATATTTAAATAAAGCCTTGCTAACTCAATGTCTAGGATATTTAACTAAAGAAATGTTGCAAAAGATCAAAAATAAAAACAATTATAAATTTGCATAGAATAAGAAAATTCTAAAAACCAATGAAAATACTACAGGCAGCGGTTGCTTCACTATTTCGGCGAATTAAGGTGACCGCTTGTTTTCTTTTACTAGAGAATGTTCTAAACAAAGTTCTTTAATAAATCGAAATATAACAGAAAAACTGGGACACAATCGGATTATAAAATGTGAGCTTTATTTGTTAGATTTGGATCTGGCGAATAGACCTTTAGCAATGTCTATTGATACTGTACGCTTTGAACAAGTACTGATATGATATATCGAGAAAAAAACCTTTGACCGTCTGTAGCATTGTTATTTGTTAGTCTGACTCTAAAATACTTTATGTTCGCTCCAATTCACTTGTTTATATGGCATTCAATTGTTTTCTTAGCTTATTTCATACACAAAAACCGCTTTCTAGATATAAGATAAATCACATTTCTATATTTTCCTTTACAATAAGCCTATACGTGTCCAGTATTTATTAAACTATTGCCTTATTTAATATCACTGCCCTTTAATATCACTATACACTTTATATTAAACATATTATATTACAATAACCATAAATGGAAAAATAACCATTTCTTAATTTAAATCATTTCTCCATTTATTCATTCCAAAACCGATAAAACCGTTAAATGTATAGTCGCACATCCCTAATTAAATTACAATGACAGCTGTCAAAGACTTTTAAATATTTAACGATTTTATTTTCTTTTTCTAATGAATACTTGTAGAATTCACTGAACAGAAATAAATGTCCCATTTCAAAGCAACAACTGTAATTATCATCGTTGTTTGAACCCCATAGGTCAGGGTACTGTAACCGCCAGTTAGTGGTTACCTAATGCATTACGTAATATGATAGTGTTTAGTTGATTTTTTGGGGTGACCAACATTTTAAATGTTTTAGGATAGTAAAAAAAGATATCTCGCACGTTTATCTTAGATAGCCTTTATTAAATTAATATAAAAAAGTGATCCAGCTTCCACGTTTGAAACAAATATCTTTTTAACTATACATTTTTAGTGCTTTTAGTAACAAAGACATTTTGCGAACATTATCCTCTAAAATAAAACTAACTAGCTGTTGCTCGCGATGTCGTCCGCGTGAAATTGAAAAATATGGCTTGTATACTCATTGCTAACGTAGCTTTTTAATGGTGAAATAATCTTTGAAATCGGCCAAGTAGTTTTTGAGTTATTTCAATACAAACAAAAATCCAAAAATACAAATCTTTCCTCTTTATAATATTATTATTCATAAATTTGTAGTCACCGTACCCATGAGAGGGTTCGTCGACCGGCAAAGGGTGTCAATGGGGTGGGTATCTATGGGGTAATAGGGTAACGTCTTCGCTATAAACTCGGTATGTCGCATAGATCAGGGGTGGCAAACAATTCTATTACCAGTAATCATAAAGATTGTGTTTGTTACTTTTCAATATCGTGATTCGAACATGGGTTCTTATAATTTATTAAGTTTTATGTTGGGACGTAATTAATAAAAATAACTGCAATTACTGTTAAATTACATTTTAATGTTATCTAAAACAAATTGCGTCACATTTTACAAAGAAAATAGTTTTATGAATAACACGCCCATCTTTTTTTAATTTATTGTCTGGACAAGTCTATTATAAAAATGTATAATAGATAAATCAGAAAATGTTGCAAACCCATGGTTTAAATGACAGCACGGAAAATACGCGCGCTTTGACATTACAGGACGTAACTAGAAGCACAGATAAGTTACTAGTAAAAAGCTACGTTTTCTTTATTGTCTACTGCCCCTTTATAGCTAAATGGCGCCTGTTTTCTTGGGTGTAGCTATGCATCGACCTATGCAGTTCTCGACCACTTAACCTAACTTATTTCTCGATGTATAATCGATTCGTACTAAAATCTTCAAAATGGGTTAAAACAATAATGATGAATATAATAAAAATAGTAAAATACATCTTATAATATAATGTGATTAAAGTTTTGTAAAAGAAAAAATTGATTGAAATGTTATTTTTGTTTTATTTAAAAAAAAAACACAAATATCTCAAATAGTTCTCAATATTAAACCAAATAAATCTCATTTAAACACAATAGTCTTGTGTACTCCAATTAGAAGCAATTAGTTTAATGGACAGTTAATTAACTCGAACGCATTCTTTATCTTGTTAGCTCGGTTGTAAATCTGCTACTAACTTCACATCGTATTACCACTACCGAAATGTACACTAAATTGCTATATTGTTATCTCCTTCTTTCCAAAGAGAACGAAAAGGATGGCTGTTTTAATAATTAACGCTTCTATTTGTTTTATTAAATCCAACTGACGTTAACAGTTATAATTTGAATAGATTTATATTATTTTAGGTTATAATTCGAGTTTAATAAACACAAACTTACATTGATGTTCGATAATTGCTACATTATTTTTAATCATGTTTGTTAGTGTTATTTTATTTTAAATTGTAAAATACTGCATTTTACGTTTAGTGCTATATATATCTAGTGTTTTAAGAACTTTAAATACCTAGTCTATATGTCATATAAAATCTAGATAGAAAAATAGTAGGCAAGAATAAAAACGGTTTTTCTTAACTAAGCTAATGTTACGAAAGAGTACATTTGCACTGTTGCGCTAAATCTGCAAATATTATTTCTTTTAATATTATAACAGTGATAAAATTAGTAAGAAAAGCTGCAAAATCTTGTCAAATACCCAAATCTAAATATAAAGAGCGTCAGTGGCTTAGGGTTTAAGCACTTGTCTTGTACATCTACAGGACTTGAGTTCGAATCCCGCCATGTACCAATGTGATTTTTCGATTTCTCGAATTTCATATGTACATAATTTACCCGACGTTTTTACGGTGAAGTTTTTACTTCGTCATGCAACCTGCACATATCGGAGAAAAAAATTCAAAGATATGTGTGAAGTTGATTATGGCCTAGTTACCCTAACATAGAGTAGGCTCCGAGCCCCTCTGTGGGGACCTATAGTGAGCTGGTGATGATGACCCAAATCTAATCCTGAAGTAGGCTTCTAATTGAGTTGTTATTTTTTAATTTGCGACATTTGTTTCGACAACTTTTTAGAAATTTTTGACAGTTAGTGGTAACAAACCAACTTATGGTCGGTAACAGTGGAACAAGAGACAAATTGTGACCCACAGTTAGAGGGCGCGCACACATTTGACTAAACTATCGCACAACTGTTCAGTCGCGCTTTGATTCCTATGAGCTTATATGGAGATACACTACTCGATGTTTAGTTGTACAACTAAACAGTTGAGGCTGCGAAACAATCGCCAATCGCGCAACAGTTGTGCGATAGTTTAGCCAAAGGTGTGCGTCCGCTCTTAAGCTGCAATTGAAACCTACATTCTTAATACAATATAGGTCACATGCTTGTTATTAAAACAAACAAGGGGAGTGCATAAATAATTTGATTAGGTCCAGAGCCGTGTTTGTCGGACACAGTTTACCTCCGCGCAATCACCTTCGCAAACAGGACGCGATTGCGGCGCGGAGCCAGTACTACAAACTTTGCCGAGCAAATAATTGCCAATGACGAAAACATATAGCTTTTGCCTGCAACTTCGCCCGTGTTAACGAGTAAAGTATATTGTAGAGTTATCAACACATTAAATAAACCAAAATGAATGAACCCTTTAGTTAAATTTGCGCAAAAGTGAGTACTGATCGATGATACAAGGTAGGTTACACGTAACATTTGCATTAAACGGATCGTTGCTAGCTGGTTTCTTAGTAAACTATATATTGACTATATGTGCTGCTCGCTGTGTAACATGTGTACATTGCGTAACGTCGGCCAGTACATTACCAATTATAATTCATATAATTATGTTTCTCGTTCGATTATAAATCGAGTTCACAATCGATCGGTGGCATGAAGATCGAAACGAAAAAATTAATTGACATAACAAGTGGTCAATAGAAACAGACGCGGGCAATAAAATCCCCATCGAATGTTCTAGCGATCGTAAAACATAAACAGCAATTGTCTGAATTGAACTTTGCCTTGATATTATTTTGAGGTTGTATTTCGTTTACGATCAATTGGGAATAATAAAAATAAAGACCAAACACAGTGTAGTATTTACATGATATATGTTTTTCACACTATTGGTTTTAAGATTTTAAACGATATTGTCAGCGATATCACCAAATCTGTCATCAAGCTATTTTTAGTTTAAATCGTTATTTAAAACTGCCTGTTACCTAAAAAAAAACAATCAATTTGTCTCTGGTTAACAAAATAATAGTTTTTGGGCGTCAATTCTTAACTGTCAAAAAGTTCGTAGACTTAATACATAAGCTCACATTTATTCAAGCTTCATTACTAATAAAATAATCATGAAAGTTATTTAGCACGTCATTACTAACCGGCAATTAGTGTTATAAACAACAACGGAAAATAAGCAAGAACCAGAGATAACGATTCGTTACAGATTATACTAACCAGAGAGTACTTAGCAGATCTTATTACTGTCAATAAATAAACCATTTAATGCGCTCATTAAACTATTGGCTTTTGGGGAAAGCGCGGGAACTCTCGAAATAGGCGGGTGTTTATTTTCGGCTTCTAAAATTTTTTATTGTAAATATTGAA
>LD689134.1:421961-451655 GCA_003118335.3 Papilio memnon
AAAAAAAAAAAAAAAAACTATTGGCTTGAATGTGGGTGTGGGCAGAATAAAGTAGAACAAACTTAGCTGGCCCGGTGCGCTGTTATCATGAGGAATTATCTCAGAAAATATACAATACTGAATTAGGCATGGAAAATAAGTCATCAGCCAAGACAACAGTCCTACAAGGATTTTGTGGCACTTTTTAAAGTAAGAAAGTCGCAAATGAGCTATTAATTTAAAATTTGCCAACTGAGTAACATAAGTTTTTTATATATTTAAAGAACCACGTGTTTTGGACTATGATCCAATGAGTGGGTTGCACAATGCAAGGTTGCAAGATTAACTCAATTGCCTTTTAAGTATTGTGCAGAATCCTGGAATAGCCGGGCGCGGCAATGACAAGTGAATAAAGAAAATTAACTGAAGGACACATCTAAGGTCGTTTCAATCTATGTCGCCGATCGATCGTGAATTCTGTCCATTTGTAATTCGACTAGGCAAATTGTAATCGCTAAATTGCTTATTAATTCACAAAGCGAGGAATTTTATTTCTATACTTTGTAGAGATGAATCTCAAATTGGTTTAATTTGAGCTCATTCAACGTCAAAAAAGTTGCAGGCTTTTTAACTATATTAGGTTTATGATTTAAAAAAAAAACAAGATTATCTGTAAAACGTTTTTATTTGGCAAGATCCAGTCTTTAATACAATTAGAAAAAATGACTTAGGTAAAAATTACGGCATATTTAAGTACATGTTCTTATTATGTGAGATTTTGTAAAAATTATTAGACAATAGTCATAATAATATTAACTAACGTTAAAAAAATGAATAAATTATATTCTTATATAAAACTAGATTAATTATCAAGAAAAAAATATTACAAAAATAGCTTTGAGTGCTTAAAAAACGTGGCTTAATTTCACAAAATTATCTTTAACATTAAACAAAGATCTTTACTGAATATCAAAAATCTTAACACTAATTAAAAAAGTGCAAAAATAAATACTTATAACTTGTACTCTAACATTGTAAAAAATGTTATAATATCCATACTTTGGGTTCATTTGGCAAGTAGTATAAACTACCCTACATATTAAAACGTGATTTTTATGTCAAAACTGTTATTATTTCTGACTTTTGGATTAAGTTTCGACTTTTTTAAGAATTTATTTTACGTCTTTTTCTTTGTTTTTTTTTTAATATTAGGGCCTGTCCTACTACTGGCTGATAGTGGCTCAGATAGTTTAAAAATGACGTCACATATAAGGTAACAAAATCCGATTGGTGGGACAGGCCCTTAGACTTTTTTATTGTCCTTTCCCTCACATGTTTTGCTGCAAAAACTTTTTCTCATTAATGCAGTTCTCTAATTCATCGTGATAATTATCAATTTTCGCATCCAATCCTGGACTTTGCACTTCGAAGCTATCGCCTGTTATTATTTTCTCCCTGTTCAATGTTGAATCGAATCTAACTTTCTTCCCTGGTGTATTTGGTTTTGTATTAGATAAATCTACGTCATTTGTTCGTTCTTTAAGTGGTGTTACGTTCATATTTAGTCGTGTATTTCTAATAGTTTTTATAGTCTCATATTCATTTTCTTCCTCGATCTCTTCTATTTCAATTTCATCAGAATTATCTAAATTTAAACCAGGATTTTCTATTCCCGATTCTTTTACTGGAGTTTTTGATTTAATTGGTTTCCTCGGAACTTCGTAAGGATTCAAAGTAACGTTATGTTCGACTTTTTCACCTTTGAATGTCTTTTTTATCGTTTTCATCACTTTTTTCGATAATTTATTGATTTTGAAGATGTTCTTTAAATTTTTACTATCATTCGAATCGGTTGTAATGTTATTATCGTTATTTTTGTTTAAATTTAAAATGTCTACTGCACTAAATCTGGATACATCGTGGCCTAATATTTTGCTTTGTTTGTTATAATTTGTACCATTGGTTTCTTCTATGTTTTCGTAAATAGGACTTTCTGATCTGTAACTGTCGATATTCTCATATACGTTTTCTGTAATAATTGATTCGTTAACAGTTGATATCGTGCTGTTTGTATCACCAGTGAATAAAGTACGTGGTATTATATTTCTTACTGGTACAGTATTTGTTACCGGTCTTGTGATAGCTTCTATATTATATTCTATTTCAGATTTTGTTTCATTAGTAAAAGGATTTTCAATTGAAGTTTCTATTTTCGTATTTAAATAAGGATCTAAAAATGGATTTGTACATTTCTTTGGTATTCTCTTTTTTTTTGTAACTATTGTTATTGTTTTTATTTCCATTATATTACTTTCGTTTAAATCATCATCTAGATAGAGTGACTGGTTATCGGATGGTGAGTTTAATGCAAGTCTATCAATAAAGCTTAAATTCAAATTACTCGTGTTATTAAGAAATATCTGATTTGTTACATTGCTTTGTATATTTGTTACATTGTTGATCATATCTGCGTCTAGATCTGTTGTAACTGGATTTAATGATCTCTGTTCTATTATTGATATTCCGGAATCAGATTCAGCTGCACTTAAACTGGTATCCGCTGCATTTTGTAAATCAAATACATTTATAGAATTTATTGGATCTGTTTGTGTTTCAGTCAAATTAGCATATAAAGGTTCACTACATTGTGCGGGATTTTCTACTGGACTATCATATTTTCTGACATTTTTACGGACATTATCTAATTCCCTTATTAAAAATTCATTGACAGCAGTTCTACTGATACCTATATCCAATGCGGTATTTTCAAATGCAATAATATCACAGCTTTTAGTCCTTTTCCGACGTTTTCCTGGTGTAATTTCCATTGCGTTGTTGCACATAGGGTCTTCGTTAGCGAGTAGATCTAATGCAGGGTTCAGAAAAACGTTGGAGTTGGGGACTCTTTTCCTTTTACTCTTTAAATTATTTTTTACTTCGAATATGTTGTTGTCGACAGGTTCCATGGTAAACTGGAAGCAAACATTCTATTTTTATTAAGTTATAATATCTTAAACCGAGAAGCAATATGCAATAACTGGCTGGTGAATTGTATTATGTTTATTCCTCATTTGAGTGATTAATTTGCATTATTCTATGCCACCGAGTAAATTAGGTCCACTATCTTAAGATTAGAAACATTGTGTGTTATTAAAAATCATTACAAAACAAATAACATTTAAAATTATTCAATAATTAGTAATAAACTGTCGAGTGGAGTAATATTCAGTTAGTCTTTTTTTTCTGATATGGTTATTTAACAATTGTTAACAAAAAGGAAATTGTTAGACCTTAAAAAACTACTTTAATATAAAGAATGTAATATTATCGGATGAAATCGTATGTTCAGTCGTCTTAAAAAAAAACTTTTTTTTAATTAAATACTTTTGAATATTACTTACCCATTTATTTCAAAGACAACTGGAATTCGTTTGGACTAAACTATTTACTTAAGATCACAGTATTAAATGATGCTAACTTTCATTGATGATATTTGCGTTTATTTTAATTTTCATTTAAAATTCACCTCTTACAATTTTCAAAACAAATGCTTTAATTAATTAACGGCAGGTGTTCGAGGACGGTTACACTTTTGACAGTTAAGGATGTTGCCATTACTAAAACTAATTTGGGGAAACCTACATTTGTAAGTAAATGATAAAAAGTGGTTAGACAAATTTTTAAGTTAAGAGATTAAATATATTTAGAAAATCATCAAAGTTTTAAAAAGGGATTAAGCAAACTACCTAGTTTATAGGATATAACTTGTCGTGAAAAATACAAAAAAACATAGTCTATGGTTTAGTCTAACTATAATAATTTCAACATTCGAAAACTAGATGGCGCTGTTTTGTAACTTGAAAAAATAAACACATTTTAAAACAAAAAACAATTTCCTACTGCTTAACGTTCTTTGTTCGATAGGTGTAGATTTTTAAATAAAAACACTCAATGTAAATAAAATTTTAATGCAACAAAATCACAATTTACGGTTACCGGAACCAATATCACAATTCACAACATATCACAACAGGGCTAAGTAAGAAATTAAGAAAATTTAACTAAACCAGCACATTAAAATATAAGACACCTTCACCAACAATTACTATTTTTAAACAAAATATTACGGAACATATTCCTAATACTAAATGTTACTATTTGTACTAGCCTTTATGTCACCTCTATTTTGTCAGAAAGCGATGGCAATATGTATACATGTCTACAGCTAAAAATATACATATATACAATATGCTAAATTATACATATGTAATTTATCTTCATATATATGAGGCAAAACTTAGCAATATAGTCTACGAAAGTTGTAAAACAATGTTTTAGTAAAACAAAGATATCAGATAGCCTTGTGGGTCTATACTATTCGACTACATTGACATTTCTATTATTGCTGTTTTTGTTGCGATGTAAGCGATGTATTTGTAATTTGTATACAAGTGTCAATGCATGTACAATTGTATAACTGCTCTATATTTAAAATATATTAATAAGTAGGTAAATTATCTTTTGAAATTAAATACTTTAATAATAATTTTGCGTGCGATTTTTTTGCATTTTTATAATGAACGTTTGTTCAATGTTTTTATTATAAATTGTCAAATTTAGATCTGATAAATGTCATGGTCAAGATACTAAAATTATTCTTATTTATCACGGCAGTGTGTGTTCTTTTCTCATACTAAGAGCGGGCGCACACATTTGACAAACTATCGCACAACGGTGATTGTTTCGCAGCCTTCAACTGTTTATACACAACTAAACAAGCAGTGTGTACCTCCATATAAGCTCATAGGAATCAAAGCGAGTTTAAACAGTTGTGCGATAGTTTAGTCAAAGATGCACGAATAAATTTTAACTGAGGGTCTATCGCGAATATTTGAGTGACAGTTGCGAGAACGTATTCCATACATCAATAACATAACTGTGAGGCAAAGTAATATATTTATTGGTGTATTTACGCACCGTATGCACGCCACAATATTGCAATTTACACTTTGATAAATTAGATTTTTTTTGTCTATCGTGTTGTCGATGACATTACGGAAACGTTCTCACAGATATTCGTGATCCCTTTTCGTCCATTTAAAAGTGTTGCCAGTTGTATTTCTTATTCGACATTATAAATAATTTTCTAAACACTAGGAATGTTTTTTTTTATTACTGAAGCGTTACAAAATATTAAGTAACGAGAATAATTTTAATTGACGATATTGTTACTATTAATGAAATTCTAAATATTTATGTAATAATTGACTTATATCTAAATTACAATAAAAAATAACGTGGTCCAATCAATGGTCCAAAAGAGTTTAGGAGCATGCGATTATCTAAAATTTTAAATTCAGTAAAAACATTTAAAAAAATAATAAATTATGCGTGAAAAGTTTACAAACACTAACTTCCGTACTCAGAGTCACAACTTAGAGCATTAAATTTAAGGTAGATCATTTAACAACTCTGAGTATAGCAGTAAGATGGACTCGAAATAAGATATCCTATCAAAATTTGTAATAAGATAATGGAATATAATTAATAACATTTATATTTTATCAATAAAATCGTTTGATAAATAACTACAATCAGGGATTACGAGTTTATAATTCTGCCAAAATATATTAAAAAACAAACAATTGGAAAATAGCCCAGATTCTACTCTACAAAAACATTTAATATAACAGTCTATCTTTTTCTAATTTATTTAAAAGTATTTGAAAAATCAATTCAGTTATTGAGTCTCGAACAAAATTACCAAAAAAAAAAAACAAAAAAATATTACTTGCTCCAAACAAATACATACAAAAATCATAAATATTATACGATTTTAGAGAAAACGTTTCACATAACAATTGAGATAAAAAAAATTAAAAACGCAATAAGTAACAGTATTTTGACCAATGTTTACAAAATTGGATTAATTAGTAAAAAGCATTCAGCACTAAGTACTTAAAAGGATGGAATGACTTGTACATACTTAATTTATAGTTAATCTATATCTAGATTCTTAAAGGCTTTCTCCATTGCTTTATCCCTTTTCTTATCTGGTAAAGCCTCAATCCTCTGATGCTCTTCAGCCTTGAAGTACGTCTCCAGATCCTGGAGCTGCTGCATGCAGCGCTTATGCAAGGTCTGGGTGTCAGGTAAGGTACCCCCATGGTCAGGGGGTAATGCTGACCGGGGTACTACTGATTCATAGAACTTCTCTAGATCCTCGTTTTTGTGATGGAATTTTATCTGCACATTTAAGAAGCTATTTTACCCAATTTGTATACGAAACGAGATTCGTTGACATTTACTGGCATGTGACGTCATAAAATCAAATTCGTGATACTTCAATTCCAGTTACTGGTATGCATTAGTGTTCACACATGACTGTTGGCACGTGCTAATATCTGCCATGCAAGTAACAGTGTTACTGACAAGTGTGTTACAGCCCTTAGAGCACGAGCTACAGGCTTATAACGGGCATAAAATAGCCTACTTAGACAATTAGAAAAGTTATTTTACTTAAAACTATAGCTTGAGTTGCAGCTCAGGGGTTAAGCCCTTGACTTGTAACCTGCAAGTCTTGGGTTTTAAGCCTGACATTAACCAATGTGTCACATTTCGAATTTAATATGTACATTTCCCCTGGTTGAAGGAAAACATCGTAGCTACACATAAATTCAGAGCTGTACTCCACCTACAAGGGCGACGAATATAGCCATTAAGGTAAAGTGGCGACCTGATGAAAAAAACTTTATTCTCACCATATCGAAGAACTTTTTATCCATAAAAGGCCTTATGAGAAGTAGTAGTTTGTCCAACACGGGCTCAGTGTTGAACACGTGGATAGCCTTCATACGCACAGGCAGAGCTTCCTGCACGTATTGGAAGAACTTGCGCAACGATCTGTAATTACGTGGCAAATTAAAATGTGCATGAATAATCTTAAAAAGTAATATAATGAGTTCAAGATATTCAAACATGTTTATGTCAATGATTGGTCTAGCATCAACTAAGGTCACATATAGTAGAAAATGTTTCTTAAAAAAAATTACGTTACATCTCTACCTAACCTAACATAAAAGCGTGAAAATACGATGAAAAGAAAACGTTTATAAATAATATTAAATTAATTCTCTGTGAATTACATAAACATTTTTAATCTGTGCTTTTTTTATTGCTTTGGACTTTTTTTACTCTGTGTTCGTATTACGTATTTGGCAGGAATTGAGTTCAATGATTAATGAGGTCTAGAAAGAGACGGGTGTATTAAAAGGTGACATCAAGAAGGGAGTGACAGATGAAGATAGATTAATCCGGAGGTGGCAAATCTGGCGAGATCTACGGGAGTACTAAGTATTTTGGCGTTTTTATTTTAGACTAGTTGTTGCTCGCGACTTCGCCCGCGTAAAATTAAAAAATATCTTACTCACGGATAAATTACCTTTCTAACGGTGAAAGAATTTTTATAATGGGCCCAGTAGTTTTTGATTTATTTCAGTACATAAAAAATACAAATTTTTTTCTATTTATAATATTAGTATAGATTGATATTTGTTAGAGTTTGAAGTCTAAACTGCTGAACCGATCTCGATGAAAGCCATAGAGGATAGTTTGGAACATATAGGCTACTTACTTATGCATTTTTTTTAATTCCAGGCGGATTTAGTCTCGGGCGAAAGCTAGTAACCCTAAGTTATTCAGGGTGTAGAATTTTTAGAATCAGATCAAATAGTTTTTGAGTTTATTCGCCACAAACATAACAAAACTTTATTCTTTATAATATGCGTGTAAATACAGTGGTCTTTTATTTGCTGCCTTGTATAATTACATATAAAAACTGGTTAAATATTAACATTTGACTGATTGTAAAAAACATATTACGTGCGAGACGTTTTTTGGCTTTAACAGATGTGTAAAAATGTAAGAATTAAATATATTACATGAAATTAAATATGTTTTTATATACTAATATTATAGAGGAAAGATTTATATTTTTTTACATATTGAAATAACTCAAAAACTACTGGACCGATTTAAAAAAAAAATCACCATTAAAAAGTTATCAGTAACACTGAATTATTTTTTATATTCACGCGGGCGAAGTCGCGAGCAACAACTAGTGCTGTTTACAATACCTTTAATTATTTCAAAAAGACAAGGATAGCCAATATGTTTCAATACTAGTGAAAACAGTTAAGTTTTTATTCATAAAAACTGACATTGCACTTTGACCATATGCCCGTGCCAAGGTCATGGCCACTCGATATTTAGACTCGAACTGGTCAAATATGTACTTTTGTAGTAATAATTTACACAAAAATAAAAATTGATTAGAGTATTTGATTAAAAATTATTTTATTATATCAAAACATTTATAAAAAAAAAAACTTTATGAGGAAAATTTTAATATAAAATGTTATTGCGACAATTTGCATTCTATCATAATTATAGTGTACAATTAACACATATTCAATTTTAATTTTAATTGTTATAATATAAAATGTCTTCTCGCGGTCATTAAATATTTTTATTTTCATGAGAAATTAATAAGTGTAACTGGGAATAAAATCTTAAATTAATTGAATGCAAAAAAATAATCAGAAATTCACATCTATACTAATATTATAAAGAGGATAGATTAGTATTTTTGTATTTTTGTATGTATTGAAATAACTAAAAACTACTGGTCCGATTTTAAAAATTCTTACACCGTTAGAAAGATAATTTATCTGTGAGTAACATAGGCTATATTTTTTAATTTTACGCGGGCGAAGTCGCGAGCAACAGCTAGTAATTAATAAATTAATACCATTAATAAATAAATTTATCATAGCTTTAGTTATCAAGCAAATTCGAGGTTAAATTATTTAAAATATGATTTGTTCATATTTTTTCTCCATACCTTTGCTTGTCCTTTTGAAAGCTAAAACATATAATTATATATGCATATACTATTATTATACATTTATTTAATCTATACTAATATAATAAAGCGTAAACACACACTTCTTTGTTGCCTAAGATGTCAGCAATTACAGCATATTTTTGAATAATACTCTTATTAATAAAAAACCCTACACTTACGTCACGCTTTAGGCTATATATTTTCACTCTATTAAACTTAGGGGGTAAATAAATTGGATGAAAATCCTAATGTGGGAAAGAGACCATAAGTTGCTGCCAACATCAAAGAAGCAAGATTGTCATTTGTGCGTTTGAATTTGACATTTGACAAATGTAACAATAGAATAAAGTTTTTATAATTTCACGCGGATGAAACCGCACAGGAACAGCTAGTTTCGAATTCGAATATAAAAAACAATTTAAAATCATATATTAGTAGATATTTACTAAGCTAGAATAAACTGCATTATCATTGATAAAACTTAACATTAATGCTAGGTATCTGAAGTTTTCATTTAT
The DNA here is from genome assembly GCA_003118335.3 of Papilio memnon. Classification (NCBI taxonomy): domain Eukaryota; kingdom Metazoa; phylum Arthropoda; class Insecta; order Lepidoptera; family Papilionidae; genus Papilio; species Papilio memnon. Next base: position 431,364 of record LD689134.1, read on the forward strand.
TTTATCTACTAGTGATTCATTAGTGTTTCAACAGAGTAAAACTCAAGTTATAGTTCGGAAACGCATTGCAAATTATCCAACCAATAACACTAACGAAGGGTTATACGTGACTGGGAAAGCGGCCTTAAGTGCCACAACTTTAGACTTGATTTCAGTTCTGTTAGGAAAATCAGGCAACACTAGATTATGGGCATATACGTCCTTATCTGACAGCTGTCAATGTCATTCAGACGTATTGGAATATTTGGCATTCAGGCGGGATCAGTAGCTCGGAGTATTTAAGTTAATTACTCTAGTTACAATAATATTAATTGCCTAAAAGTAGTAAAACTGTTAACGGAATACTTACGACAAACCAACTCTAGTGAGATGTCCCAGTTTAACACCTCGCATATCGAACAGGAATATGTACCCAGGCTGGGGACCCCGTTTGTATAGACATGCGTCTGAAAATATATTAAAATATATTAATAAGTAAAGAAAACTTTGTATAGGATTCAAATATCTTAGCGGATACATCGTAGAACACAATTTTACGTGTAAAAGGATATGGGCAGTTCAATGCATAGCTTAAAGACGTTGGGCTGCCAACATATTAGAAAAGATTTACAGCTATTTTTAAGGATTTACGTTAATTTACATGAATTAAAGTTACTGTTAAGTAAATTTTGATTCAAAAAAATCTTACGATTAAGTAATGGCGAATTTCGACCACGGCCAGTTTTTTTGGATGCGAATTAATCTCACAAAAGCCTATTAACCCTCCTCAACCCCCGCACAACCGATAAAAACGGGGGCGAAGTAACCGCCTAGGGCACAAAACAAGTACTGCCTTCCAGACTTAATTATGCTTCAGAACATAAATTACGATACAATTAAATATTGCGGTAACCAGTAACAATAATAAATTGTCCAACAATCATAATTACGTTCAGATAATTTCACAACTCGAACACGGACATTGCGACACAAAAGGTTCTGCTGAAATCGCGTTTTTACACGACAAACAAAAGACTTAAGTATACTAGCTGTTCCCGTGCGGCTTCATCCGCATATTATAAAAACTTTATTGTTTACATGCTGTCAAAAATTCAATTCACAAATGGTCCTATTTTACAATGTAGGCGGTTAATAAATACAGTTTTCATCCCTTTCTCGCAGATTTTTTTAACCGGTTTACTCACCCCTCAAGTTTAATAGCGTGAACATATATAGCCTAAAGCATGTCGTAGGTTACATAAAGGATTATTCAAAAGTATACTATGATTGCTGACATCAAAGTGTGTGTTTAAGTTTTATTACATTAGTATAGAAAAATATAGCATTCTCTTTGTTAAACAGAAAGAAAGAGATGGCATAAATTAACTTTCTGATGTACTCATTAATTCAATATTAAGGAAAAACCTTACAGCCATAAAATTACCTATCAAAGTACCTTCACATTTATTCAGGTAATTTTTTAAAGACAACGAAGGAAAACAAGGAAGTTTATATGCTTTTTATAAAGGAAATAATTACAGAATACTGACAGCGTAAATATACTTGACTCTTAAAAAATCAAGGGCTAAGTGATACAGGGAACAAAGGGTACCGTTTACTTTGTTGAAGTAATGAAAAGAAACACGACCAAAACTTAGGGTAAAGTAAAGTAGGGAAAAACATTTTTTTTTACAAATCTTACTAATATTATAAATATGAAAGTTTAGATGGATGGATGGATGTTTGATAGAGTTTGTATCCGAAACGGCTGAACGGATCTCAATGAAATTTGGCATAGACGTAGAGGATCCTCTGGAAGAACACATAGGCTACTCACTTTTGGTTTTTTTTAATTCCACGCGGACGGAGTCGCGGACGATAGCTAGTAATTGATAAAAATATTATGCAGTTGTTATCAATGTAATTCCATATTAGCGGTTCGATAAGAACGTATATTTTAAATGATAATGCTATTCAAATTGCAATAAAATCCATTCTGATAAACGTTGCTATGAGACAACGCCTTTAAGAAGAGGAGCATTTATTAAAATCTTACTAATATAAATGCGATAGTCTAGATGGATGTTTGTTAGAGTTTGTAGCCTAAACTGCTTGATGAGTCACAGATGTAGAGGATAGTCCGAAAGAACACATAGCCTACTAGCTTTTGTTTTTTTTCATTCCATGCGGTCAGAGTCGCGGGCAAAGTTAATTCTATGTTAATACTATATTGACAGTTCCACAAATGTCACGTCCGACGTGCAAATACCACGAACATAGAGAAGAGAAGCGTCAAGTGGAAGTAATTCTGCGTTTTGTCTATTTCCCTTCCCATCTTTTTTTATGTAAATTTGCAGGAAAAGGATTGTTTCTTTTCATAAAAAAAATATGTAAATCTTAAAATTTATTTTTTGTACATAATAAATATACATAATTTAATATCTTTTTGTTCCTATTTTAATTACTTCCTATAAATTAGATACCTCAAGGTGTAAAAAATATGAAAACACATCGTATATGTTGTAATATGTAATCGTAAGCATTAGAACTATTTTTTTATTAAAATAATGTAGCAGTCACGATATGAAGGTCGACAGTGTAAATATTATAATCTTAAATATAAATATACTAGCTGTTCTCTTGCGGCTTCATCCGCGTGCAATTATAAAAACTTTATTTTATTGTTTACATTTGTCAAATTGACAATTTCAAATGTCAAAATGACATGACATGATAACAAACTATGGCAATCTTGCTTCCTTGATGTTGGCAGCAACTTATGGTCTCTTTCCCACATTAGAGTTTTTATCTAAAATATTTACCCCTAAGTTTAATGGCGTGAAAATATATAGCCTAAAGCGTGACGTAAGTGTAGGGCTTTTTATTAAAAATAGAATTATTCAAAAATTAGCTGTAATTGCTGACATCTTAGGCAACAAAGAAGTGTGTGTTTACGCTCTATTACATTAGTATAGATTTGATATTGATTTGAACTAATAATATTTGACATATAATTTATGAAATAATTTATTATCGTACTAAAGGCTGAAATCTAAGCAGGAAATATAAAACTGTTTTTTACATTTAATATTTCCCAAATTCAATATTTTACATTGAATTGTAATTATTATTCCAAAGATTAAATTACTTATGGCATTAAATTTAAATTATTTTTATTATAACTAGCCTAAGGAAGTAGCCTGTGTTCTTCTCTAGAAGATGTGGGAGATAGTCTACTTAAACTTGTGCGTTAATATTATCAGTAAGAAGTGGGTTTAATCATATTGTAGTTTGTTTCACGAGACGAGAAAACTGTAACAGTACCACGCCATAAATACGTGCCCTGCCTGCCTCTCTAGGTTACTGGCGTGAATTTATCGATTGCATGTTCAAGTATAAAAAGGAAACAATTATTTAAAACTTAGTAGCAATTCTAAATGCTAATACAAATTTAATTATTCATTTATCCATTGTGATGTCAAAGTTAAATCAATCTATGCGATTAGAGGACAAAACTGCACAACAAATATGCAAGAATTGCATTGTGTCTTGCCAATCGATAGTTTATAAATTACATGACTGTCTACAATATACATAGACTAGCTTTCGCCCGCAACTCCGTAAGCGTGGAATTAAAAAAAAAAGTGTGTAGCCTATGTGTTCTTCCAGACTATCCTTTACATCTGTACCAAATTTCATCGAAATCCATTCAGCCGTTTAGGCTACAAACTCTAACATCCATCCATCCATCCATCCATCCATCTAAACTTTCACATTTATAATATTAGTATGAAGTACGATAATGTAAGTTCGACCTCTGCCCATAGACATCCGCAATTGCAGATGCGTTGCCTATCCTTAATCCACGGAGACGCACATAAAGATTTACCTTTCCTATGCGTCTCTTCTACCGTCTACTACCTATCCCATCTATTCCTTGTAAGAAAAGGGTGGGAAGTGAAAGGGACATTTAGGTCTCCGGCATACACTCATCAGACGAAACGCAGAATTGCTTTCACTTGTCTGTCTTCTTTGTGGTCCTGGTATTGGAGCGAGATGGCCCATTCGTGCGAAGGTGTTAAAGCAGACTCTATCACGATTAAATAAACATCCCCATATATAATACTAATCGTAGGCTTCTCTCAGGTTTTTTCTATAACTTCAAGTTAAAAGTATATTAGTATTACAAACATTTTTTTTACAAAACTATTTTGCAATAAAAATGTTATATTTTTTTTGAAAAGGACACGTTAAAATTAACGCCTAATGAAAATTCTAAATCATTACCTACCTCCTTGCATTAAACAAGTTTCACACAAGGGTAGAACAGAAAGAGCACACTTTCTGCCAACACCGTTCTTTTTCATTTGTTTGCGTTGAACGAACAGAAATCCACTGTCTACTGATTTGACTCAACGTTCTACCCTCGTGTGTAACTAGCACTAACTATCTCTGTTTTTTAAATAGATTGAGTTGATACGACAATAACTTCTTGTACAGTTGTTTTAGGGCTGGAACTCATACTTACCCACAGTCATGAAGAGCAACTTGACTCCAGATTCAAGATGGTACTTTGAGGGTTCCGTGTAATGCAGCCTGTGGTAGATGAGGTCGAACCCCTCACACGACTTCTCCGGCAGGTACGAGAACTCTCTGTAGAATCATAAAATAATACTGAGAGGCTAATGATTCACACGAAAGCTGAACTGTTAGTAGTCGTCAGGCGAGTATTAAACACCATGTAAAACGCGCTCTCCTACAACCCGATTACCATGCCCCCCATATAACGCGGAAATAATCCCCTATAAGCGAATATCCCGACAATTTATAAAAGAACTCCCCAACAACGCGAATTATGGCTCTGCCTGCACCTAGGAAACTTACAACGTGAAATCCTATAAAATGGAGACATCAACTACTATATAGGCATTTTCTATAGTTTGTCCAATAGCAGTACTGCACTGTCTACTACCCTACTGTGAAACAGTTCAGATAGGCTCACTATGTAGTTCCCATATGTTGCTGAATAGCTTTGCATTAATTCCGCTAACTTGACCATGTTTTAAGTCTAATATAAATAAGAGAAGGATGTACTTGTTCTTTCCTTCCTTTAACCATAAAAACATTTCGATTTATAAATGTGCGATAAACTCTTGAACATGTCGAGGCTATAAAAAAATGTACGATAACTACGAAGGTCGACAATGCATCAGTTATTTTATTAGCATTTGTATCATTAACATTATCATGAGGTTTTAATTTAATTAGTCTAGTATTTTCAGAATTAGCTTCAAATTTAGATTTTAAGATTAGTTTAAATCAATGTTACTCGTGTTTGCCAATGGTCTTATGACGTCACGCTTTAAGTGACGGTACTAAGACGTAGAAATATGAAAATAGTAAAAACCTTATCCTATGTTACTAAGCGATAAGGTTATTAACGGTGAAAGTAATTTATCTGTGAGGAACATAGGCTATATTTTTTATTATTTTTAAATTTCACGCTGACGAAGTCGCGAGCAACAGCTAGTATGAAATAAATAGCAAAATAATTCCACGTGGACGAAGTAATAAATATTTTAATACAATTACATTATAATTTATTTTATAATTCAAGTAGACAGTAAAGTAAATGGATTTACGTTAGTATGACGTCAATCTGAACCGAGCAAACTATGCTTGATTTATTTAAACGAGAAGGGTTCAGTACACAATATACCATTGAAAATATCATGATGTTAAAAATTACTGTTAAACTACGGATAATTTTCTACTAAAGAGCCAAATCAAAATTATGACAACACAAAATTATTAACATCTTGACTTGAGGGCGTTTCAATCGCCTGAATTTTTACATTGCGCAAAGTTCTATATTTGACCGTAATATAGCAAGGGATTTATATTTCTAGTCAGGCTAATATACGATTTAAAGTTAAGATAGAACGAGGTGATGTGACCGCCCAGGTACATAAAGGGGCGCCACAAACGCAAAAAGGGGCGCCTTTTTTATTTGAGTTTGTATGCTGTTAGTGGGCGCCGTAAAAATGTCGCCCAGGGCGCCGGTAATACTAAAACCGGCCCATCTCGGGCTCGTGTGGTTATTTAAGCAGTCACTTGGTGCGTCAGCTTCAACACGGCAATAACAGTGCCCTAAAGGTTAAAAAGTGAACACTAAGTTAAACGCATAGGGTTCAACTGCGGAACTCTAAATATGAACCTTGCCCTTGAATAACCGTGTTCCGATGTTTGCGAAGGCACAAGACAATCAGAAACCTGTTTTGTTTCAATGATAATTACATTACTATGGACTTCGACTGCAATGTCTTAACCTTCAGTCGCACGGGCGTTTTATAATGCATTGAAAAAGAACAGATTAATTTCCATGTTCATACGGGAGCGTTTTTTTGGTTGCATTTTGAACGCTGAGCGAAATAAACAAGAGTGATTTCAAAGCGTTCGTCGTCCGAGCCGCCGACGTTAAAAAAACGCCCGTGCAAATGGATTCTTATACACATACTGCTGTCTCTATTTTGTTAAACAGAATGTAAAGGATGAAAAATCGCCACTGGAATGGAAACATGTTATAAAATGTCGCAAACCGGAATTATCTTCATTAAAATGATTATTGCATGACATTTTGTAAAAACTGTAAGTTCAATGTTATAAGTGTATTAAAGTTAACTTGAATACGCGAAACCGCCGAAGTGAACATTTTCATTCGCCAAAGTTGCGAAGCGACCGCTGCACTTAGACATGCGTATTTGCAGATCATCATCATCATCACCAACTCACTATACGTCCCCACCGAGGGGCTCGGAGCCTACCCTAAAGTTAGGGTGACTAGGCCATAGTCTACCACGCTGGCCAAGTGCGGGTTGGTTGACTTCACACATATGTATCTTTGAATTTCTTCGCCGATATGTGCAGGTTGCATCATGACGTTTTCCTTCACCATAAGAACGTCGGGTAAATTATGTACATATGAAAATTCGAAAAATCGAAAATCACATTGGTACATGGCGGCGGGATTCAAACCCAAGACTTGAAAACGTGCTTAAACCACTGAGCCACCAACGCTCTCAACTATTTGCAGATGCCTACCTTTAATCAACAGAAGAGGGGATGCACAGAAAGGGGATATTATAACTGTCTATGCGTTCCATTCCCTGGCAAATCCACTTTCTAACCCATCCTATGTCTCAAAAGTAAAGGGTAAGGACTAGAAATTAGGTCTGAAGATCGAAGTTGCGGGCGAAAATTAGTAACGCAACTAAACGAATTAAATAAACAAAATAGATTAGACCTTGCTTTGGAACAGCTTGAATCTATATACAATACACGTTTAACGACTACATCTGTCGTAAACAGAGAGATAAATTTAAAACTACATTTGATCTTTTCAATGCTTTGACTAAAAATTACACTATAAATCTATACTAATATAATAAAGCGTAAACACACACTTCTTTGTTGTCTAAGATGTCAGCAATCACAGCATATTTTTGAATAATTCTTTTTTTAATAAAAATCCCTACATTTACGTCACGCTTTAGGCTATATATTTTCACGCCTTTAAACTTAGGGGGTAAATATTTTGGATAAAAACCTTAATGTGGGAAAGAGACCATAAGTTGCTACCAACATCAAGGAAGCAAGATTGCCATGGTTTGTCATAATGTTATGTCATTTTGACATTTGCAATTGATAATTTGACAAATGTAAACAATGAAATAAAGTTTTTATAATTTCACGCGGATGAAGCCGCAAGGGACAGCTAGTCATTTATAATGAATTGCTATATTATTTGTATTTACTAGACTTAAATTATCGACACAGGTGAGCAATCCTTACCTATTTTAATGTCGTAAGTATATATTTAAATTTTAAATAGTATTCTTTACTTTATAAATGTTGTATATTAATTACATGAATGTTAATTCAAAAGTAATTCTTACTAATAAACTAGCTGTTGATCGTGACTTCGCCCGCGTGAAATTAAAAATATAGCCTATGTTACTCACAGATAAATTACCTTTCTAACGGTGAAAGAATTTTTAAAATTGGTCCAATAGTTTTTACGTGAATCGAATACATACAAAAATACAAATCTGTCCTCTTCTTTTTTTTTTTTTATAGGATAAGGTGGCAAACGAGCAAGCGGCCACCTAAATCCGCCGAAATGGCGAAGCGACCGCTGCCCATAGACATCTGCAATTGCAGATGCGTTGTCTACCCTAAATCGACGGAGGAGGAGACGCACATAAAGAGGATATTTCCCCTTCCTATGCGTCTCCTCTACCGTCAAATCCACTTTCCCATCCAACCTTTCCTTATAAGAAAAGGGTGGAACGGGAAAGGGACTAAAATTGGGCCTCCGGCACCACACTCATCAGACGAAACGCGGGATTGCTCCCGCTTCACGCCTGTCTTCTGTGTGGTCATGGTATTGCACCGGGCGAGCCGACCCATTCGTGCTAAGATGTTAAAGCGGGCTCTACCACTGTTAAATCATAAATCTTCAGAATATTAGTATAGCTAAACCGATCCATTATCGGATTTTTATATTTTACCAACTTAATTTATACGGATCTTTCAACACAATCAAGTGACAGATTTGAACATGCATCGTTTATGATGGCAACTTATTTGCATTTATAATTGAAAACATTGACATATGACAACACCATTTTGCCGCGCATTATATTACGTGAGCAAAGTTATAGTCGATAGTGTGCGCCTTTAGTACTATCGCATAACTGTTTAGTCTCGCTTTGATCCCTATGAGCTTATATGGAGGTACACACTACTGTTTAGTTGTGCTAAACAGTTGAACTGCGAAACAATCGACAATCGCACAACAGTTGTGCGATAGTTTAGACAAAGTTGTGCGCCCGCTCTTAAATACTACTAATGATATCGGCTTGGAATTTAAAAAAAACTAGTCGTTTCCAGACTGTAACATACGAACCACTTTATAATAATTTAAATTTTTGTCGAAAGTAGTTGATGTTTGGGGGGGTTAAAATATGTTTTTTTTTTCTAGATTTTGCGTACAAAGTCTAGGGCACAGCTAGTTTGTTGCATAAGTAAGATTATTTAAATCTACATTTTAAAGAGCGTCATCAATGACATATTGCGAAGGAGCGACATCCACCATTCTAATGTAACCTTGTATTCAATAGCCATGTTTAAAAATATTAAGAAACTTGCGACTTTAGCGAAACATGAAAAATAATCATATGTTTTAACTCTTTTATATTAAACTAGCTGTTGCTCGCGACTTCGTCCACGTGAAATTTATAAATACACTAGCTGTTCCCATGCGGCTTCATCCGCGAGAAATTATAAAAACTTTATTTCATTGTTTACCTACATTTGTCAAATTATCAATTGCAAATGTCAAAATGACATGACATGATGACAAACCATTGCAATCTTGCTTCCTTGATGTTGGCAGCAACTTATGGTCTCTTTCCCACATTAGGGTTTTTATTCAAAATATTTACCCCCTAAGTTTAATGGCGTGAAAATATATAGCCTAAAGCGTGACGTAAGTGTAGGGCTTTCATTAAAAAAAGAATTATTCAAAAATATGCTGTAATTGCTGACATCTTAGGCAACAAAGATGTGTGTGTTTATTATATTAGTATAGAGTATAGATATGTTACTCAGAAATAACATAGCTTTCTAATGGTGAAAGAATTTTTGAAATCGGCCCAGTAGTTTTTAAGTTATTTCAATACAAACAAAAATACAAATCTTTCCTCTTTATAATATTAGTATAGAAGAAAAGTATGAAATATGATAGATTTAGTTTTGGAATGTTTTAGTATTTAAATTGATACAAACACGTCTGTTTTCAATAAGTCTGTGATTACATCCTTATAAATATAAAATTGTTTGGTTAGATTTGTTATAATTTTTCATTTCCATTGAATTCAACTATACAATAGACTAAGTTTATAATTTTTAATTTAATTCTCAAATTAATTTATTGTTTGCCAACTTTAAAAGGGAAATTCTCAAATTGTGTTGTTTTTTATTAACACAAGCTGTCGCCCGCGATTGTCCGCAAAAAAACAAAAGTGAGTAGCCTATGTATTCTTCCAGACTATCTACATCTACATCAAATTTCAACTAAATCCATTCACCCGTTTAGGGTATAAAAATCCATCCATCCATCTAAACTTTCGTATGTATAACATTAGTTGATTTATATTATAGTCAAACAGAGACCTATTTTTATAGAGGTGGTATCGGCTACATGGACATAGAAGTGTAAATCAAGGGCGCTGGTAAACCATCATGCTTTGGTCTATACCGGGCAATTTGAATTTGACATTCTTCAAATATTTATAATATGAAAAATAGATGCAAAAGAAACGATACAAGTGCATATATTAGATTATTTTGTATACATTATGTGTATGACCTTCATATAAATATCAGAGTTCTACACAAAGCCTTAATGTAATTATTAAAAAATAATTTTGAGTGCATTTTTTCCTGTTGATGAAGGTCACTATGATAAATTGACTAAAGTAATGTTTGAATAACCAGATACTGAGATGATTACCTAATTTTGGATGTTAAGTTTAGCTAATGGTAAAAAGTAGTCAATACTTGGTGCTTTTACCCTATCTATTATACTGCATACAGAGTGTTGCACAGAATGTACTACACATATTAGAATACTTCTTACAGACGGATAGCTGTTCTTTCATACAATCCATCAAACACCAAGTTTCCATTACCCCAATAAAATTAATTGATATGAGGTTTTATACAGTAACGGCCTGCGCCGTCCCAATAGCTGAGCTAGCCACCTTTTGCCACATTTCTCTCTTTTTCTTTATACTAGCTCTAAGGTTTTTGTGTATTAAATGTCTTATATAGTTTTTTATTTAGTGGCAATAAAAATTCTATTTATTTATTTATTTATTTATTTATTTATTTATTTACAGTTTTTTCTTTGTATAGTGCACACAACAGCCAGCCGGCTCTTGTTAATAATCTTGTACAAACTAGTATTACATATACTAAACTTCCGCAATTATTTCTGTTCGCGCGGGAGATGTTGGCAACACATATGTCAGAACCGAAAAATAACGGTGACTAAGTGATCGTACAATGCATACTTGTCTTTATATTAATTTAAACCATTTAAACCAGATAATTTAATATAATCAAAATAGAGTCCGAGTTTTTTTCAATTTGTATATAGATGATAAAATAATTAGACAATTAATGGATGTTAATAGCACAAAATTACTGAAAAACATTTAACGGGTAATGTTGAAAAAAACTGTTATCTTACTTAGCATCTTTTGCCCGTATTACAAGGTTATGGAAGCATACAAGTTGAGAGATCAATATGATCGGATTAAACAGAGATGGGGATGCATAGGAAGGGGAAATATCCTTTTATGTGTCACCTCCTCTGTTGAATAAAAGTAGATTATGTTTTACATCTATGGCAAATTTCAACAAGATCTGGTAACCCATTCTAGACATATATATAAGAAGTATGTTAAACAAACTAGTTTTCCCCTCACAATTGTGAACTGTATAAAGACTGCAATAAGAAAACAGGGGAAAGGATGTACAGAAAAGAGATAAATATCTCCCATACCTAAAAAAATTATTTTTGAACAAATTTTTAAATTACTATTCATTTAAAATATATGTTCATGTTTTTTTTTGTAACTTTAGAAAAAAAATATACCAGAAGTTCTTTGATATGCTTTTAATTATAAAGATGTAAAAAAAAAGTATTAATTGTGAGTAAAGGATATTATAAATATGGTAATTAAAAGTTAAATTCAAAGGAGCCAAGGTTTTTAAGCATTTGAATTAATAAAAGTGGAATTATTTTTGTAATATTCCATCAAATGTTCATACAAAAAACATTATAGTTGCAAATTAAGGTAAACCCCTCTATAACAACGCAGAAATTACCCCCTATAACGCGAATAGATATTAAAAAATCTTTGACGTAATGTTAACGAGATCTTAAGATTTAGAATAAATTTTATGTTAATTCGGCACGTTTCTCTATTGTAAAGTTTTACCAAAATTATAAACATTTATGTTTGAATTATAATTGAACTATAAATCCGTTATTAATAATTTTTTAAAGCTAAAAATAAATTACTTACAATGCTTCAGTGCTCGGCCACAACTCTTCAGAATTTAAAATACGACTATCAAAAAATTCTGGTGCATTTTTCCTGAATGAATAATATTTTTCTATACATGTTTTCGTCTTGTCTAAATCTCCATAACATGCGTTATAAAACAACACAAGTTGTTTATCCGATAAATCTTTAGGCACATATTTTGATTTATCTAATTTTTGAGTCCACTGTTTTAAAAAGTTTATGTCATCTTGGGAGAATATGTCCATGGCGGCGGTAGCAGTATTATAATCGAATTCCAATTCCACGGGCATTGTTTTTAATTTTAAAAATATTATCGCGTCGTAAATTTATTTATGAAAAACCGATCGAAATGACACCACCACTCAATGTAGAGACAATTTGACAACTGACGCTGACGGAAAGAAAAGAAGAATTTTGCTTGATCGAATTCTTAGATTTCATATGTATAGATACCAGGTTTTCGCCATACCACGCTCCATCACTTGACTAGTGTTTAGTAAAAAAAAAAGTCCATTATTTTGATTTTGATGAATTCTGATTTGAGTAATAAACTTAACAAAAACAACCTTGAGTTTGCCAAAACCAAAGCTGACCAAAACCTACCAGATTTATTTTAATGTCAACTTTAATATTAACAACAAATGAACTTAAATGAAATGATGGAGCCAAATTCTTCGTAAGTATTGATCACCGTAGTACACTATAGGAACAAGACAGTAATAAGTTAATTAGCGCAACTAAAAAGAAAGTAGTCAACTATGTTATAGCTATAGGTTATCTAATAATTTCTTTGTTTTAGAGAACCTAATTTAGTTCTTATAACAAATAAAACTAAAATCCTAATATTCTGCAAAATGTACTGGAAAATCATCTTATTTCTGGTAACACCATTTTTGTTATTACCAATATGTTTTGTTGGTGATAATAATGTAAGTTTTATCATTTTCAATCAATTATTTATTTAGAATATTTCCATCGCATTTTCGTTTCATTCTATAATATAAGTAATACATAATTTGTTATATTTTAATCTTGAGCATCTGTTAAATACCATACCAGCAGTATTTCCCTGACTCGGCTTACTGTAGAGTTGCCATATAAAGAACCGTTTAGTCAATAACTGGTAAAATATCCTACCATAGTTGCACTTTCATCTAATGTATTTATTGCAGGCGTACCCATGTTTATACGTATTTCTGGTAACTGCGGTATACTGGACTACAGACGCGGCTCATCCAACTATTAATAAAACTAAATTTTTACAGTTGAGTTCAGTCTAATTTTATTTTTACGACTTTACATCACGACTTGACATTTCAATTTTTTTTTTATATTTTTTTTCCACGTCACTCACACAATTGTCAATGTACATGTTTTTTATTCTTTTTCGTAAAAGAGTTTTTATGTCAACTTTAACAACTATAATATCGTTATCGTCGTTGGCTATATCTTCAATCTTCGCATTTTTCGATGTTGAAATAATAACATCGGTTATTCACACTTAATTACGTCACTCTTAACTTAAGATTACGCAATAGTCTTCACATTTGTTACACTAAGTATCCCCTAGGCCTAGACTAGATCAGCGGCTGGTGACACCTTTTTTGTATTTAACAGATTTACGTAACTCGAGCATTACTGGACTGCTTAGGAGTTATGATGATAAACGTCGCAATCGAATACTGCAACGTTCACAAGAGAGCCGCTTTGAAAATTATCCTCATGTTTGGTTGCTCACATTACAGGTTATTTTAAATTCGAAATTTAAAGTAAAAACCTCTATCTATTACGAATTATTAAGTTGTAATTCATTAACAAGGCGTATTAAAATTTCTCTGACTACAATATTTTTAAGGTTCTAAATGATTTGTTTGTTTCAGGCTCAGCTTCATTCTATTCTTTACAACGTTGGTGCTCTCCATGTGGATATCTAATGTTATCACATGCGGCGTAATGATTCCCCTCGTTAGGTCCATCCTCATGGAACTGGAAAAGGTTACATCAATCATACAATTATTAAGCTTTTTGTTCTTTCTCAATCCCCAATTTTCATAACAAAATGTTGGTATCGGCTTATAGCCTATAGCATTCCCTTATTTCTAGTAAAGTTACATTTATTTTCAGCTCGGCATTATCGAAGTGTATGAAGTTGTAGACAAGGAGAGAAGATCAACACAGATATATAAACCTACATTGTTCACTTCATTTTACTTTTTAGGTATCGCGTATTCTTCTTCAATCGGTAAGACACCGGTTTAAATGTTTTATTTTAGAATTAAGGCAAAGATCTTTATCAAAATGTACTGGATAAATCTATTTTACATTGTTTCCTCAGGTGGCATGGCAACACTATTTGGAAGTCGCACAAATCAAATATTCAAGACCATTTTAGAAACGTAAAGTATATTTTGGTATTTGGAGTAAGTATGTCTGTTACATTGTATTGACTGGCGACCTATTAACCTAATGTTATATGACGATGTAGCTATTCTATTTATAACGTGTATTTAAATATGTTAAACGTGAAGAGTATATCCGCCGGCACCAATTAGTATAAAGAAATTATCTTTAGTCAATCGTCATGGTTTTACAAGTCATTAAAATCCCCTTTTCACACTATCATTCCATCCTAGAATTATTTAAATTACCAATTCTGCGTTGATTTTTTAAATCGGCCTATATGTCTATAGCATATTTCTTTTGGTCTTTTTTAAGGACGTTTCCTACAGCACCAAAGATCGAGTTCCCTCACTTCATGCTGCTCAACCTGCCCGCTGCATTACTGCTAGAGACTCTTATCTACTTGTGGTTGAACTTTTACTTCTTGGGAATGTTCAGGTGCCTATAACTAAATGTGGTTTTAAGCTCCGAATACTAAATCAAACATATTTTCATATTAAACCGTTTTTAATGTAACTTTTTTCAGGTCCTATCGCGACGCCTCATTACAAATGAGTATGACTGATGAAGAAACTCAATACATGAACACCTTGTTGTCCACCAGATATCAGCAATTGGGCAAAATAACATTCCATGAAGGGGTTTGTTACTGAAGTTAATTTGGAATACATAATTTGCATATTACATTATGTGTAGTTATTTTATTTCAGGTAGTATCTGCAGTCATAGTTTTGGCTGCAGCATTACAAGTAACAAGTAATACTTTATTCACGGCGTATTCATACCACGAGTCAGTAATGAGGTAACGACTTTCAATAATTTAAAGCAATAAATAGCTTACACTGGAGTATTGCAACTTCTTGATTTGTCATTCATAATTTCAGCCACATCAAGCTTTCTGCACCATCCATGGTTTGTGTAGTACTTCTGTTCATCACACCAATAAATTTGGATTTCACAAGATTCTTCAAGAAACGTTCAGGTAATTAGAACATTTTTTTTTTTCATTTAGAACGAAAATCACGAAATTATTTTTAAATTATGGCTGTTTTTAAGGCAACTTGGAGCCTCTTCAGCCAGCACCGAGTAAAACTTGCCTTAATTGGAGCCTTGTAAAGGACAGCGTGCCCTGGAGTGTGCTATTCGTAATTGGTAAGCTTAATTAATTATTATGTGCTAATGTATGCTGATTTGTACTATTAAAGCGTGCGCACACCTCTGACTAAACTATCGCTCAACTGTTTAGTCGCGCTTTGATTCCTATGAACTTTTATAGAGGTTAGAATACTACTCGATTTTTAATTGTGCAACTAAACAGTCCAATGGAATGCGAAACAATCAACAATCGACAATCGCACAACAGGTGTGCGATAGTTTAGTCAAAGGGGTGCACCTGCTCTTAAAATCACATCTTGTTAAATGAAACGTTATAGGTAGCGGTAACACAGTATTCGAGGCACTGGAACAGTCGAAGATGACACAAGAATTGGAAAAGTTTCTCCTACTTTTTACCAGTTGGTCAGCACCAGCAGCAGCGCTGCTCGTTATCGTTCTTTGCAAGACGCTAACTGAGTTCGCCTGCAACTCTAGTGTGGCGCACGCGTTGTTACCTCATATCGCTAGAGTGGTTTGTTAAAATCTGTTAATAATTGTCGTGTTGGTATTTTTGAATTGTAGAAAGCGGCAACATTACGTGAAAAACCCCCTTTAAGATAGAATAAGCAGCACTAGCGCCACGAGGAAAAATTGAAACACAGATAAACTACTTTAATTTAATCATCTTCAACGAATTTTGCTGTTTAACTTTTTGGCGCTTTAATTGTTTCGTCCATAGAATACCTGACTAATTTTAAATTTGTAGTGTGTAATCTCAAAAGTGAATCCTCAATATTTAATGTTGTCGGCGACGCTCGCGTTTGCTCTGCCCTTCCACTTGATGACCGGCACGCCCGCCAACGCCATGGTACTCGCGTACGTCCATCTCCCGCCAAAAGTTATGGTAAGATACTTATATTAAAGTCTATACTCTCCCTGAATAAAGTTAACTTTGTTTTGAAATTTGAGAAAAATACATTATTAATAATTACAATACAATTTTAATAATTTTTGCCTGCTTGTTCTGTTGCATATTTCAAAAGGAACAACGCCATCTAGTTATAGAAAAATAAAACTTCAATACTTACCACAAAAAATATCAAATCTGAATTAAAAACAGATATTTTTTAGTTGCTTGCAGGTTTCGGACCTTCAGTGATAGCAGTCCTCTCAGTGTGGTTCACTGTCACCATGTGGTCTAAAGCAATATGGCCTGACATACTTCTCTTCCCAAAATGGGCAGAAGTTAATTTGCTTGAATAAAAAACATTGTAAGCCAATTTCTGAAACCTGTATAATAAAAGTACTGACAGATTTTTTTCTTTTTTACTTTTCCTTTTAATAAAGGTACTTCGAAAATGTAAAAAATCTGTGATATTAAATGAAAGAATGATAATTTCTCAATATTTTTTATTTCGTAACAACATTCAGAGCACAAATATTTACAGTATATTAAATTAATGAGATTTGATGACCGAATAGTTTGTATCGCAAAATGCAAACATGAATGAACCACACCTATAAAGTGCGCGCCACACAACATGCGAAGCGAAACGAAAGCGATCACTTTTACCTTTAACAGAAATATAGAAACACATATGGGGAGAAAATTACGAGAATTTATAATTAAATCTTTGGATATCCATACATTTAATAAAATTGGAGTGTCCATTTGTAATATCAAAAGAAAAAATCAAGATTTCGCGAAGATGATGTATTTGCGTTGCTGATAACGAAAATAGCATTTAATTTTTTTTTCTGTCTGTCTGTCTGTCTCTCTGTCCGCAAGCCGCGTTTGTTCCGGGTAATCTCCGAAACGGCTGGACGAATTTCGACCGGACTTTCGCTGAAGGGTAGTTCACATAGACGGGCATATTATAGGCTACTTATTTTAAACTTAATGTTGCGTGGACGAAGTCGCGGGCAACAGCTAGTCATTAATACAAACTTAATTCCTTTAATTAATTCAGTAATTTTAGGTACAATTCAATGATTTCGTTTCGTTTCCAATTATGTGGGCTCACTTTTTATTTTTACAAAACCACATCAAATAAATCTCCAATTACCAACCATATCATACATTTGCAAAACCAAATATAATATTTTTTGTTCTTTTATATTAAAAATTGACCATATATCGTTTATAAGCGATTTTAAATAATAATTTTACTTTTAAACAAACCACAGATCTTAATATCATCTCGAGTATGGTACAAAAGATTAATAATTTTGTCTATACCTAAATTTTAATTTCTTACAATAATTTATATTTGAACTATGATCTTTATACATTGCTCAAAATGATTAATATTTTTACAAAAATCTACATATATATAAGATTATAAAAATATATTACTTTGAATTAAAACTAATTTGCACTATTTGACAAAAAACAAAGTTCATTACAAGATATTTTTTAATAATCGAAATATATAATTTTATAAAAAGCCGAAAAACATACAAAACTAAAAGAAACGATTGTTATTTTTGATCGACTTAAAATTGACATATCTAACATTAAAAAGACCACTCTGAAAATATTTCTATATTTTCATTCGAAAATATATACGTTAAAAAAGTTTTTCTTTTTTTCACCTACAAATTGATAAAAAAATTAGTATATAAGTTAGAAAGTGCTTCAAGTAAAGGCACTTAAGTAACAAGCTTTCTATCACAATACCACAATTAAATACAAAGCGAAAACGAGTCATTTAGTAAAATTGGATAAATATATAAAAATGGTAACAGTCATGATATAAAAATAAATATTAAACAAATAATTGCTCTAAAATGCATTAGTCAAGTTGACATATCACAAAATGGCCGACGCGACCACAGATCTAATAAACAAGATTGGTCTATTTGATTAAATAAATTAAGTCAGCACCCGCTTTTTCCGCTATCATTCTAATATTGTTATATAAAATGACACTTTTGGCAATGCAATCTGCGGTCCAGTTTACACGTGACACTATCTGATGACGTCACCGTACAACTCATGTTTCAATTATTACATAAAATGTTGCATATCATGTTATTGCATTTGTGTAGTATTTAATATAAATGCAATCAGATCAAAAATGGCTTTAAATCAAACATTCTCAATACTAAATTACAATTTTCGGTATTTTAAAATTCAATTTCTCTAAAAATTACTGAAACACCCTAAAACCGTTTTCCTCGATTACAAATATAGTGTTCCAACCAAACCGCTCTATTTGGTCTACAACCAATTAACTCTTAAACGGTGAATAACTGCAATTAAATGCTCCTGTGACATTTTTTGTAGTGGAGCAGTTAAAGTGCGGTGTCATAGACAAGCTGGCGATGGTGGCATTGCAACTAAGTGACAGATTGTCGATTGGCGCGGTGTCGATGCCACTCTGCAGACCGATGATGTCCTCAGCCTTGAAGATGAGAGATCCCCACGTGGGGTACGCACCCCAAACTATTAGGGTGGTTATTATTTTAGGACCAATACCACCGACGGCCTGGAAAAAATATCAAAATGTTAATATAATCTCAAAATATAATGAAAAACCTTACTATTATAAAAGAAAAAGTATGGATGGATGGATGGATGGATGGATGGATGGATGGATGGATGTTTGTTAGAGTTTGTAATCTAGACTACTGAATAGATTTTGATGAAATTTGTCATAGATGTAGAGGACAGCCTGGAAGAACACATAGATTACTTACTTTTTTTTTAAT
Source organism: Papilio memnon (assembly GCA_003118335.3). Classification (NCBI taxonomy): domain Eukaryota; kingdom Metazoa; phylum Arthropoda; class Insecta; order Lepidoptera; family Papilionidae; genus Papilio; species Papilio memnon. The sequence goes on from LD689134.1 coordinate 450,713, forward strand.
TCCTCGCGGACAGAGTCGCTGGTGAAAACCATACTATACATTTTGTAAAAACAAAAATTGTTTTCCTGTATGTGTAATGTTTTCTTTTAATTAGTAATAGATTTCACTCAGCGTTATATTTTCTTTGGTTAAATGTCATTTAAGTCAGTAAATGTTGATTAAGGTAAACAGTCGCCTTCAAAATTATTTCTCTACTAACTGTTGCTCACGACTTCGTCCACATAAAATTAAAGACTATTAATCAGAGATAACGTAGCTTTCTAATGACGAAAGAATTTTTGAATTCGTTAAAACAGTTTTTGAGTTATTTCAATACATACAAAAATACATTAGACTTTTTTTTATAATTTCTAATGAAATTAGGTAATATTTAATGCATACCATCTTGGATGTGGGTATGTGAGCGACGCCAGCGACGATAGCGTTGGGCGGCGTGCCCACTGGCATGTGGAAGGCCATCGAGCAAGCCAGTGTCGCTGGCACCATCAAGTAGCGAGGGTCCATACCCAGTGTACGAGCCTGAAACATTATTATCATTTATTATATTAAATAAGACAAATTCACTATAATAGTAGGAAAAATAGAAAGAAAAATAGGAGACTAAGATGTTTTTATGATTTTTTCTTTTTCTTTTTTTAAAAATCAGAATGAGTATTGAAAAAAGGGAGTAAGATGAAGGAAAAAGACAAATAAGTTTTAGAGAGTAACATAATAAAGAAGTTAAAAGAAGAAATTTAATTATATGAGCCAAACAACCCCCCTCTCTCCCCCACATGTATATGCAACAGACAAAAAAAGGTATAAGAGATCTACTGATAAGAACATATTCCTTAAATAAAAAGATATCTCAATCTGTCATTCCCAAAGTGGTCCATAGTGGTCTAAAGTGGTCTAGTGGTCCATAGTGGTCTAAATGGTCTAGTGGTCTAAATGTTCTAGTGGT
>LD689134.1:455576-548178 GCA_003118335.3 Papilio memnon
ATAAATGCGAAAGTTTAGATGGATGGATGGATGGATAGATGAATGTTTGTTAGAGTTTGTAGCCTAAACGGCAGAACGGATTTCGATAAAATTTGATATAGAGGTAGAGGTTAGTCTAGAAGAACACATAGGCTACTCACTTTTATTTCTTTTAATTCCACGCGGACGGAGTCGCGGGCGAAAGCTAATGTTTTATAAAGTTTTTTATCAAGCCACTTGAATTCGCCATAACAGCGAACCGATCGCTGCCCATAGACAATTACAAACACTGACGCGTTAGTGACAGTTAATTGAAGGAAGGGACAATTATAAAGGTGAAACATCTTTCTGTGCGTCCCCTACCCTGTCACATCCTTTCATATCCGTTCTGTGTGATTCAATTTACATATGTATGTCAACCAATGTATTAAATGGTCTTATCGTAGTATATTTTTCATTTAATGAACATGAGATTATGTTTGAGTATGGTTTGCAGTGTAAGCCCACTGTCACTTACATGGTGGTGATGACGTCAGCCCAGCCCGGCATGAAGCCAGGCTTGCGGAAGATGTACAGGAACACCGCCAGGATGAACAGGAAACCAGACGCCTGGAAATAATATTGACGCTTTATTTTTTTAAATCAGTCATTAAAGAAAACAAGGACAGAAATCTATTAAGCAGTTTTTAATGTTTTTTTTATAAATTTTACTCTATTTTTTCTGATCTGGAGTATTAAAAAAATAGTTATAAAGTAGTAGCTGTTGCTCGCGACTTCGTCCAAATTAAAAAAATAACCTAAAAAAACATAGCCTATGGTACTCTATAACGTACCTTTCTAATGGTGAAAGAATTTTTGAAATTGGCCAAGTAGTTTTTGAGTTATTTCAATACATACAAAAATAAGAATCTATTTATAATATTAGTATAGATGAATATATTTTCCTACCTTTTCATGGAAGGTGATTGGTCCGAGGTTCCTGTACTGCTCCTTGATCACCTTCATCGTGGTGAAGGAACCAGAAGACGCCTTGTTCACGTTCTTTGCAGCCTCACTTTTTGGTCTACAAAAAAAGTTAATTAAAAGACAAAACCAACAGAACGGAATCTGCATATGTCGTTACGAAATTTGTCAGTCGGATAAATGTACAATCAAAGTCTTTAGCAGTGTACCACTTTAAAAAAAATCCTTATTTTTTTTTGCAACTGGACAGTTTTAAAAAATATTTATTTTTTATTTAATTTATTTAAAATGTTTCTCAGCACAAGAGCTGGTCTTCCGTGAAAACCTTATATAGATAATACTCGTGTTTCAAATGCATACAAAGTTTTATGCATTAACAATATCAAAAACCTTTAATAATCAGGTAGCAAAAGTCGAGCAAAAAATCTGATAATGATAAAAAACCTATTAATTATATATCACTGTTTTTTTCCTACACAAACATTTAAAGATTCCTATCGATTACTGTCAGTCTCAATGCGTACAAAAAGATTGTAATTTTAGGGTTTCCCCGACAAATTCCCCAAAGGTACTATTGGCGACGTAATAAGCCTTATTTTCCTGCTTGTGAATGTAAGTTTGAATTGCATTCTTTTTGGTTATTAATTACTAGCTGTTCGCGTGCGACTTCATCCGCGTGAAATAATAAAAACTTTATTTGTTTACATTTGTCAAATTATCAATTGCAAATGTCAAAATGACATGACATGATGACAAACCATTGCAATCTTGCTTCCTTGATGTTGGCAGCAACTTATGGTCTCTTTCCCACATTAGGGTTTTTATCCAAAATATTTACTCCCAAGTTTAATGGCATGAAAACATATAGCCTAAAGCGTGACGTAAGAGTAGGGCTTTTTATTAAAAATAGAATTATTCAAAAATATTCTGTAATTGCTGACATCTTAGGCAACAAAGAAGTGTGTGTTTACGCTTTATTATATTAGTATAGATTAAGTTTACCTGGTCTTATTGGTTATTAAGTTTACCTGAATAGTCCCATAAATGTGACCTGGAGGGAGAGCCACACGAGCAGCTGCATCAGCAGCATGGGCGGCGTGCTGTACGCCATAAACCAGAAGAAGTTCACCGACCCTGAGATCTCGGGGAACTCGCTGCAACACAGAAATATATTTGTCTCTCTTTTACTTATTATTACGTAATCTATGGTGACACCTTTCTCTGTCGCGACACAAGTATCTCTGTCTTTTTAAATAATATCGCTACATTTAATTTTACGTTTTTTTTACATTTTTCATATTTTTTTATTGAATATCTTGAACTACTGATGCTAAGTAAAAAGTCTAGTAATATCCTATGATAGATATAAAGAAGTTATCTAATGGTAAAACAATTTTTGAAATGATTCCAGTAGGTTAAAAGTATATTTTACATACAAAAACTATTTAACTACGCCGTAGTCTTTGACTCCAAAATTAAAAAAAAATGGTACCCACCTGCAAGCACTACCTTTCGGATAAAGAAAGAATTTTCAAAATCGGTCCACTAGGGCCGGAGATATCGCGTAACACACATAAAAAAACATACAGACGTCTTGAATACCTCCTTCTTTTGGGAAGTCGGTCAAAAATAAAAATCTTACCTGTTTGTGAAGCCTTTGAAAACGCGAAAAAAAACTTAGTAACCACGTTCTTCTACATCTGTGACTAATTTCATAGAGATCCATTTAAACTTTAGCTTTTATGAGTATTTCAGGGAAAATAGTCCTTATTGAGTAATAATAATATACATACGAGTCAAATATTCCTTTGAAGGCGGAGTTAGTGGCAGTGCCGACGAGCGTGCCGCAGCCGCCCAGCGTGGAGGCGTACGCGATGCTCAGGTAGTAACACACCGTGATATCACTCGGCAGCGGAGCCCTGACATATATTACTTTTAATAACACAAAAATCATAATAAACTCACACTAAGAGAGCTTTAAAGTGAGAAACTATGATGATCACGATGAGAGATATATAGCCAAGGTTTACTGCTCATCATCAACTTGCCCTTATCCCTTACGGGGGTCGGCACAGTATGTGCTACTCTTCCATACATTTCTATCAGCCGTCATATCTGAATCCACTCCCTTCTTAAGAATTTATTTATTTATTTTTTTTATTGGATTTAAGTAAGCAGTTAAGTGAGAAACTATACTAAGCTGATGTCACAACCATTAAAGAACTTATGTATGTTTTTTTAACAGCCTCTAATGTTACAATTTTTTTAATTTAAATCTAATGGAAAAATATTAATTTAGGTGACACTTAAAAATTAATGAACAAGTGGAAAGTATTCCTAAATATAGCTTAAGGGACCACTTTTTAACATATGTTAATGAAAATGAACATAAGTGCAGCAGATATTTGGATTAATATAGATAAATTTGATTGGAAGAATCGTTATTGCACCTTAATCAATGGAATTCCATTAAATTGACCTTCTGCCTTGTTCCTTGCAACGAAACTTCGCTTTCTTACATATAACCAATTAAGTAGTAAATTGCACAAATAACAACATAATAACAACTAGCCATGTTACCACTGATTGAATTCGTAGATTCATTTATAACCATCCTATTGGTTATTGGTTCGTCGTCTCATGTACAAACACCAACAGATTCCCCGACTGTACTTTTATATATTAATTCCAACTTACTCTTCTTCAGAATTCCTGTTATCTGGTTTAATATCTTTGCCATTCTCTGGGAGAGCATTCTTCTTTTTATTCACGTATACATCTCCCAAACCTTGCTGGAATGTAATATTATTATTAATACTAGCATTCAACCGAGACTTTGTCCGCGTGGAATTAAGACAAAAGTAAGTAACCTGTGTTCTTCCAGATAAGTCTACACCTATACTAATATTATAAAGAGGAAAGATTTGTATTTTTGTATGTACTGAAATAACACAAAAACTACTGGGCCGATTTTAAAGATTCTTTCACCCTCAGAAAGGTAATTTATCTGTAACATAGGCTATATTTTTTAATTTCACGCGGGCGAAGTCGCGAGCAACAGCTAGTCTATGATAAATTTCATGGAGAACTTTTCAAGTTTAGACTAGAAACTCTAACATCCATCCATTTAAACTTTCACATTTGTAATTATTAGTAAGTAGTAAGAGTATATAGCAATAATAATAATTCACAAATTGTATAATTGCAGTGGAAATGCATTTAATTTATTTTATTCTATCATAGAAATTAATTAGTTTATTTACCTGTTCCAACACTTCGAGTATGGCTTCAACAATTGGCACCATCATAGTTGTGGCAGCTGCGTTTGACACCCACATGGATATGAACATAGTCACAAATGTTAGACCAAAGTTCAACCTGAAATTTAATGCTTCTTAAACATTATTTTAATAATAAAACCTGAATTTACAAAAGTGGAAAAATATCTTTTTCTTTTTTGGTTTTTAAACCTCGTAGGTTTCCTCTAGAAAACTAATAAATACGATAAGATCACCGAGTTTTAACACATTCAATGCATTTCTAGACATAAACTCGAAGACCGAATCTATTAAAAAAAAAACAAACCTCCTATGCGAACATCCGACCACTTGAACAGTCCAAAGCGCCACTCGTTTTGGTAACTTTGAATGCTGTACTCCAGCAGCTATCATCAGCCCACCCATAAACATCATATTTGTCTCTTTCATATACGCTGCACATGTCTTATCAGAGTCCAAGATGCCCAGGGTAGGGAACAACACTATCGGTAGCATTGACGTCACGGGTAGCGGTAGTAACTCCAACACCCAGTACATAGCCATTATAAGCACTACATACATACATTTATATGCCTGGAAAGTAATCACTTTGTTAGGGCGCAACTTCATTAATTTACGTAAAACAGGGTTATGTGGAGGGATGAATCGCATGTAACAAGGAGAAGGGTACCCAGGTAGAGGTAGACCTAGAAAGAGATGGATGGATTGCGTGAAAGGTGACATGATCAAGAAGGGAGTGATGACTGAGATGACGTATGATGTTATGTGGAGGACATAAACTAGTTGTGCCCCTACGGGAGTAGGATAAGGAGGAAGATGATGAGGGTGGAGTACCCTCAGAGCTAACGACTAGTGTATATCATCGTATAATGCGGTAAAGAAAAGTAACTAATGAAACTGCCTTTAAATATGTCAATGGGTAAACACTTCAATTTTTTTCTAAATCACGCAGCCATTTGCTATCTTTTACATTATAGACGTCCGCTCTCGACGGCGGCTCAGATGCAACTAAGCGATGTTTCACAACTACCTTCAAAATTTACAACTACTTACCCTGGCATTGTCTGACCCAGCATTTAAGATAGGAATTGGTAACAATATGAGTGGTGTTAACACTACTATCAGAGATTTCCAATATATGGATATGAATAGACTTATCCGTTGCCATAGCGACGCGCTAGATCTACCCCTGGAAAAGAAATATGTGGTGCCACTGGAAGAAAAAGAAAACAAAAATTAGTCAACATATTGTTATTTTTTCTATTTTACTTTTTGTTACAACTTTAGTTTTTAACTGACATTTCTGATTTAATTATAATTAATAAGATATTGATATATATTTCTTCTTATTAAATTGATAAACAATAGCGAAAGCATTTTTTTTAATAAGAGTATTATAAAAACATTCAACCTCATTATTGCAACTTTAAAAAAATAACTAAACTACAGAATGTGGCCTACTAGAAACTTACAAATGTAATTATTTTAAACAAAATGTTAGAAAGTAGATTTAATTTAAAGAAAGTAATTATTACTGCTATAATAACATTCTATTAAAAATAACTTGTTATAAATATGTAAAAACAATGTGCAAAATAGCAAAATGCAAGTAATTAAGTGACAACAAACATGCTACATTCACATGGTAAGAATAACTTAAATATTACGCTAAAATAACTTATAATTGGCTAGACATCATATGTATAACCTAAACTTAAAATAATGCACTTAAATAAATGCAACTGCAATATGTATGTGAAGGTAAATTTAATTGTTAAAAGCAGACACATATTTGTAAATGGCATGGGCATTGCTAGCTGATGATCTAGGCTAGTTCTAGACGGGTACACCATTAATATTGTCTTATTCAGAGTAATTATTATATTCAATTTACAATTTTCGATGCACTAGTTGAGATCAGTGGAGGAGGCACCCACCAGACCTCTGGCATTTGAGATCAGTGGAGATGGCACCCCCCAGACCTCTGGCATGGCTACTCCCATTACATGTAGCATATTTAATTAACAATAAACAAACAAACAATAAATACTAAAAGTGCATCACATTCTTCAAGCCAATCATAAATGCAGTGTGCATTAAAAAATTTGGTAACCTGTAAAATCCCACTGGTAGGCAAAATTTTGACCCCGACTCCTCCATTAAAATAAAAAAGTTAAAGAGAATACAGAATAAATAAGAAATAATAACACAATTAGTATTCTTACATATTCTATGACCCATACAAAAAATCTTAAGCAACAATTACATAGCAACTATACCAGTGAATCTAGTATTGAAAAAGTTAGAGACTAATAAGTGATTTTTCTTCTGCCTATATTTTTTCCTACATAAAGGTTTACTCTTGAAACTGCAAGTGCTGATTGGGCAGACCTTAGCAGTCACTTATAGTCAGGTGCGTCTATATTACCTATGATCACTTTCACCATAAAAATCAAAGAACTCAAGTATACTTCACTACTGCCAGTATAACGGGTTACAGCATTTTTTTTATTTATATAAAGAAAGGCCCACACAGAAAAATATTCGAGCAAAATTTGCTTGATGTTTTTGCCTTTTTGCGAAAAAAAATATTCGAGTTCAAAATAATTAAGAAATGATGTTTGGCTTCTATAACTGTTTTTGGTTTACAATAAAAATATTAAAATATTACCGAGCATCATCACCAACACCATTTTCTATCGGGGCTGGATTTGAGGTGGACATTTTGATCAAATTTTTGACCCCTTTGATTCAAATTATTTTGATCTTGGCGTATGTCCGCTTCACATTATCATTTATATCTGAAATAGAGAAAAATAAACCGGTAAATAAGCTTTTTAGAAATAATATAATTCTATAAAGGTGTTTATTTTTGTTTGTGCTTTTTAAAATTCAAACAAAACGTTCGTAAAATGACAATGACAGAAACATCTCTTTTCTCATCTCATTTTATTGACATTTTATGTCACAACAGGTTAAGGTCAAAGAATGCACATCCAAAAGTTTTAATTTGGTGTGTATTTTTTCATTTTTACTGATTTTCGCACATTATCCAAAGAAATTAATGATATTACATTTATCTTGAAACTGGTCAAACACTGTAAACCATATTCAATATATTAATTTATCTTAAAAATCATTTTATTTTCAAGTTTGACGTTTACAAAAATTTCTTCTTCTACTTTTTAATCTTTGCCGCTAATGTCAGAAATAAAGTGACATATGATCCATGTCACATTCATTTCAATATTAAAAACAATAACAAATAAATAAAAGCCATTGTTATTGCTAATATTGTGAATAAAGTTTCCTATTAAAGTATATTTTACAAACTAAGTGCATCTGTGTTGTAAAAATGACTAACAAAGACGCTAAACCGGAGCCGGAGGGTGAGTCAATTTCCGATTGTTTTGTTTCATTTTACACTTTAAAAGATAATTCTTTAGTCTTATATGCATTTCTTTACATTAAATGTTGAAATAGGTAATTGTTTTTAACCTGTATTGCATTTTAATATAAATTCCGTTTGCACTCTAAAATTTACTTAACCTAAAATTATAAACGATACCTTCTATCAATAACGTTCAAAGTTTAATTGATAAGTTATGACGGTACTTTTTTAGTGTCCTAATAAATTTACCGTTATATGTGTATGTTTATTTTGTAGCATTGAAATGTTTTAATGAACATCAGGTTGGTGGGACTGTTTTCCTATAGTTTTATATAGGCTTAAAGAGGAAGTACAACCTCAACCTCACGTCTATAATCTAACAATGCATTACACCTGTTATCGTGTTTAGAAACCATACAATTGTTTATTCTCCACTATTACTTTACAATCAAGTACAAGTAACCTCACACTGTATCTGTTTTAAATATAGTTTAATAAAATAGGTATACAAAACTAACTCGCGAATTAGCCCTCGTGAAATTAAAAAACATATCCTATGTTACTCACGGATAAATTACCTTTCTAATAGTGAAAGAATTTTTAAAATCAGCCCAGTAGTTTTTGAGTTATTCAATACATACAAAAATACAAATCTATTCTCTTTATAATATTAGTATAGATATAGATTAGAATGAGAATCCGGCAGTGGAAACTCAGTAATCAATAGTAATTCAACAGTTTTTAGAGAAATTATATTTTGCATGTTTCTTTTACTACATAGATGAGGGCTATAAGAATTCTATTATTCTTAAATTTATCCTCTAAAGTTTTAATGAATAGGTTTATTCTTTCAATAGAATTATTTGGTCATTGCTCTAATAAATAATTAACTACTAGGTACTCTAGGCTTTAAATACAGGAAGAAAGACATCTTTGAACTTTAAAACTCTAAGCAGATGAAGTTAAGGGGAACAGTTAGTTGGTGATATTTAATTAAACTAGAATTTCTTTAAACATTTAAATACTTAATAAAGTATAATTTAAAAGTAATATGCATACAATAGGTATAGAATAATAATGTAACCAGGAAAACTGATTTATGTCAACAAGGTCAGGCGGCCATGTTGAGTTTTTAATTATTTTTTTAACTATATGTTGAAATTACTAGATTTAGTGTTATATTTATTCATTGATATGATTGTTAAGCTAGAATAAATCATTCATCAATTAGAAATTCGTATTTCAATGTTAATATCATGTCCCCTACCTTAATCTACTCCCTCAGGGTAGGGTTTCGTCATCAAAATAACTCTATACGTCATCTCAGTCATCACTCCCTTCTTGATCATGTCACCTTTCGCGCAATCCATTCATTCTCTTTCTAGGTCTATTTAAATGTTAATTAGCCATTAGTTGACTAATTAACAGGTAAATTTGAACCTTTTTTTTATACAATAAGGTGGCAAACGAGCAAGCTGCCACCTAAATCCGCCAAAATGGCGAAGCGACCGCTGCCCATAGATATCCTCAATCGCAGATGCGTTGCCTACCCTAAATCGACGGAGGATGAGACGAACATAAAGAGGATATTTCCCCTTCTTATGCGTCTCCTCCACCGTCAAATCCACTTTCCCATCCCATGCTTTCCTTATAAGAAAAGGGTGGGAAGGAAAAGGGACTAAAATTAGACCTCCGGTACCACACTCATCAGACTGTACGCGGAATTGCTCCCACTTCACGCCTGTCTTCTGTGTGGTCGTGGTATTGCACCGGGTGAGCTGACCCATTCGTGCGACGATGTTAATTCGGGCTCTACCACTGTAGAAACATCTTAAATTGATATCACATTTTTGATAATGGATTCCTCTTAGAATTATTAATAATAAAGTGCTATAACTGACGTCTTCTTAAGAAATGTTTACTGTAGTTAATAAATAAAATACAATCTTACTAATATCTAAATTCTAATTGTTATAAAATTTAAATAAACAAATCCATCTTCTTTAACTGATAGCATAATAGTCTGCAGCCTTGATGATACCTTGAAACCAGACTTCCTGGCATGAAAAACAAATTACATTGCCCTTAAAAAAAAAGAAAAACATCGTTACTTTTTCAACGTTACGAAAAATAACGTTAACTTGAAAAGGTATAAAAAACTGATTGATATGTTACAAAAAAAACATACTAAATTTTCGCCTTTTTCGTAACATCAGTTGATACATGTCTAGTAGGCAAGCATTATTAACTACCAACTACTAATGAAATATGTTGATACAATTTTTATAGCATCTACAATAATCGTCTAGTCACGATAACAATGTAAAAAAAAACATTGTTGATATAAAATTTAACGCAAGGTAGCAAATCAAATCGATGGAAAAAAAGATAACGCTTTTCAAATATTTTGCCGCCTCACGTATAACTGAACAGTGTCCTCCCCTTGCATATAACATGCACTTAAAATTGTGTTTTGAGTAGTGACTCGCTTGAAGTTAAGAGCCAAGATATGGCAACTACATATATTACGTATTTTAAACATACTAGCTTTCGCCCGCGACTCCGTCCGCGTGTTCAAAAAAAACAAAAGTTAGTAGCTTATGTGTTCTTCCAGACTATCCTCTACGTCTATGCCAAATTTCATCGATATCCTTTCAGCCGTTTAGGCTGCAACCTCTAACAAACATCCATCAAGTCTTAAAAATCATCACAAAGTCTTAAAAAACTTTAAATAACAAACAAAACTAAGATTTAATTCCAGTATTCTTTATGCTAATGAGAAATAACATGCATTAAATCTCAGTCTTTATGTAAAGGTACTAATCGACTCGGAAATGTTACGAGGTTCATTGACCTTTTAACAGAGAAATATTTAGTTCATTCATTGCCTTTGTACAATACGAGTACTTGACCCTTTGTTATTGTCAATTGTTTCAGTTAAATAGAACATATGAATTGATACTCTTGTCTAGGAATCGAAATAAGGGACATTTAGTCTAGTATTAATACTAGCTTTCGCCCTCGACTCTGACCGCGTGGAATTACAAAAAATAAATTTAAGCAACCTATGTGTTCTTTCAGACTATCATCTACAACTATGCCATTTCAACTAGAGCCGTTCAGTTAGAGTTCGAGTTAAGTTCCGAAATTACAGAACCAATTTCAAAAATTATTTCCTCATTAGAAATCTACTTTATGTAGATATCATACTCGTATTAATATTATAAATGAGAAAGTTTAGATGGATAGATGGATGTTTGTTAGAGTTTGTAGCCTAAACGGCTGAACGAATTGCGATGAAATTTGGTACAGATGTAGAGGATAGTCTGGAGGAACACATAGGCTACTCGCTTTTGTTTTTTTATTCCACGCGGACAGAGTCGCGGACGAAAGCTAGTAGACTATATTTTACAACAACAGGAAGGGTATAGATGACAGAGAATATGAAACGTATATTCTTAGCCTCCCAGGCTAAGCTGGGGTATCAATAGTTTTAAATAAAAATCGGCAAGGAAATTTTAATTTAGATATAATTAAACGGTTAAAAGGCACAAATCGTATTAGATAAAATAAAATATAACCTATAACAGATGTAATTGATGGTTTATGTTTTAAATTAATAAGCAAATTTATGTTTTCAAGGATTGTTCATACCATGATAGTCATAATATTATTATCCCTTACTTTGAAGCAGAATTCAATACGTCTATTTTGAATACAGTTTTTAACTAAACGAAACATAACTATTATTCACTATTACTATATTATGAGTGCTTATTATTAAATCTAGGCTGTAATCAGTGCCGACGTTCGGGTAGTTCTTGGTTGGGCGACCCGATAGCTATAGAGTGATAGCTAGCGAGGCACTGGCTTTATCTGCCGCAGTTTTTAATGCTTCACTGTAACTTAGTGTTGATTTGTAATGCTAAATCTACACCAAATGTGTAGAGGGACCGTAAGATACCCAGCCTTTTGGTGGTTGTGAGATTCCTACTTTAGTTTCTTTGTTGGCCGTATTCAAATATAACTGTCCCAAGGTAATTGACGATTTTATATGACAAGTGAGGTCGGAAGGCTAGTGTTTTCAATCGGGTCATAAATACAAATTAGTAACTTTATATATAAATCAAAGGATTACTATATAAAGTAAGACAAATATAACAAAGTCAACAAAAATAACGATTTCGACGCATATTCCAGACGAAAATGCCGACCGGGAAGCAATAAAATTTTTCTTAGGTATGAAGACCAAGGCGAAGTATAAAGATTTAGAACACCCACATATGTTGATGGGTTACGTAAAAATGACGCAAATCCATAGGGGTCATTTAAATAAAGAAGGGGCGCGCCGCGCTTGCGTCAGAAATCAAATTGAACGTACATCGTAAACTAATTCAATCTGGAAAGATGGCTGCCAATAATGAAGGAATTCGACGTTTAATATATGCCGCCCTGTACGTAAACCATTTCATACAACGAGTCAGATATGGAGATAGAATCAGTGGTGGACACATTTGAATTTACAGAACAGGAAAAATGGTTAGACTTTCGAATGAATGTTTATAAGAAATTTGGTAACACTGCTTGTTACTTAAGTAACAGAAAACCAGACTGTTTGATGACAGTCAGGGGAAGAAAATCGATTAGGCCCTAAGCGGTCAATGGAATTAACATACTTCATACTAATATTATGAATACGAAAGTTTAGATGGATGGATGTTTGTTAGAGTTTGTAGCCTAAACGGCTGAACGGATTTCGTTGAAATTTGGTATAGATGTAGAGGATAGTCTGGAAGAACACATAGGCTACTTACTTTTGTTTTTTTTTAAATTTCACGCGGACGGAGTCGCGGGCGAAAGCTAGTACTGACATAAAACATATACATGCGATAATATTACCCTCCTAGATCGGATGAAATTTTAGGATAGTTAGAATTTGTTAAAACTTGGTGTTAAAATAATGTTTCCTGTAATCGTTTTTCAGTTCACAAACACGCTATGGATTATATCTCGAAATGAAAGTTCACAGGATTTGTCAAATATTTATTTTCATTACATTTGGCTCACACTGAATCAACTTTAATTGATTTAATATGAAGTAAACACATCACATGGAAAATTTATAATTTGTTTTCGTCATATTATTGTTATGAATGGAAAAATGCGTGATTCAGATGTTGTTCAGAAAGGTCTAGAATCTAGATTGATTGTGGTTTACAGAAAACTCAGAAATAACCTCATAAATATGCTTGAAGTGACTAAAAAACCTAAAATTATTCTATAATACACTAAATACTCAAAAAAGATACACGTCAAAGGCTGTGAAAACTTGCAAGGACATCGCCTTAACAAATAATCCGAAGAGGAAACCACGTTGTACAGTATGTTTCAATACTAGTATTTTAATTGTTATTTTATTTACCAGTTTCATTTCCTGGATTAACCCTGAATTGTTTGGCGGCATTTATCCTGTTTGCAGTCAAGTTTGCTTCAGTACCAATGACATAATAGTTACGATATTACGTGAGCTATTAAGGAAGGATGTGAGTTGCTTTGGTTATCTTAGACATTGCGGTTTCTTGTTGATTCTTGTATTTATGATTTTACTCCTTGTTATAATAATTAACGATACTAGCTTTCGCCCGCGACTCGGTCCTCGTGGAATTAAAAAAAACAAAAGTGAGCCTATGTATTCTTCCAGACTATTCTCTACATCTGTGCCAAATTTCATCAAAATCTGTTCAGCCATTTCGGCTACAAACTCTAACAAACATACTTTTGCCCGCGACTTCGTGTGCAATTAAAAGGAAAACTTATTATGTAGTATATGTGTTATTTCACAGAGTAATCTATTTCAGTGAAGAATTCCTAAGAAAGGAAATAAAATTTGGTTTTTAATTGTTATATAGATGTAAATAGGTAACCGTAATTTTAGTAATAAAATTTTTATGTGTTCGCAATTGTAATTGATAATGAAAGTATAACCTTGGGCTCGATTGTTTTACGTCATCGAATTTAACTAAAACAATTAGTATTTCAATACAAAAAGAAATTACGAAACGACTTTGTTATCTATACTTCTATACTAATATTATAAAGAGGAAAGATTTGTATTTTTGTATGTATTAAAATAACTCGAAAAACTACTGGACTGTTTTCAAAAGTTCCATCACCATTAAAAAGCTACGTTATCAGTTTCGGCTATGTTTTTGTACTATTTTTGACCGACTTCCCAAAAGAAGTCTTCACCGACATCAACGTAAGAATAATTGTACAATATAGTACAATTTTAAGGAAATATTTCGTTACTTTTTAGTGTGTTTCGTTTTTCGAGAATGTTTTGTTTTTAATGTATTTTGTTTGGAAGTCGGTTTTGTTTTTTTTATTAAAATGTTTATTTTTTAATATCACGTGGACGAAGTCGCGAGCAACAGCTAGTGTGTTATATCATCTATTATACTCTATATTTACTAATATTATAAAGAGGAAAGATTTGTATTTTTGTATGTATTGAAATAACTCAAAAACTACTGGGCCGATTTTAAAAATTCTTTCACCGTTAGAAAGGTAATTTATCCGTGAGTAACATGGGCTATATTTTTTAATTTCTCGCGGGCAAAGTCGCGAGCAACAGCTAATTATTTCTAAACCAGTTACTGGTAAACTCATACCGAGTAATATATACGAAAAAATATTGTTATTACTCTTATCAAGTAGGTATTGTTTATATGTTGAAACCACTAAATTTGATATGCATATTTGGTTGATAATGTAAAAAATATTTTGCACAAAACATACGGTACTATTTATGCAGAGTATAATTTTAGATGAAAAAATAAGGATAATGGTTTTACAAGTTTTTTATAATAACAACTAAGTCGGCACCCTACACTTTTTTACGCAAATTCGATACTTTGTAATTCACCAAATTTAATTGTGGCCCACGAGATAATCATTGTTATAAATGACACAACCGTAAGTAAAACTTATGATGACAATGTAAATTATCACTGAAAAAAATACATTTTTTTTACAGTTCGACGTAATATTAACACAGTTGGCAACGATCAACGAACAACCTGTATAACGTCGTATTACATGCCTGAAATAACTCCTTGAGGAATCAAGGTTATTGCGTTCGATTGAAGATTTTAAATAATCCGATATACAATGTTTTATTAATATACGACCCACTTGTGAACGTTTCAGCTATTGAAATTACAATCATTGAATTCATGTAAACCTATCTTTAATTTGACTAGCAATATGCATCAATGTGCATATCTTACTAATAAAAGCGAAAGTTTAGATGGATGTTTGTTAGAGTTTGTAGCCTAAACTGCTGAAGGGATCTCGATATTTCTCATAGATGTAGAGGATAGTCGGAAAGAATACATGGGCTATTTAATTTAACGCGGACGGAGTCACGGGCGAAAGCTAGTGTATTTATATCCTTTACTCTCCTCAATACCATGGAATGTTGATGGCAAGAAAGAGGAAGACTGAAAAAGTATGTATGGATTGCGAAAGAGGATATACGTAAGAGAGTGAATTCAGATCTGAATAATGTATGGACGAGTAGTACTGTGTAAGGAAAATGGCGGGAAAATTATAAATTAAACAACAAGCTACTTTCATGGAATTAAGAGAGGAAAAAACTAAGTACATTACCGTGGGCAAAAATTAAATGAGAATGATTTCCTATTGAAACAAAGTAAAATTCAGCGTTCTATAAAATTGGTTAGCTTTGATCACTGACCTCTATAAATAGACAGGCGTTTTTGCTTATATGTCATCGTCACGATGACGGTCGCCGTTGATGGCGGTGATGAGAAATAGAACTAATATTAGTGGAGTATTAAATTGGAACGAAGAAACAGCTGCGATTTTATTTAAAAATCTGTCCATTCATACTGATCAGTGTCTGATTAATTCGATTGCTCTGTTTATGACAATTCTATTAACGGTAGTACGCGATTTCATTGTGTCAAGGTCGCTATGACTTCCTGTGTCGTGTCTAGTTGTAGCCGGTTATTCTAGATCGCGGTTTCCCGCCAACGGACTAGTAGCCCACTAGGGCTGTCAACTTATAAATGTAGACACGAACACTGGCTGCAAAGAAACTACCAGCGACTTAAACAACAGTATTTAGGTTACGAAATAAGAACAAAAAATGTGATGTAGTAATTTGTTTCACACCACACATTCTGATCTAAATGGAAAACCTGTGGGTTGAAGAAGCAAATGTAAGACTGAATTGGTGGCAACCCTAAATACAGGTGTATTTGTTTTCAACCGTATGTTGTTATAGTTTGCCACGCCTTCTTACGTCATAGGCCACTTCGTCTATTTAATTTGCATGCGACCATTAAATTGTTTTACATTTGTTAGTATTTGAAGTGGCAATAAAATTTGTCGGAAGAGAAATAAAAATTAATAGCTTTTGTCTTGCAATAAAAAAGATAAAGAACAATTGCATGTCCCTGCTTGCTATTACGTTAAAAAGTAACTTTTTTAATTTACACAAAATAATATTATAGTTGATATATTTTTCTAGCCAGTAACATTGTAAAAAGTTATTCATCCAACCTTCATCGAGATCCGATCGTCTATTTTCACGCGTGTTAAGATAACATTTTCATTAGCATGTCGGAGATTTATTCTGCACGTTTCGAAATCACATTTGTTGGTTTTTTTCTTCAATTTTACATGTAATTGTTGAGTGGTTTAATGTTGATCTTATAAGTGGGGTTTAACTTCAGTATCAAATACCAATCTAAACATTTTCCAGGCGTGTCTTTTGTTATTACTAATTACATGGAACCTAAACTAACGAAGACAGTCAAAATCACATGTGAGGTTCATAAACTCAAAAAGTCCCTGTAATGCACCTTTGTACAGCTGTCAAACAATACACTGATCTCAAATGCTACCAAAAATATCAAAGCGATTGTTATAGTTTATTATAGTTAAAGTGTTTTCTTTCAAATATATTCGTTTTCTAGTTTTTCTTCAGTAGAGCTTGTGTAATCATTTGGATTTAGTTAACCTTTATTTCGTTTCTATATTTAATTATTTTGTTTCTATATTTTATGTTTATTTATTTTCTCCGTCAAAGATAAGAGAGTTGACATCTTGACATTGGACTGGACATTATCTGTGTTTTCATTTGTAATTGTCCCAAAATTCATAGAAATCACGAGACCGTCACCTTGTGACTGAGTGCAAATACATAGTAACGTGATATGTGAATCATGCTTTATGCCATCATACTATCAGACTATCACACTATCACACTTCTTACTGTAAATGATAAAGTTTGGATGGATGGATGTTTGTTAGATCTCCGGAATGGCTCAATGAATCTCGATGACATTTAACACAGAGAAGAACACAAAGGTTAATTGTTTTTTTCTTTTAAATCCGCGCGGAATTGTCGCTGTTAAAGCTATTAGAGGTGAGTCTAAATGTAAAGAGAAAATGTGGTGTCAATCTAAGTTCATGCAGACGTCTTCCGTCGTAGACAGGCTTGTTTATGCAGCATATACATCGAATTATTTTAGTTGAAAGTTTTACTTCTGACTACTTTACTGTATTTCCTAATATTCTCTAGTTTTATCTAACGAGCACTTTTAGTTCTACCCCTTCAACTATGCGTGTTAAATTTTCTTCAGTATATTACTATCTCGTAACTACGATGTTTCAATTTAAAAATGTCGTCCAAGGTTTCCATTCAGAAATATTCCAATATAAAATTGCCATGACCTCATATATTTTTGGCACATCACATTTTCCCATGAGTGTGGCATTTAAAAAAAGAATCAGAATAATACCTGGAGATATATTTCTTGTGCGTCTTTTATTGGTAAGGTAAGCCAGCGCTTTTGGAACTGGTAAATTTACCTAATAAAAAAACTAATTATTTTACGGCTATTACTCACGTCTGATTTATTTCCGGTGACGGCACCGACAAGTTTCAGACCCTGCGGGGGTTGTCGGTGCCGTCACCGGAAATAAATCAGACGTGAGTAATAGCCGTAAAATAATTAGTTATAAAATGTCTCACGAAAGTTTAAACAATTTAATAAAAAAACTGTTCAACTAGATGTTATTGTGTCAGAAAAAATCTGTACAAAGCAGACAAGCAGGCTGTAAAATTATAGAATGAATATAGTTGTAATGACAGACACCATTGGTAACAATATGGTCTTTTTTGTAGTATTTTATTTATTTCACAGTTTTTAATTCTCTAGGACGGGGTAGGCAACTGCCCCTAGCGACGCACGACATGCGAGATGAGAGCGAGTTTCACTTTTGTAGGTACTTATAGACATTTTATATCTAATTCTGTATCGAGAAGGGAAGTATCTCAGTATTTGCTTCGTGGCTAGAATATTTTAGCATTGTATTATTTTCAATGTTGCATACGCTTACTTCCTGAATTTAAACGTTCAATGGCCAATATTAGCAATCGCAGTGACATTCTCTACAGGTTTGTTGTGTCCTTGCTTATGATCTATACCTCTCTTTTCCTTATTGCACTTTTCTTATTTTATAATCTAAAGTGAAGCTTAAAAGTTCAATGTATTGTTGCTACAATGTCTACCAATTCATTGATAGCCAGATTTGATGTGGAGTTATGAATGTGGAGGGGTACACCGGTAGACGTAGACCTAGAAAGAGATGGATGGATTACGTGAAAGGTGACATGATCAAGAAGGGAGTGATGACTGAGATGACGGATGACAGAGTTATTTGGAGGACGAAAACGCGCCGACCCCTACGGGAGTAGGATAAGGTGGGGGGAGATTATGAATGATAGTCGGATTTAAATATAGTTTATTTTTTGTATGTGCAAAGTTGACGGTCGAATACTTTGTAAGGCTTTGAGGAGAGATTAAGTCCAGCAGTGGACATTGATGGTGATTTTCATGAGTATACCAATAAGTTATTGTTGGTATTTAAAGATCGGATATTTGTATATAATACACATTAAAGTGTTATGCATACGAAAGGAAGTACGAGCGTAAAGGTCATTGACTTTCAAATATAAAATGCAACGCGGTTGCTTTACTTCTGCTCTAATTGCATCGTAATTAATGCGTGTAGAAATATGTGGTCTAGATAATTTACTGTTGTTTAATTTTTTGTTTATTTAAACAGATTTTAGTGTAATTACAATTTAGTCGTATGTAATTAAATACAGAAATCGTTGCGATATTGTTTATTGACAAATATTGAACAATACTTTGATATTGTAGGTTAGCATGGTATGGGCATGTTATGAGGAGGGATGATCGCATGTAACAAGAAGGACGTTATGAGTGTAGTACACAGGTAGAGGTAGACCTAGAAAGAGATAGATGTATTGCGTGAAAGGTGAACTGAAGAAGGGAGTGATGACTGAGATGACGGATGATAGAGTTATTTGGAGGACGAAAACGCGGTGCGCCAACCCTATGGGAGTTGGATAAAGTAAAGGAGATGATTTTTGTGTTAATATTTTTAAAACAATTGTTTTAATATGAACCTCTACTAAACAAATGAGAAACTATAAGTATTGATTGTAAGAATTTGTACAGAACAATCTATGTCACCATGTGTTACGGTTGTCTCTAGTAAGTGTTTGCGACTGACATGTTTGCGAAGGCCTATTTACTAAACATAAACC
The DNA here is from genome assembly GCA_003118335.3 of Papilio memnon. NCBI lineage: Eukaryota > Metazoa > Arthropoda > Insecta > Lepidoptera > Papilionidae > Papilio > Papilio memnon. Next base: position 474,859 of record LD689134.1, read on the forward strand.
TTCAAGGCTGACAAGTGATTCATATCTTGACATGACTGTCAGGTAACTAATCTTTCTTTAAAGTGCGCTTTTATTTACAAAATGATCATTGTTTTTTGGTAGTATTTTAGGAAGTTTGAGAGTAGCACCAGTGGTTGAGAAAATAAGGAGTAAAAGGTTAGCGTGGTATGGGCATGTTATGAGACGGGATGAATCGCATGTAACAAGAAGGACGTTAGTTATGAATGTGGAGGGGTACACCGGTAGAGGTAGACCTACAAAGAGATGGATGGATTGCGTGAAAGGTGACATGATCAAGAAGGGAATGATGACTGAGATGACGGATGACAGAGTTATTTGGAGGACGAAAACCCGGTGCGCCGACCCTACGGGAGTAGGATAAGGAGGAGGAGATGATGATGTTTTTTGGTAGTATTTTGAAATTAAATATCCACTTCTAAATATATTTAATCAAGAAATATTTTTTAAGTGTTTTCCTACTTTACATGCATTAAATTAAAGGGTCCTAGCAAAGTGTACTATGAAAAATCCAAAATGGCCGCTGTCAAACCTGACACATTTTGTACAACCACGCCAATATGGATATCAAATGATGGGATTGACAAGGTGAATTACATTATGTTAAATTAAGTAAAAACTCATTTGCTTTGAAAATAGAAATACAACAATATTGAACAATTTATTGTAATTGGAACATAACCTATTTTAATTACTAACAGTCGCTTTGATTATAACAGGGCATTTGTTTAATGTCGATAATAGTAGTTAAGTGTAACCTTTTTAATTGTTTTTTAAACGGGATATCCGCCATGATTACACAGTTTATGTAACGAATACGAAGTCCATTTAAAACTTAACGATTTAAATATGTTTATGTTTATAGACCAAGATCCCGTGGTCGGCAAACTAACGTCATTTCAGCAAAGCTGATAATTTGTCAGCAGAATGCCCTGATAGAGTTGGAAACGTTGACAAAGTATATTTTTTTTATATAATACAATAAGGTGGCAAACGAGCAAGCGGCCACCTAAATACGCCGAAATGGCGAAGCGACCGCTGCCCATAGACATTCGCAATTGCAGATGCATTGCCTACACTAAATCGACGGAGGAGGAGACACACATAAAGAGGATATTTCCCCTTCCTATGCGTCTCCACCGTCAAATCCCCAATTTCCCATCCAATCCTTACTTTATAAGAAAAGGGTAGAACGGGAAAGGGACTAAAATTGGGTCTCCGGTACCATTAAGGTAATTGTGGCTTTAGTTATGGGCGGGGCAAAATTATTATACATAACATTCAATCCCAGAGTTATAGTGTTTAGACAGTGGGAACCCACGGTAATATTACTATTAATAAAGTACTTTTACCAGTTTATAATATCTGATGGTCTATAAAGCAAATATCGTACAGAAGTTCTTTGTGTACCGCTGAGAACCCGATCACAGGAACTTTCCCGTCAATTACCTTCACTGTGGTAACAGATATGAAGTATCAAGACGTACACAACGTAGTACAAAGTCAAGTGACAAGCGGTAGCGGGTTTCACTGGCAAGAAACATTTTCCTACGTCACATGCGTTTAAAATAGACGTAACTTGGTGGCAATATGTCATGGATTACAGAAAAATTAGTAGTCTATCCAAACAAAATTGTAATACAAATGGATTGAGTGAGTGAGTGAATAAGAGAATACGATTCTAAAGGTTTAGTCTTCTTGGTTTAATTTTAAGCTACAGGAGGTAACAATATTTGTAAATCGCTTCCGCTTGTGACGTGTACGATAGTGATGTGGGGTTTCGAACGCATTAAACAATCTATGCAGTTTACAAGTTTGTTGCGCTAACTAGAGAAGCATCATTTTGTGCGATTCCCTGTGATGACTTCAAAGTAACATGACCTTTAAGTCTTGAGAATAAGAGTTAAAATCTATTTGTATCATTCAATAACTGTTTTGGGATATTTTTGGAAGTTGGATGATGTATTGTTTATTACTGCATACTCTGTAAAACTATAAGGAATTCAGAGATTGCTCTTTGTAGATATTTCATCTATACATATAATAAAATTGGAGTGTCTTTTTGTAATATCAAAGGAAAAATTCCAGATTTCGGGAAGATGGTGTATTTGCGTTGTTGATAACGAAAATCGCATTTGAAAATTTTTTATCTGTCTGTCCGCAAGCCGCGTTTGTCCCGAGTAATCTCCGAAACGGCTGGGCCGATTTCGACCGGACCTTCACTGGAGGGTAGCTGACATGGACGGGCATATTATAGGCTATTTTTTTTAATTCCGCGCTCTCAAAATGGCGACCGCTATCTTTAGAACGGATGGACCGATTTGGACGGGACTTTGACTGAAAGGTAAAAAGCTGGTAAAAAGTAGATGCACGCGGGAATGTTATAGTCGACCATTTTTTTAATTCCACGTTAACGAAGTTTGCGGGCGACAGCTCGTATGAAAGTAAATTAATAAATTAAAAAGTTGCAGGAGTTTATGTACGTAATGTGCATTCTATAATCTACTATATCTATGTATACTTAAATATATTTAGGGAGTTCTCTATGTTTAATAACTCTGTGAAGTATTGCTTACGTGAGTTTCTATATTCGACCGTACAAACGAGATCATAAGATAAATCCCGTAAAGCTACTATACACGGACCTAAGCACGCTATAATCGGAACTGTGTAAACATTGCTGTACAATGCAACTGATCAACGTCAATGTTGCGGTTCTCGGTAAAAAAACCTTATATGGCTGGTTGCAACAATTGCTTAATTCCCAGTATTTTGATAACATTCTATTAAAGTCTAAATTCTTCGAAATTCTGTTGATATTACTCTTGATTCTTTGTTAAACAAGTAATGTATGAAAAAGAGATTGAGGCAAAGATATTATCATAACAATTAATTCAACATCATGGGCTTTCACTGCAGAAACACCTTCGTTAACCAGCTCTTTCCCCCTGGAGGTGGTCTACACTCTTCCATACTATTAGTCGTTATATCTGAATCACACCCTTACTCTCTCTCTCTCTCCCTCTCTTTCACACCATTCTTCGGTCTTTCACTACTATTGTAACCATCTACATTCCATCACTTTAATTAACCCACTGGTATATTTTATTCCGTGCCGGCGGTAGTTATGGCGTGGTTAGCGACCGCCCAGGGCATCTAACAGTGCCGCTACAAGATTAGAATGACCCTCACATAATAATCTTTTCCTTCTTGTGATGGTAAAAAAGAGATCATAGAAAACTTACTAGTAAAGCTAAATCAATTATTACTTGTATATTGACTAAGCAGTCTTATATAAGTATTCGGTAACAGTTGACAGCTGTTTCTATTATTAGAATTAACCTTTAAGTTTTAATTGCGTGATTAACTCTAAATAGCGAATAATGATGGTTATTATGAATTGTTTTCATAAACAATAGAATTGACCGTTGCATCGTAAATAGCAGGTTTCAGATTAAAATTTTATCTAATTTATGATTCGTGCTTTATTATTTTAAAAGAAAACTTAAAGATGGTTTTTTTTTACAATTTTTTGCACTGAGCACCTAAGCACTTTTACAAAAAAAAAATTGACGTTAACAGTGATCTGTAAAAACGGACAGGCGATTACTTGTAGATGACATATTGTTCTTCGTTTCGTTAAACGTCCTTTTTTAATAATTTGAATGCATACCACCATTAACAACCGCTATCACCAGCTCCAAAATCACAGAAAACAAATAGGCACAAGATAAGACGTTTTATAGCCTGTCCATTTGTAGAGGTCAGTGTGTTATTAAAAAGTAAAAAATAAATAGTATTGACATCGATTAAGTCAATGAGGTAGCATGCGGAACACGCGTGACATCATCAAATGAGTCTCGTAAAAAAACGCATTATACTTGATGAGTATCGTGTGGGGATCGTAAAAATTCATTAACTATTGTATAATCTATCCAATAATTACGCAACGCGTAACAATGTCGTGTGGTATACGATTTACAATTATATTGCATCTATACTGAATTCCATTGAAAAAACAACTCGACTCTCGGCACTCAATCACACGTTACTCGTCAAAATCGGTTCATTCATTTAGACTATAGGCCATCACAATTTACAACCCCACATAAACACCTACACGGGAATAGCATTACCCTTCTGTCATCATTATCATCATGATCTTCCTCCTTATCCTCCGGTAGGGGCGCAACACGTTTTTATCCTCCGCATAACTCTATCATACGTCATCTCAGTCATCACTCCCTTCTTGATCATGTCACCTTTCACGCAATCCATCCATCTCTTTCTAGGTCTACCTCTACCGGTGTACCCTTCTACACTCATAACTAACGTTCTCCTTGTTACATGCTATTCATCCTTCATAACATGCCCATATCATATGCCTCTCAGCTTGCCTGTGTCCTAGATTATGTTGTGCATCTATAACACAAGCTACTAGTTAAATAGCGGACAGTCATCATTATCATTACCAGCTCACTATACTTCCCCACTGAGGAGCTCAGAGCATAGCCTAAGTAAGGAGTGACTAAGCCATAGTCAACCACGCTGGCCCACTGCGGGTTGGTTGACTTCACATATCTTTGAAGTTCTACACCAATTGTGCAGGCATCACGACGTTTTCTTTCACCCTAAGAATGTCGGGTAAATTTTGTACATATGAAATTCTAAAATCACATTGGTACATCCCTGAATTCGAACCCAAGAACTGTAGATTACAAGTCAAGTGTTTAAGTTCGGGACAGTGTTCTACATAAATTGTTCGATGGACACTCAATATTGTATTGCAGATATTTTATCGTATTTGAAGTGAACCGGAACTTTTATCATATGCGCTTTTATTGAAATGATCATAGCTTACATTAACCCCTATTTTTATTACTTTGTCTTTTTTATCAAGGTCAATTAACGTTTTCGAAGATAGTGGATTCTACGAAGTAATTAAAAAGTTTCAATGTTTTGACTATCTTGAAACAAAGAACGTTTTCTTTGTTCGATTCGATTTTCTTGCAGATTCTGCTGTACTTTGTCTCACTGAGTCATGCTGACCCGGTTCGTAAACTCAAAATAAATTTTATTTTCAGACATGTGTATGTCTTTATTTAACACTTAAATTGCAGAGATTTACTTGAATTTAGAGTAGCTAAGCGATTCAAAATAATAATTTGTTAAAATCAAGTTTTCTGTCAGATAGATTCATCTTTGACCGATAATTATCAACGATTAATCGATCTTCGCCAATACTAACTTTTGCCCCCATCTCCTTCCGCACGTATTTGATCTCAAAGATAATATAATATCTATCACTGTTTAGTTACGCGATAACCAACATCCATACAAGCTTTCGCATTTACAGTATAATGTTTAACATAATGCGAATATTAAGATGGATGTGTGGAGTAACACGAATGGATAAGATCCGAAATGAATATTAGAGGAAGTTTGAGAGTAGCCCCAGTGGTAGAGAAGGTAAGGAATAAAAGGTTAGCATGGTATGGGCATGTTATGAGGGATGAATCGCATGTAACAAGGAGAACGTTAGTTATGAGTGTAGAAGAGTACACCGGTAGAGGTAGACCTAGAAAGAGATGGATGGATTGCGTGAAAGGTGACATGATCAAGAAGGGAGTGATGACTGAGATGACGTATGATAGAGTTAAGTGGAGGATAAAAACCTGTTGCGCCCTACGGGAGTAGGATAAGGAGGAAGATGATGATGTATATGATTAATTTTAACGGAAATGACAATAGTCTTTATCATTGTAGTTGTTCTTTGAACCAATAATTAGTACAATTGGTTTGTCCTATATGTAATGTTATGTTCAGTTTAAAATACTAAGTATCTATCTAGATCTTTCTGTATTTTATTATTCATGCATCTAATTGCATATCCTGTATATGCAACTTCACATGTTATTGACTATTATGTACTTGGTTAATCGTAATTATTAATTAATATCTTTACAAAGTAATGACATTAAATTATGAATTGTAGGACTGTTGATGTTATTCTAGAAACGTGTTTCTGCGTAATATTGCGTATTTATTTGATTTTATGTACATACTAGCTGTTGCCCCCGACTTTGTCCACGCAATATTAAGATAAAAAAGTAGCCTATAATATGTCTATGTCAGATACTCTTCGATGAAAGTCCGGTCGAAATCGGCCCAGCCGTTTCGGAGATTTCCTGGAACAAACGAGGTTTGCGGACAGACAGACAATTTTTTTAAATGCGATTTTCTCTATCTTCCCGAAACCTGGAATTTTACTTTTGATATTACAGACACTCCAATTGTTTTATATGTATAGATATATATTTATTAGTATCTATTTATATTTGTATGCGATTAAAAGGTTTTAGAGTGATGCTACACGGTCCAGTTGTAGTTTTAAAAGATCAAACTGCTGTCGAAAGTCCGTGTGGAAAAAATCTTCTCAAAAATCTTCTTAAATCTTATTTTTATTGTGTCCAAAACCTAAATTATTAAATGATTTATACTAATTTAGTAATAGAAGTAAGTTTGAAGCTTTTTGTACACTATCTTATCACGAGCTTGGCAAGTTTGACGAAAACGTCGGCTTATCTACTAAGATAAATACATTTCCCGTATGCAGTGCGTATGTGATAAGACCGGTTTCCACTGCGGACACATCGATGTTAAAATATCGTTGTCTCAACTTTTTGGTGGAGAATGAAAGAGAAGACGCAGTGATTTTAAACCATTGTTTAATCATATTTCTTCGCCTAATTCTTTCATTATATCTTACTTTACTTATATTGTAAATGTGAAAGTTTGGATGGATAGACAAACGGATCACATTGATTTTTTGTATCAGCTGGCATAGGATGAACACAGGCTACTTGCTTTCGTTTTTTTTTAATTCCGCGCATACAGTCGCGGGCAAAAGCTAGTCACATATAGTTTTCCCCAATATGGTGAATGGTGGGTGATTGTTTTATATTCATGATTAAGTTATAATTGTTTCACGTAATTTCCTTGATGTTCCGTTATTATGTTTCTTTCATAAATGTATATTAAAATTATGAGAACTTGTCTATATGTCTTACTTTGTGGTTTTTGTGTCTAATCTAAATGTCCCAAATTGTAACTTGTAACATGCAAATATACAGTAATCGATAATGTTTATTATTTTTTGGCGTAGGTGCAATTAATTAAGAACGCATGTCAATAAAAAAACTCGTTCTATATCTAACTGGTTCTTTATCCGTTATTACTTTCAAACTCGTATTGTTTAAGGATTTATTTAATACTAGCTGTTGCTCGCGACTTCGCCCGCGTGTTAAAAAAATAGCCTATGTTACTCACAGATAAATTACCTTACTAACGGTGAAAGAAATCTTAAAATCGGCCCAATAGTTTTTGAGTTATTTCAATATATACAAAAATACAAATCTTTCCTCTTTATAATATTAGCATAGATATACCTAAAAAAATCTTCCAAAGATACCTTGCCCTCTGGGGGGAAGGCAGGGTTATGTAGGATTTGACCCACTAAAACCCCCTAGGTGGCCATCCTCAAGTGGCATAGTCCAAGGTTCTGGGATCTCCAAGGAACACACCGGAACATTTAATCTATTGTAAAAGGCTTCTGTAATAACTATTAGATTTTGCGTAATAGCAAGTTTCAAAAAGCACTCGCCCCGAGCACTCGTAAAGTTTGAATATTATAATACCAAACGGTATTCCCTAAAAACTAGTGTTTTTACGCGCGACATCTTTCTCGCGGATTCAAAATTCTAGAAATAAATAAAGCTTATCTTACTCAGTGATAATCTAACTTTCTAATAGCGGGCTCCTTTGACTAAACTAAACTTATCGAGTCACGGGACATCTCTAATGCCTCGTTCACACTAGGCTAGTAATTTAGTCGAGTATCGATTTATAGCGGGCGCACGCCTTTGACTAAACTATCGCTAACTGTTGTGCGATTGTCGATTGTTTCGCAGCCTCAACTGTTTAGTGCACAACTAAAGATAGAGTAGTGTGCGCACCTCCATATAGGCTCATAGGAATCAAAGCGAGACTAAACAGTTTTGCGATAGTTTAGTCAAAGATGCGCGCCATGCTCTTATGGTGAAAGTATTTATGTAATCGGTCCAGTATTTTTTAAAATACAAATTTCCTTTATAATATTAGTAAAGATGGTTTGATACTGATGCCTATGTCAGATTTTTGCCACTTTATCATAAATGTCCCGTTATGACGCATGAGATTTGAATCGTAAATATGTCTGGAAGTGACCACTGATGCGTATCACAATCTTGATAATTCTATAACAATAAATGCCTTTTATCTATTTAATTGATTGCATTGAACGTCAATATTATAATCTATATTTGTAATCTATCTTTACTTTTCTTTCACTGCATTTAAAGTATAAAAATAGCGAACTGTTGTCCATAGACAAAAGCAGTTTTAACGATAACAACTAAAGTATTAAAACATTACATTATAAGTTTAAATTGTACTTCAACAAAGTGTAACTTGGAAGCAAAGTCCAAGTATTCATTTACATATTATAGTATAGGAGTTGCGTAATTTTTATATATTCCGTGAAAAACGCAAATACTTGACATGATGACGTAAGCATGTTGACAGAGTGCAGTTCTACGGCTTTGATGACAGGGTTAATTTTAAAAATATTTTGTAATTTTATTACATACTAGCTGTTGCTTGTGACTTCGTCCGCGTGGAATTAGAAAACAAATGTAGCCTGTGTGTTTTTCCAGTCTATCCTCTATATCTATTCCAAATTTCATCGGGATCCGTTCAACATTTTAGGCTACAACCAACAAACAACCATCTATACATCCATCCATTTCGACTTCCGCATTTATAACAGTACTAAAATTAGATGATGGAAATTTATCGGGAATAAAAATATCAAAGACCTATCGAATGAACAACCCACTGACGGAAATATTATCGTAAATAATTCCAGATCATATGGACGCGGTAAATGGTGAAGGACCGCAGCGGACAGCGTTACATTTTAGTAATAACTAGCTTTCGCCCGCGACTCCGTCTGCGTGGAATTAAATAAAACAAAAATGATTAGTCTATGTCTTCTTCCAAACTATCCCCTACATCTATACCTAATTACATCGAAATCCGTTCAGCCGTTTAGGCTACAAACTCTAACAAACATGCATCCCTCTATCGAAACTTTCACATTTATATTATTAGTATTTTAGTACTAATTTTTACGATTTTGTTATTTGATACGCAGCAGTGTGCCCCTTTTTTCACGTCCAGTGTAATCACACCTTTACTTGTAATTGTGTATACAAAAGGAGTAATAAATGCATAGGGCTTTCCGATTGAAGTCAACAACCTATTTGAAACGGGTTCAGGATCGCGTCAATCTCAGGAATGGTGGAAGGCAAATCGTGACTTGAAACGACGATGACCTGACAATATGTAATTTTCTGACATACTTTTACGATACTCGTAAAATAAGGATGTTAAAATGCACGTCAAAATAATCCTTATAGCGTACAAGATACGATAATGAGTTAGTAGTCCGTTATTTGTGTAATGTATTCTTTAAATTTATTTTGACTGCCAAAGAATTGATAAAGTTATAGATGTGAGTTTTCAAAATGCACATTTTCATTTTATAACAGACGAATATTTAAGGGCTTTAAAAATAATAGAATCTAAAATAGTAATTTAACACGAAATATATAAATATTATAAAACTAGCTTTCTCCCGCGACTCCGTTCGCGTGGAATAAAAAAAAACAAAAGTTAGTAGCCTATGCGTTCTTCCAGACTATCCTCGACATCTATACCAAATTTCATCGAAATCCGTTCAGCCGTTTATGCTACAAACTCTAACATCCATCCATCCATCCATCCATCCATCTAAACTTTTTCATTTATAATATTAGTGTGAATTAGTGTGATTAGTGTGATAGTGTGATAATATTAGTGTGATAGTGTGATAAATAAATATATTTTTAAAGATCTCGTCTCAGTGTCTTTGCAATTGAAATGCAAACCAAATTAAATGTAAAAAGATTTTTTGCATTTAATATTAATGTAGGTAGAATATGGTTCTAAGATCAACAACTTTGCGACTTTGTTCATTGTCAAGGGCACACAAAACCACGATTGCACGGAAACGTGTGGACAATATCAACTGCTAACCAAATACGATTGTGAATTATAGTGTCGAACGACCTTAAAATAAATTTATGTCATCGTTTCTATTACATATAATTGTATGCAAGGCCTCCTTGTTACGCACTAAACCAACGTTAAATTAAAAAAAAATATCCATCGACAATTATATGAACTTTGTTCGAGGAAGTTAAACACATTTAATATTTAAAACGCATTTTTTATTACTCAACTATAGGTAACGTAATAATGTTAAATTCAAATACCTAAATCATTAATGTGTATAAAATATTGAAAATAATTAATAAAACACTCACAGATTATATCAGGAAAATCCTGTTCTCGATTTATCAATAGCTTCGTACACCGGTGCTCCAAATAACAACACTGCACAAATATATTTTAGTTATTGGTTACGCAGTCCGGGTTCATAAATGGCGGGAAAATGTGACAAGCGCGCGTACGACCGGCGCGCGTCTCTGCTGCGGACTGGCCGATTGGCCGAGCGCTTTTTCTTTAGTGTTCCCGCGCCGGCTCTAGGGACGCGTTGCTTTTGCCTTTTTATTTTTAATTTCGAGTGCGTGAACCGATTCGATAAACACGGAACACGTGATGTCAAAGTCAGGTTGGTTTTGACTGCATTATTTTGTGATTTTTATTTAACTAACGCACTTACGTCATCAAATAAAAAATGTTTATTCAGACTGTTTTTAACTAACGATCAATGCGGAAGTCCATATATATAGGCTATTGCTTATTGCTAGTTCGTTATTGCAATGTCATGGTCATTATAAGTGAGCTCGTGTCTTGACGTAATTAAGCAAATGCGAAAGCATTTCAGTGTATGTACTGCTTGTGTTTAGTGCAGTTTATAATTGCCTTGAAAGCTTAATTACTACTCTAAAAGACTCAGTCATCTTTACCGTCGACAATTCCGAACACTTGGCATGATTATGTACTTCAATATCTTTACTCCTAAAACGATTTGTTACTTCAAATGCTAGCATAATCGGATTTTACGTGAAAAAGCCCGTATACTTCCATTCAAACTTTACAGCGGCTCGCATGTCAGCGGCGCAAGGGACCCAATAATTACGGGACGGAAAGGGTTTCTGGAAAGATATATGCGCTTATGCGCTCGTAGCTTACCACGAGCCGTTATAAATTTTGAATTATAATACTTGACAGCATTTTACCTGGTTTTGTGGTTAAAAAATGGTACTCTGAAATACTATAATTTAATGTCTTGTTCATGAAAGTTAATGTCTTGTAAATAATTTGTAAGGGAATTGTGTGTTGTACATATAAGAAACTCATTAATTCCGATATTCACATTGATTTAAACTTTTTGCGTCGCTTTAGTTCTTAGATTAATCGTTTTACAAATAATGTACAGTCGCGGAAAGCCGCGGTGTTCCACTTCACAAAATGCTTTGTTCATTGCAACGAGAAAAACTCCACATATTCCAAAAAATAACTCGGTAAATAGCAGTAAATGGTGCAAATAAAAGGGATAATAATAAAAAGAAACTAGCCGTGTATCACTAACCGACTGTTTTTCGTACAGACACGTTTATAAGCTGTGTTGACTTGAATTTGGTTCCGCATCTCGTTTCAAAATGTTCAAACCATTCAAGTTTTTAGGATGGAACACGACCACTTTCCCCGACTGTACTTTGTTTAAATTGAAGATAGATTGAGTTTCGTTGCTTCAGTCATCTTGATACTTGAACTTATTTAATCTTTTGCGATCTAAGCTATATTTTTGGATATTAAAACAACGGGTCGTTTTAATCTGACACGTATTTTCCTTGTAGAGATGAAAAAATTAACAAACGTTTTTTCATAATTCGTTATTGTTTTTATAATGATGTCATTGAAATTGCATTGTTGCATTACTAAAAATAAATTAAATTGAACCAAAACCGAAGTAATCACACGAATTATTGGAAGCAACGATTTAAAAATAATTGCATAGCTCTAAAAAAATCACACTCCATGTTAAACTGTTGTCAAAAAAGTTAAAAAAACATTTAAAACAATAAAATTAAAATTGTAATAATAATTAATTAAAAATTGATTTAATTGTTTCATCAAATTCTAATGTTCGTAGATAAATTAGTGCTGTATTTTTCTTTAATATGGCGAGGGCTTGTTATTTTTTGTTCAGGCTTTAAACATTTTTTATTCTTCATTCTTTTATCTCCTTTTATTTTGTAAAAAAGTACTTATGTTCGTAAAAGTTAGATAGGTAAAAGCGAGGGTGATTTTCGTTAAAGGGGACGAATTTTGAAGGGTGGTTGTTGAACCCTTATGTGAATGCTGTTTAGGGTGAGGGTGGTTTTCTTATGAATTTGCCTTTAAATACAATTTTTTAAAGAAAGGTTACTAATTTTTGTTAATTTTTTTGAAAAGAAAATTATGTATGAAGTATTCCCGTGTAAAGTTATCTCTTAGTTGAATTTTTTATTAAATATTTGTACTGTTAGTTATTTACATATGGCGTAGATGTGTTTATATATTTGCCTGGCTGTGCAACGCACTCTTATTTAGCACGTAATTGGATCATAATACAGAGTTACTTCATGTTTTACGCCCGTAAAGTTCTTATCTTGCGGCTAACTAACATTTGTTTTATCCTGTCGTTTCTAGGAATCGCCATTCTGTGGAGGAAAAACCATATATAGTCAGACAAACTTTTCTGACCCGGTGGATAGGTGACACGAAATTATAATTCATTAGCGACCTCCTGTAATGGTGAATTTAATGGCACAAAATCCTTGTCCCACAGAAGTTATGCCATGTCATTCTGTGCTCTAGTAGATTCTTCTTTTCTGGCAGGACGGACCGCGTTCGTCTCTCACGATATTTTCAGCATCCCCCAATTTGCAATGCCTTGGTACCCGGTATAAGTAGGACGTGAGATTTCTGTTCAGCGCCCTGGATCCCGCTCTACCTTACTACTCAGTCATAATCTACGATAAGACATCTCGCAAATATTGAAAAAATTAGAGCAAAATTAATTAATACGGAACGCATACATGGACAAATTTTCTGGTTGTTTGTCACGATAAGGAGTGTCATCACCGCATTGCTGTAATCTATTTACCGACTTAAAGTTATAAAGTAATTATGAAGTTAAACAGGCGACGCCGAATGTATTGTATTCGATTTTTTTTACTACGATTTTTCTTAATTTAGCCCGCACTAAATTGCGGGCAAAAGTTAGTCTAGAATATATGGTTGGTCAAGAATTATTTTTCTTATGTTTTACAATTATTTTAACAGACATTTGATTACGTAGTTCATAAGTCAAAAACCCGTAATAATCTATACTAATATAATAAAGCGTAAACACACACTTCTTTGTTGCCTAAGATGTCAGCAATTACAACATATTTTTGAATAATTCTATTTTTAATAAAAAGCCTTACACTTACGTCACGCTTTAGGCTATATATTCTCACGCCATTAAGCTTAGGGGTAAATATTTTGGATAAAAATCCTAATGTGGGAAAGAGGCCATAAATTGCTGCTAACATCAAGAAAGCAAGATTGCCATAGTAAGGCAATTGGTATTTTGACATTTGCAATTGAGAATTTGACAAATGTAAATAATAAAATTAAGTTTTTATAAGTTCACGCGGATGAAGCGTCAAGGGAACAGCTTGTTGTTATATAATTTATTTCTAAGCAATATGTCGAATGTTTTATATCACTGTCTCTTTCCGTCTTGATTTCTTGACGTCATAATGACGTCAAATTGACTTAAGTCGCATAAAGTGGCGACTGTTGTTTTACATATACGAAAAGGTTTTCACTGGCAGTTAATAAAATTGTTTTATCTCATATTCTCGTTGCAATAACTAAAATAACAATAATTTGTTTCGATAATAGAAATCTACCTTAATATTCTAAAGACATTGTCAATGTAACTTCGTAATTCACAAAATGCTCGTTAATTTTTGACATTTCAAGGTAATGTTTAGATTCGCAATTTACGTATTGTTTCATTTTTGGTGATAATTAGCATCTATGTTGTAAATGGTTAATATTCTATCACATATGCGTTGTAACTTCATGAAAAAAATACTTGTAAAAAGTTTAGGGGCCAAATAATTTGGTCGTACTATATTTAAAATAGCGAAATAAATTTATTTCAATTTGCATTTGAGAAAGTCAAGTGCATTGTTCTACTATAAATTAATAACATAAAGTGCGATATAGGGCTGCCAACTTCAATAAGAAATTGTACCATATATGCAGTATGCACACCCCTAGACAGCCCTAACTAGAGATCATAACCTCACTTACAATAAGTGATGATTGATCTACCCGTATTCTTTGGTCCATTACGTAACAACCTGTATTTAATCAGAGGTTTACACATTATTAATAAGTTTCTGGCCCTAAGTGGCATCTATCAATACTTACTCTTTAATTTAAGAGAAGGGGCAATCGAGCTGCGGTGACACCGAGATGCTCATTGACGGCCATGGACGTCCGCAATACTAGGACTGCATATACGTTGCTAGCCTTTGAGAAAGAAGGTTCGCCTCTTGAAGAGAACGTTGAGGCTGTGTCTCAAAAAAAAAGTTTTACATTAATCTACTTTGATATTTAACTTTGTAAATTTCTTTAGTACACAATTGCAACGCATATCGGGTTCATTTAGTATCTAGTAAGTGTTATAAAAGTGATTCATGATGAATCGAATGATGTTTTGTTTAAAAATCAAACAAGATATAGTTTATATTAATATGATACCACCTGGCGTCGTTTTAAGTGAAATTGGATGACCAATGATATAGTGTCATTCAAACTTTATGGTGGCTCGCGAGTTCGCACAGCTTAATGTACAACCAAGGACACGACAGAGGGTGGTAACAGACCATAGATTATTAAAAAAAATGTTAATATTAACTAAGATATATTAACTCCGATAATAAGATGCTTAACATCCTAAATAGCTGATTCAAAACCTATTTGTCAGTATTTACATATTGGACCACATTTTGATAATAATTACTTTTCTAATCAAATATAATTTCAAAATTTTTCAAAGTGGAATAATAAAGCATTTATTTATTTATTTATTTATTTATTTATTTATAATAGTAGCCCCTACTTATCATCGGCTGCCAACGCTCTTGCGATGGGACGTAAAAGTATGCGAGGGACCAGCGAAGACGTGCATGTTCGCGAGCTGGTAGAAACTTTGCATCTTGTTATACTCGACGCCCCGAAGCATTTCTACTGGATATATGTAATCACATCTCGCGCCCTCTACAGTATTACTGTGTATATCTGTACATGATAAATCATTTTACGATCTAAGTTGTTTTGTAAACGGATCGAAAATGGAGTCGTGACGTCATAAGTCTCTTTGTTTAACACATCTAGTGTCGTATGTACAATGTTCAAAGTTCAAACTGATTTTTTTTACAATGGACTTTTATAAAATACTTGTAAAGCACACAGATTGTTAGCTTTTATTATCACTCTGTATTGTAGGGTAAAATCTATGGTTTTAGTTTTGACTTGACTTTGACAAGGAAAAGATGGGAAGGGAAATTTGGTGGGGAGCGGTCCGTATATTTCCCTACTGTTGATTAAAGAAGACAACGCGTTCGCAATTGCCTATGCAGCAGTCGCTTTGCTATTTTGGCGAAATCCGGTGGCCGCTTACTCGTTTGTCACCTTTCACTATAAAAAAAATGTTAGATACAAAAGTTTCGTCACTAAATAATGTTATCAATTTCCTCTTATTGTTTATTAATGGTCTTTATGACGTAATATTATACTCAGTGGGACATAGATCTTCCAACCTCCATTGACACGAGGCGCCGTGCAGATTGTCACAATTGGAGGTGCAACCTTTAACCCCCGCTTCATTGACACTACTGCGCAGTAATGACACTATAAACGTGTCATGCCACCACATAAATATATCGATCAAATATAAGGTGATGTTGAGTTCCGGCCGAATATCTACTCAAATTCCATTTAAGTCCAACGCCTAAATGCAAACAAACGTCATTCATCGCGTTTATGGCGGCCATTTTGAAATTTCTTTCCTCACTTGGCGAATTTCGGTTTTAAAAAAATGTTTTGGAATTTACGAGTTTTAGCGAAATAAGTGGCTTATCTGTGGTTATATTATTTCAACTACTGTTGTTACGAAATATTGCACCTTTATTCATAAAGAGAATTAAAGCAAAATTGATGTTTTTTCAGTTTTTATCATAAACAACATATTCGCGAGAAGAATACGATTCAACTCAAGTCACAATAGAATGAAAATAAAAGAGATAGGATAACGTCGTTCTCTCTCATCGCAAATCTCCTGTAAACATGACAAACTACAAACGCAATTTCACAAAAAACATACATTTTGTATTTTTTTTTTTCTGAATAAAGGTGCGATATGGTTTCCAATACTTAATAGGCGTTCATTAATAACGCTTGGTGTTTTATCCGAGGCGTCATTCAATACTTGGTATAGAATGGAGTGTAGTCTCTGATATTACAGACGTTTCCAGCAAATGCTTTTGTAAACTGCTCATTGTTACTCGACCGCGCAACCCGACCTTAACAGCCGCCCTCTACATGTCACCGTAAAATTGTAAATATAGAACGTTTTCAATCAGACCAAATATCATCAAAGTGCCCAAAGCAGCTTCGGGAAAAGGAAAATTGGTACGTTGTACTATCTTACTTCTTTCTTATTAATGTTATAAATGCTTAAGTTTAGATGAATGGATGTCTGTTAGAAGGTATCCCAAGAACGGCTGTACAGGTCTCGATGTAATTTGGCACAGATGTAGAACATGGTCTGGAAGAACACGACTACTTACTAAGTTTTTTTAATTCTGCACGGACGAAGTCGCGGGAAAAATCTAGTGCTGTCGTTAAAATCGTAAAATAGCGAGTAATGTAATATTTTTTGTAGAGTTATCAATACCATCAGGTGAGGTCGCGGGTCAAGCACTAGTTTGTTATAAAAATAACCAAAACTTATCTAACTGCATGATTGTGTGGAGACATTATAAATTAGTGTTTTTTTAATGTTTTAATTAATTAAGATAACACGTGTACAATAAATGCTTAATTAAATCGAATTACGTTGAAAATGTTAGTGTTTTATTTATAAGACATTTTCATATACCTATCACATTCTCTGAAGAAAAATGGAAAAATACTGAGATAACAGTAGTATCTACCATCCATATTTGGTTACCACGGAAGACCAGTACATGTGCTGAGTGGTTTTTAAATAAATAAAAAAAAAACAATATATTATATATTTATCTGTCTAAATTTTTTACATAATGCTTAATATGTACGTTTGTTGTTCCAGAGACGAATCGTATGCTGGCGAGTGCATCCTTTGTTGGTCTGCTCATCGTGATCGGTCTACCGCTCTGGTGGAAGACGACAGAAGTCTACAGGTATGCCATCCAAAGTTTAGGACAGCTGGTTGCACAGAGTTCAATGCTCACCAGAGGGGGCAGCTGTCCCTAGAGAGTCGTAAATCTTATTTACTTTTACTAATACTATAAATGCCAAAGTTTAGATAGATGGATGTTTGTTAGAGTTTGTAGCCTAAACGGCTGAATGGATCTCGATGAAATTTGGCATAGATGTAGAGGATAATTTGGAAGAACACATAGGCTACTTTTTTTTTAATTCCACCCATACGGAGTCTCGGGCGAAAGCTAGTTAGCTGTCTACAGTCAGAGGGATCTTTCTGTTCTGTAGCTTATATGAAATGTTTCTTCTAACTATATAAATAAACCATACCTCGTCTGCAATTAACACACGATAACGGATACATAACATTTATGTAACCGTTCGATAAAACCGCTATAAGTACATATAAATAAACAAAAACCTCACGCTACGTTATGTAACCATATGTTGTATAAATTATTTAAAGGTCAGGGGTTTATCGCTGCATACGCACTAAAAAATTATATACTTATCACTTTGAAGTCTGAATAAATGCATTAAGAAAATAATTGAAGTGTAATAAGTGAATAGAGTCGTTGATTGGTCACTAAGGAGGACCATTGTAACTCTAAGTGCAATAGAGAGGTAAATAGGGCATAATTGACAGACAATCTCAAAAACAGTGGACGAATGTAGACGCCAGCTACAATACGAGTATATGCCATAATGAGCCGGCATGCTCGGTGTAATACGGCGACCACACAGAAGACAGACGTGAAGTGGTAGTAGCCGGAAGCCTAATTTTAGTCCTTAAAAGGGTGGGAAGGGGAAGTGCGTTTGAAGGAGAAGGAACAGGAAATTTTCTATCCGTATTTGTAGATTAAAGGTAGACAACACATCAGCCATTTTTGATGCAGACGCTTTGCCGCCTTATCATATAAAAAAATCTGATGGAACGTATTACCATCTCTGTCATTCCTTTAAACAATAACAGAGACAACAATACATTAAGAAAATTTCTATCCTTCCAGAGTATCGCTACCATACGACAAGATAAGCGAATTCGACACGCAGGCGCATTTCATCACCACTGAGCTGACAGTCCTCGCTAATGATGAGAAGACCGCAGCTGATGTCACCGAACTCATCAAGAAGACTTTCAAAGACTACGGTGAGTGTAGAAGTTAAACGTAAGTACAGTTGGGGAATCTGCCGGTGTACACCTTTAAGGCTTAGTACGCATTGAGACGAACAGAAAAATCAATACGACATAGATTTTCAATATATCTGTACGAAAACAGATCGGTCGGTACACGACTATATTATCATCCCGTCGTATGCAAGTCACTATTATTTTATTAGTTAGTTGTAAGAGGCGTAGACTATATCGTTGCAAGGAACAAGGCAATGCTTATGAAAGTAGAACACCGCGAATTTACGCGACTGTATATTATGACCCTGACCCAGGGAAGGGGGGGTGGCTGAAAACCAGCTCGACACTGGATCTCAACCAGTATAGGTTAAGCTGAGCTTCCCCCTTTTGCCATCTGTGACAAATTTTCATGAATGTTTCTTATTTTGTATAACACTGTATTTTTTTGGTTGGCAATAAAAAGGTTTTTTTATGACCGATAAATGCAATATTCGAACTTCGAGATCGATTATTATTTTATAACCTTAACACTGAGCCGATTTCAACGAAAGAGACATACAGACAATTACCATCTTTTTTTTAAATTGATGAATAATTTTTAAAAGGCTTTAATGCCATGGAATCACGCATGGATTAATAATGCAGTTCGGTATAAAATGTAGATAAGACACGTGATATTTTTTTTTTTCAGTAAGATTATCGGCCAGTTTCTTAAAATAATTCGCCCTTTACGATAAACTTGCTGCCGGGTTAGTGACCTTGAACTTGATAGTCGTTTTGAATATTGTCATTCATCAAAGTGATAAAATCATAAGCCCGGAATGTAAATATTGTAGTGACGTTTGTTTGGGCCGATATGGCGGGTTTGAAGTTTCCGACGATATGATTTACTTAATGTTAAATGTAAAATTACAACCATTGTATAAACGAAGATGTATAATTATAATAAAGCATAGAAATAGGACTAGAATGACGCTAAATGGATTCCCAATATCTCTGCCTACCCCTCTAGATTACAGCTGTAATTGATTTATATTATTTGTTTGATTTATAACAGGAAATATTGTAGAAACATTCACTTGCAACGGAACTATATCTAGTTCAAGTTATTTGAACTGATATTTATAGAGTACTTCCGTAATTAATTGAACCTCGGACTAGTAATAGAATTAAAGACCTTAACCCGTTTATGTAGAATTAAGACTATTAGTAATTAGATATAAAAAGTACTTTGTAAAGTAAAGTATAGACATTATGGTCCTTCGTAAGCAGGATGTTTTAACTTTTTAAATTACAAAATAAATATTTTTCACAACAAAGCAGCTGTTAATAACTATATCACGATTGTATTACTTTAAAGGTTAAATTATTTAACGTATACGACAAACAATATATGATATCCTTCTATAACATAGAAATGTTAAGTTTACTTGAACGGTATGGTTCCAGATGTTTTAAACCTCAAGATAACGAAGGTCGTACTCCCGGAAGGTTTGCGCAGGAGTCTGGACTCGGTCGCGGATGAACATGAAGCGGTGGAGGAGGTGGGAGGTGCTTACGACCTTACACAGCACAATAAACTGTATGTTGTGCAGCGATCACCGCTCTTCCAGGATGTATGGCTTGGCACTGAGAGGGTTGTGTTCTTTAGGGACGCTAAAGGTATGTCAATTACACTTTGAATTTTTTTTATAGGAAAATGGCAAACGGCTTCCTAGTAATGGTAGCAAAAAATGATAGGCCTACATACTACAAGATAGATAAAGTAATTGCAAACGTGGTTTGTGTATTGCTTTTAAGAAGGGAATGCGCTTTCAATGACCCTTAAGGAAAATCTATGAACTTTATTTCAGCGGCCGATACTCTCGCAAAAGTCTTAAAGCAATGGATCTACGAGCCATCAGTGCTGAGGGGCGCGAGGTCTGAGACGGCGGACTCGACGCGGCGCGTGCGGTTCCCTCCTGGAGAGGGGTACCATGTGGTACTGTCCGTGGTGCATCCTCGGCCACAGGACCTGAAGGTGGAATTAAACGCGAGGGAGGCGGTTGAAGGTGAGTTCTCATATACAAATATGTACTCAAGTATTTCAATAAATATATTATATATACATATCTTCTATGAAACTAGATAGAAGCTACTAGATAAGAACTACATAGAAGATATGAAACTGGACCAATGTCCAGTTTCATAGAAGATATGCTTTAACACTAAAGACCTGTTAGGTTAGTGGTTAGATGTAGGTTTTTTTCACAACCCCACACCTGCTTCCTTCCTCAATAAAAATGATGACGTCACTTGCGCAGATTACATCGGGTCGTTCGTGGACGAGCTGTCCGTGCTGCACAACTTCACGCTCAAGTCGCAGTGGCTCTACCTCCTCAATTTTGACTTCCAGGCTACAGAGGTTTGTCATGTCCCTTGAATGTGACAGAAGTCCCGCTTGCTTATTGTCATACAATATTTTAAATGTTTAAAACAAAATACATTTAGTTATCCAGATAAATTAAATTGAAAATCTCGGTCCTTCGTGAGCAGGATTAATTTGCACAAGTGTTGTTTACACTTACCGTCGCGCTTAACAAACTCAGAATATGATAGTTTGTTACTTAAGCGGCATCTTAGTGCTGCTTGTGAGCACTAAGTTTGGCTGAGTGTGAGTGCAGTAGTAAGAGGTGATCAGGTGAAGGACGACAGCGAGTGGGGGCGGCACCTGGCGGTGCGCGAGGAGCGCCTGCACCTCCTGCTGACGGCGCTGGAGGGGCGCGCCGCCACCCACGTGTCCGACTTGCCCACCCTCAACCTGGCGCTCTATGTGCTGCCCTGTGCACAGGCGCCCCTCATCATATATGACTCCGATAGTGAGTACCACTAATTAAACACTCTGTTTTGTAGAAACATCATCATCAGCCATTGTTTGCTATAGATTGGACATAGACCTTCTTCAATTCCTTCCACGGAATATGCATACACTGAAATACACTGGGTATACAAGTGGTAGAATGTGAAAGACGGAAAACCACATTTATTTATTTAAATTGTTATTAATACTAGCTTTCGCCCGCGACTACATCTGCGTGGTGTTAAAAAAAAACAAAAGTGAGTATATGTTCCTTCCAGACTATCCTCTACCTGTATGCCAAATTTCATCGAAATCCGTTCAGCAGTTTAAGCTACAAACTCAAAAATTTCGCATTTATATAATAATATTAGTATGATTTAAATAATTAAATGTGGTTTTCCGTCTTTCACATTCATCGACTTGTAGAAACACCCAGTGCATTTGTCTATAGATAAAAAAGTATCGAGTCCAGTACAAGCGTTCATGTCCCCGAAGTGGGGGGGCGTGGTGTTCGGCAACCCCTCCCCCGCGGACTGCGGACACGCCCCCTCCTGGGCGCCGCCGCTCGCGCTCGTCATGGGCACCTTCATAGCGCAGCTGCGGGAGCTGCTCGGCATTACGGACAAGGTAATACTGATTCAATTGTTAATTAAAAAAAATGGGTGTGAATACACATGCCAGTAGCTGGCACACTTGCATTCAAGCTTCGCGTTCCAGCTACAGAACTGCGTAAACGTTAGGTACAAGGAATTGGATTTTGTGGTAGTTACGTGCATGCAAGTTGAGGGAGGGATTGAGGGTTACTCTTAATTACGTCGAAAGTCTAAAGCCACTTTAGGTACATGACCGGAGGAACCGCAGCTTAATGGAGCAGTAACATAATGCGGACATCATTATCATTGTTTCTTTTATATAAAAGACAGTAGGTAAACGGGCAGTAGCACGGAGGTGATCATCGCTCAGACATCCGTAATATGTTTTATAGGCAAGTATATCAGGCGCGCACCTAGAGCCGCTGCGGGCGGTGTCCCCGCGCCGCTGGGAGGTGGACGCACTGCTGCGCCTGCGCACGCTGGAGCAGCTCGCCGCCGCGCACCACGATCTGCGCTCGCTGGCGCAGCTACTCGGTATGTCGCTCACTTACAAACACTACATCACTAGATACATACGAACAAATAGTTCTAATCATTGACAAACACATATTTACGTCTCTTTCCCTCTCCCTGTGACACTCGGGCTAAGAAAATAAATCTAATAATATTTCTCTCATCATAATCGGTTCAGTCTTTTAGCCTATAACCCGCCAGAATAGAAATTAGCTTTGTAAATTCCGGTATAAAAATTTACTTATACGCGAATAACGTTACCAATATCAATCGAGTAAAACATCCATCCAAAGGTTATCAGTTAGTATTTCTGCATCAGGTGAGATATCAAACATAGTGATAAACGACGAGGTGGGCGCGGGCATCAACTCCGCGGTGACGTCATCGGGCGCGGGGCGCGCGGCGGCGGAGCGCGGCGCCCTGCTGCCCGCCTACAGCGCCTCGCTGGACGCCTACCTCGCCGCGGAGACCGCCTTCATGGAGCCCAGTCTGCTCGCGCTGCTCTACTTCCCTGATGACCAGAAGTAAGGCTTTTCAAATATCTTAAGATGGTCTCAGTATTTTCTATAAGGTTATTGTGGGACTGACATGTTCTAAGGAACTAAAGTCCCTATAAAAATAAAGAAAAAAAATACCTTACCGGTTTAAGGATGTCTGCGCGTGCGCAATTCTCCTTTAACTTTTAATAACACAAATATCTGTCTTTGTCGCCAATTAAAAAATCATGGCATTTGGCGGTGTTCCTCTATGAAAACAAGTTGCTTGAACGTTTTTATCTTTAATTTTTATCTTTTAAACATTTAATATGATTATAACTAGCGTAATTAACTTAAACGCCAAGATGGCGCGCTATTCCAATACGTCTAATGACATTGACAGCTGTCAAATAGGGACGGGACGTCTATGTCGATAATCTAGTGTTGCGCCAATCCTCCAGCGCAGTACTAATTTTCTTCTTAGCAATACTTACAAGTGTTTATAATTTTTAATCCGAATTTAAATAAATTGTTTTTTGTTTCCAGATACGCAATCTACATTCCTCTGTTCCTGCCCATCATGTTCCCAGTCGTACTGTCTCTGAAGAACTTGTTGCTCTGGTTTAAAAAGAAACCTCAAACTAAAGAGAAGACTGATTAAAATGTATTGTTTATTAATATAGTTTATTAAGATAATGGAATTTTATTTGATACCCAACATACCAAACGTCTTTAGTTAAAAATTCAAAATTAAAAGAGAATATTTTTCGATATCGAAAATTCACATGAAATTATTGCCTTTCGGCATCATTAGAGTTCATTTAAGTAAATATCCTGAGATAATGTATATTTATAAGGTACTAGCTGTTGTTCGCGCCTTCGCCTGAAAAAAATATAGCCTATGTTACTCACAGATAAATTACCTTTCTAACGGTGAATTTTCAAAATCGACCTAATAGTTTTTGAGATATTACAATACATATAAAAATACAAATCTTTTCTCTTTATAACAGTATAGACTAGGGGAAATAAAACAGTGTATATGCTTCACATTACAATATATTAATATGTAGAACTGAGGTACTTCGTCACAATCAAAATTCATTTTAAATTCTTAAATCCTATACAATATCTATGCAGTATTTGTAGCAACTGAATATTGTCTTGAAAGCGATTTGTACATATTTGATAAATATTACACAAATCAAGTAACTCATTAAAAAAAAATAACTAAAATTTGCAAGACATAAAAGGGCATATTTTTTTTAAATTATTTTTTAAGATAAGTTTTGCAATCGCTTTCAAGACAATTTACCAAATTATGACGTAAAAGTGACAGTGCAGAATATATTAAAGTGTAATTCATTCTACTTTATTAGAAACTAGCTGCTCCCTTGCGGCTTCATCCGCGTGAAATTATAAAAACTTTATTTCATTGTTTACATTTGTCAAATTATCATTGCAAATGTCAAAATGACATGACATGATGACAAACCATGGCAATCTTGATTCCTTGATGTTGGCAGCAACTTATGCTCTCTTTCCCACATTAGGGTTTTTATCCAAAATATTTACCCCCTAAGTTTAATGGCGTGAAAATATACATATTTAAAGCGTGACGTAAGAGTATGGCTTTTTATTAAAAAAAGAATTATTCAAAAAAATGCTGTGATTGCTGACATCTTAGGCAACAAAGAAGTGTGTGTTTTTATTATATTAGTATAGATGAGATTGAGATCGTGGGAGATGTTGATATGTTCCAACTCGTTTTAGTATCCACCTAGCCAATATACAAAAGATTATTCATTAAATTTTGGTCAAAGAAATATAACATTATTTTAATTATATAGTACTTTTATTTTTTAATTTAAACAATTGATTATAATTACAATAGTGGCAGAACGAAGAAAGACTTTTATCATTTCAAAAAATTAACGCCGCTCTATTATTTGTGAATCACAAAATGGCGGGAATTTTAGAGGAGATTTTTCAAATGCCATAACAATTATTTACTTTACAGCTTACACATTATATTCAAAACTCAATTAAATATCTACATATATACTCAAAGGCTTATTTTTGCTCTGATATTATTAACCTTTTGTGCAGAAAATTAGTTATAAAATCAACCAAAATAAACCTATTCTACTATAACACAGGCTTAAATAATTTCTAGCATTTTGAACTGTTAGGTATTTTCATCTCTGGCAACATTAACGACAAGACAGTATTCGGGAAACTTTTAAATCACAATAACGGCAATCATTCAAATGGTCCAGCATTATGACTCCAGCCAGTCGGTCTCTGTGAGCATGGCTACATTCTCCCCCTTGCTGGGCCGGTACTCTACCTCCCAGAGGGAAGTGACCAAGACCAGAGTCTCCCCCTCTACAAGTTCTAAATTCAGGGTATAACAAATATCTTCGCACGGCGATCGCGGCTTTAATTGTATGAAATTCTTGCCTTTTAGCTGCGAAATTATCACCAAACCAACATCTAGTTCTAGGAACTTATATCTATGGGTGTCATAGTTTTTAGAGAGAAGTAACCAATTGAAGTGCGAAGGGGGGATGTGGGGGGAGAGAAAGTAAGGTCTGGGTGCGAGGAGTCGGAAAGACTTGACGGCGCGGATGTCGCAGTTCTGGAAGTGCACGAACCAGCTGGGTATGTTGGTGCTGGTGATTCTGGAAACGATCTCCTCAAGGTCCATGGGCTGTCGGCCGAGGCGGATGTTGGTAAGGACGCGGCAGGGAACAGAGTCGCGCAGGCGGCCGTCGTCGCCGATGAAGCTGGTCAGATTGAGGTCTCGGGAGAGTGACCAGTCGTAGTGCGCATCCTCGACAATGACAGGTGCACCGCGCACCAGGTGGTGGTTGAACACCTCGTTGTAATTGGAATCAGTAACGCGGGCGATTGTCTCTGAAAAATTATAAATGTATATAAACTTTCGTGTCTCCTATATCTGTTAAAATGAATTATATAAATATTTTATCTTGATGCTAATAAGAAAATATAACGATTATTATTAAAATTATAAGAGAACAAGTTTTGGCATCTATTTCTACTTAATATTTTCTATAACTTACGGATGGATTCACATGATATACAATCCGCTGGTGAAATCAAATCGTTGTCCAAGTTGTGGGGCTGCGACCTCTCGATCAGGCATTTATTGTAATACAGCGGAGTCCAGTCCCAGATTGGAAGTAATCGGATTAACATCATTCTGGCGAGGGCGGCAGCATGCCATTGGAAACTATCCGTCTGGCTCACGGTGTACCCTATAGCTAACACCATCACTACACACAGAATTGTGCGTGTCCATCTCTTAATGGATGCTTTCCTCACGGCCGAAGTTAATGGGCGACATATTATGTCCATATCCTCATCTGATATTCCTGCCTCTTTACAATACTCGTAAAAAGAACGCACTTCCGAATTAATTAACTCGAATTTCTCCTGTTGGGTCATTTTTGCCGCGTTTTTCAAGCTCATTTTTAGCGTGACCTACAATCCGCCACGACCACCGCCGCGATCGATATTTAACTTGCGTTTTGTCAGAGCTTATCGATAAACGAATTTCGCGCGCGCGCGATAAGGGTTTCCTGTCAAACCATAAATAATACCATAGCCAATTAAGTTTTTAATTTAATCAGTAACATTAGAACCAAATGGTGACTTGCGGATAAGAAATCGAATTTTTGGAATTTGCATCAATAAAATATCTATAGGTACGTCTGTAATAATGATAAACAAATGTCAATTCTCAACATTCCTTACGGATATCTTTTACATTTTTATTTGTGAACTAATTTATTTTTGCAACATTTGCCCTTATTTTATAAATATTCATAACGAGATAGAGATAGAGCCGAAAAAGATAACTACTTAGATAGTGAAAAAATTAAATCTATACAGTTATTATTTATCAATTTAAATACATAAATGAATATTTCCTTAGATTAATTACTCCTAATGTTTTAATTCTATATCATTGAATACCGTATAATAGAAAAAAAACAGTTTTTATAAAATTTATAAAAAAACAGTAGGAATATTAATTATAATTAAATACTTTCTTAGCATTTCTGAAATTAAATCTTCAAAAAAGAAAAACAAAAGTCTTTTTTAGGATGGCAATTTTATAAGTCAAGTACTTTTCCGCCATATTGGAAGTTCACAAGTGGAAGTCGATCAAACACCAACCTTTTATGAGATTGGAGTTTATAGTGAAAAAATTGTAACTTTCAAAATAAAGCAAAATTAATATAACTTATTTAATTTTTCGTTACATATACGAACAAAGTTTTTATGAGCGTGTTGTAATTTTTGCAATTCTTTTGATGAAAACGTCACAGCGCCATGTTGTATTCCTGCGCTGATTGCAGGCACGAGAAATCTGCCAACCCGTTTATTTTTTGGGATTAGACCCCGAGAATAAATCAAACTGCGATTTTGTATTCAAATATATTTTAATTTATATTTGTTGGCAAATGTCAAACAACTTTAGTGAATTCGATGTATCCCTGTTGTCGCATTTCGAGTGTTAACTCTTAATTTCAACTGCAGTTTAGTGCATCCGCGAAAGTTGAAAGGACTGTGTTGTAAAAGAAAGAAGTGATAATTAGCCAAAATTCCGGTCCCTACGCGCAGACGAGAAGGTGCCTACCCGCCGGGGCAGTCGGGCGAAGGAGATATGAACAACAAGCGCAAAAATCGCCAAGGGCCGCCGAGGTAAGGACAGTTTAGTTAACTTTCAGTATCGGTGTGACATGTCTTTGTTATTTGAACTAGACGTCGATGGCTTTGCGAATACTCGCCGTCCCCGTTGTCAAATTGACAGATTTTAGTTGTGTGAGCTTAGTGTAAAATAAAGATTGTAAACAAAAGTGTCGATTGTGTACGTAGTCTTAGGCGCGGGACACGCCGCCGTCGGAAGACGTTGGGATAGCTGTGACCGCGGCCGCCTTTAGATGTTTGCCCTACTTTTCTATTAGAATACCCACTTGTGATCAGCTGATCCTAGCTGCTGTAATGACGATCCAATTTTAACTAAAATGCAGTTTTCGCACTCGCCGACATTCAATCAATACCAGTAACAAATCAATAATGGTACTTGTGGGACAGTAACTGGCAGTGTTGAAACCTGGAAACATTGTTAGCATTAATTTGGCTTTTCTCTCTCCAGTGTAGTGTAAAATTTAATTAAATCTGGCAACATTCCAGAGCTTTTTCAAATATTCTCATCTATTGGTAAAGTTTTGTCATTTTAATACCATATTTTTATTAAATATTGGCTATCATAACATATTGATGAACAATGTGAGAAGTCATGTAACAATTCTTTTTTTTTGTTTTTTTTTTCTATATAGTAATAAATTTATTCAACAGCTGTGATTGTACTTCATAATTATTCAATTATTTAGGTAAAAAGACAATAAGTTGCAATGTTACATAACAAGATCAATAAAAAAAATAATTTTCACGCATAGAATACTAATATTAAAAAAAAAAATCAGATGATTTTTGTTTGTTTCATGAGTTTAAACACAATGGTAAAGAAAGTGTGTAATTATGATAAAATAATAAACTTATTGCATCAAAAACTAGCAATTAGTAACAATTTAACTCTTTCAATCATGTTTTACAAATTGTTATATGAAAGAGGGTAAATACAAAATCATTTTATGGAATCCATGATAAAGGGAACTTTTATTAATTACTGATTGAAAACTTTACAATTGTTTCTCATTTCAATTGAAAATTATATAAACAAACGAACTTCAAATTCTGTACTCAGTAGGCAATTGGCTTCTTTTTCCAGTTAATGAAAATTTTAAAAATACAAATCAAGGTAATATTTACCAATTTCAGTGGTAATCTAGTACTCATCTGCAATTTGGTCAATGCAGAATTAAAACAATGTAGCCTATAATGTTCAAGCTACTTATCAGCTATCTCCCCATCAAAATAAGTCCAGCTTTTCCGGTAATAGCCCATAAGAAATGTGGCCTTGTGGATAGGTGGATAAAATCTTTAAAAAGTATATTTTTACTATCAGCAATACAATATGTTAATAAAATATGTATAGTTATGTATGGTATAAAAATTTTGTCTTTGAACAAGATATAGGTTTTTTTTTTCTAAGTATTTTTCTTACTATCTTGATGGATTAACAATGTAGATCATCTTAAAATGATATAATTGGACAAGGTTCTAATTGGATAGCATAGAAATGAAAGTTAAAAGACCAATAACCAAAAATGCTTAAGATTGAACAAAGTGAAAGTTTTAAGCTATGCATATAATTGCAGAAACCACATTTTTGAAATAGCTATTTAAATGTATACTGATAGATTCTAGTCTTTAACACTTCTATCTATTGAAACATAAAAAAAAAATATTTTTAATCTAACCAAGGGGTTAAGCAGAGTTATGTTGCTGTAGTGCTGTAGCCTTCTTTTCTTTTTGTATTATAAAGGAGGAATATCATAATTATACTTCATTAATATAGTCTTGAATAAAACCTAATATTTAAAACCTTTTTTTAAGTCTTACATATTACTAATATAATTGCAAAAGATTGTATGGATGGATGTGGATGTTTTACATCTGTGTCAAATTATATTCAGACCTGATAAGCAGTTTTGGAGATACATAGTGTTAAGTAATTGGTGCAACACTAGATCTTCGGCATACATGTCCCATCCCTAATGACAGCTGTCAATGTCATTCTAAAGTATTGAGGATAGTGCTCCATTCTGGTGGGAATCAGTAGTTTGTGTTAAGTTAATTAAGTTGCAAAGAGTGAAATACAAAATATTAGTAGTCTATCTAGCTTTGTAACAAGATTAAAATTTTGAAATGAAAACTCAATTACGCTGTCTCATGTTCAATTTTGAATCTCCTTATCTTAACTAAGTATACAAATTTACTGTCAGTAGCTATGTTGTAATCCTTATCAGTAGGTTTAATGACAGCGTAAGTTGTTCATTGAAAAAAAAATAGCTTTACAAGCATTTATTATAGTAATGATTTATTCGCAATTTAATATTGTCAAGTCATAGCTAAAATTATTCAATAGTGATTAAATTCAGAGGCCTTGTATGTATTAGTTATTTAGTTAGGGACGGATGAAAGGAGAATACATGTGGCAGAAATGCGAATGTTAAGATGGATGTGTGGGGTAACCCGATTGGATAAGATACGAAATGAGTATATTAGAGGAAGTTTGAGAGTAGCACCAGTGGTTGAGAAAATAAGGAGTAAAAGGTTAGCGTGGTACGGGCATGTTATGAGAAGGGATGAATCGCATGTAACAAGAAGGACGTTAGTTATGAATGTGGAGGGGTACATCGGTAGAGGTAGACCTAGAAAGAGATGGATGGATTGCGTGAAAGGTGACATGATCAAGAAGGGAGTGATGACTGAGATGACGGATGACAGAGTTATTTGGAGGACGAAAACCCGGTGCGCCGACCCTACGGGAGTAGGATAAGGAGGAGATGATGATGATGATGAGTTATTTCACATATTGTATTGAATATTAGTAGACAGTTTTAACTGAACAGTTGAACTGTTGAGTTAATATTTTGTATGCACAAATTTAACAGTACAGTGCAACTGACAGTTAAAATTTCATCTATACTTGCATAGTTTTAACTAAACACCCCTCTAGGTAAATTGACTTTCAATTAATGCTGATGCTACTAGAATCGACAAAATGTAGCACATGATTTCATATCGAGGCACCGGGTTTTCGTCCTCCAAATAACTCTGTCATTCGTCATCTCAGTCATCACACCCTTCTTGATCATGTCACCTTTCACGCAATCCATCCATCTCTTTCTAGGTCTACCTCTACCAGTGTACCCCTCCATATTCATAACTAACATTCTTCTTGCTACATGTGATTCATCCCTTCTCATAACATGCCCATACCACACTAAGGTTACTCCTTATTTTCTCAACCACTGGTGCTACTCTCAAACTTCCTCTAATACACTCATTTCGTATCTTATCCAATCGTGTTATCCCACACATCCGCATTTCTGCCACATGTATTCTCCTTTCATTTGTCCCTTACTGCCCAACATTCAGAAGTTATTGTCGGTTCCATACATTTTTGACTTATCAATCATCAATATTGATAATTGATCAATTAAAACCCTCAGTTAGGTCTGAGGGACTGTAGGAAACTTAACAAATGTCCCATTCATTTGTCATAACAATTATTTGCATAAAAGTTTCAAGTATTTTGTTTAGTTTCTGTGTAAAATATGGACTTTAGTTCTTGTTATGTAAATATTATACTTGCTAATTATTGAATAAATATTGCTTAAAAACAGTTGCTTGGTGATAACTATGGAATAAAAAACATAATTTGTTGCTACAGCATGTTTGTGCTGTGTTTTTTTAAAATGATTTTTTTTTTTAATTTTATTTTATTACCAAATGTTACAAATGCAATTTAATTATGAATGCAAATTCTAGTAATTTCATTTTATATTGTATTGTTGATTGAATAAAATCAGACACTCCTTTCTTTGAAAGCTAGACTTGCAACATGCAAGATTATAAATTTAGAAATTAAAGAATTTAGAGCAAAATTTGAATTTTAGATTTTATTATTGAATATATTTCAATGTAGACTCAAATACATGCTCAGTATGGTGTGGATAGAGATTAATTGTTTTCTATTACAGTTATCTGCTTTGAAAAAAAGTAAAGGTACTAGTGGTCAAGTAAAGTAAGGTAATTAAATGGAAACCATAGGAAACCAAACAATGTGAAAATGTTGCGTAAATCTACTAGTCTGTTCAAACAAAATCAACTATAAAAGATAATTAAATGAAAACTAATAATTGATCTTTTGATGATTAAGTTATAATCAATTATTTTACTGGTTTAAGGGCCTGTCCCACCACTGGCTGATAGGGACTTGGATAGCTTAAAAGTGACGTCACTGTCTGATAGAGTACCAAAATCCGATATCTCCATCACATATTTTATTTGTTGGATCTGACAATTTATAAGAATTGTGGGACAGGTCATAAATGTTGTTTTTATAAATGTTTTGTAAACTCATATTGAGTGGTTTCAAGTGAATCTCATGACAGAATAAATGATTAAATTAGTACTTTGTAAAATTGTTACTGTTGTAACATTAATGTTTAGTACAAAATACAAAAGTAACAATTTTGAATGACATGCGTTTTCTCAGTATTACATGTAGTTGATGATTTTTTTTCCTGGTGTTATGAAGAGATTTTCCTTCAAATTTTATTCAAAAAAATACCCAATTTTACTTTAATCAACAATTTTATTTTTAGTTACCCCCAATGAATTAGTCGAGTATTATTAAAGAAAAAAAAAATAACTGAAAAGAAATCTGCTGGGCGCATATTTGACCGAATCTTAGTAGATCTAGAACAATTTCACACATCCAGATGTGATAAGTTCCATTTGCTAAGTTGCGTTAAGTTTTACTTCAGGTTACACAATTAATCTGTTGATTTTTGCTATGCGAATAATAATTATTTTTTAAACACTTTAAATCATCAATAGAAGAATTTTGTTCCTAAAAATTATGTAATTAACTTGGTTGCAGATATTTTCCAAATTTTTTACCTTTGACTTTATTTCAGTGTGTTTTGTAAGGACGAGCTTATGCGTTTGCAATTTTTTATAGTACAAGGTAAACGAAGAACTTACTACCGGAAATCGCCAAAATAGCGAAGCGACAGACATCTGCATGGGCGCTGTCCATAGATATCTGCATATGCTGATGCCTTGCTTACCATTCATCAAAAGAAGGAAGATATGGGAAATATCCTCCTATGCAAGAAAGAGGTTATTTCCCATACTCCGCCAAATCCACTTCCCCTTCCTATCTTTGTATGAACAGTGTGGAAAGGGGAAGAGAAATTAGACCTTCGGAAGGCATCTATAAGGGAATTTTTCGTGATATTTAATTTTCTTTACTCAAAACAACTGATAATATGTTACTGGCATGTCGCCTCGGGGTCGTAAGATATTCAAGAGAAATAATATAATATAAAATTGTAAGGTAATGATGCAGATTGTAACTGCCGATACCTATGGTCAGCGTAGTTTTGCCAAATGCGATGATAAAGTTGACTGTTTTGTTTGTGAACAGGTCGCCTCGGGGCCGCGTGGTGGCGGAAGGCGTGTACAGCAACGCGCACTTCATGCACGCGGCCACCTCCCACGTGGGGGACATCGTGCAGGTGCTCACCCAGTCGGGCAGCCTCTGGGAGGGCGTTTTTAAAACGTTCAGCGCCCAGTTTGAGGTCAGTTGCACTATTTTGTTGCGTAATGTTTAAGTTGTCTGGTTTTATATGGAATACATTTTAGAAGGACAAGAGGACACCGGAAAAGGACAATTAAAATGCTTGTTTTTTTGTTTTACACGTTTTTATTTAGTTACTAGTGCGCAAACACCGAAATCCGCGTTCAATACTCAGACCATATAGTATTTTTTTTTACTTTTAGTTACATCATAAAAAATACGCATTATTTTACTACAATATTGGCTATCTGATATTGTATTTTTTTTTTTCAATTAATCTTAAAATATAAGGAACAATTTAAATCCTTGTGACAATGTAGCTTTTTACATCCGTAGATGTAACCGGAATCACGTTATAAACTTGTTTATGTTCGGGGAATACCCGGTTTGTATTTTAACAAAGTTGAAGAGTTATGTCTGCACTATGATTATTGAATTTATAAAGACTACCTTTCGCCCGCGACTTCTTCCGCGTGGAATAAAAAAAATCAAAAGTAAGTAGCCTATGTGTTCTTCTAGACGATCATATATATCTATACCAAATTTCATCGAAATCCGTTCGGTTGTTTTGGGTACAAACTCTAACAAACATCTATCCTTCCATCCATCTAAACTTTATTTATAATATTAGTAAGAGTGAAATGTAAAAATTCTAGTTGGTCTTCTTCACTAGGTATTGCTAACTTATTGGATTAATCCGCGACCAAGTTTTAGCACCCTACTCTTGAAAGGGGGGAGAGTTGTAGTGCCACAGAGTCGCAATTTATGTTAACACTATAAATTTTAATTATATAAAGTTATCTATAAATGATAACGTTAGAAATCCATCGACTCGCGCCAGCAGATACCTTGAATCTTGAATTTTGATTTAGTTGTCTCAACTATAACTAAATCATTAATTAAGCATTTTAGTGTCGTTTCTTGTACTAAATTTACACTAGGAAAAGAGTGGCATGTACCTAGTCTATAAATAATTCATGTCCTTACTCCTATGTCGTAATTTTTAAGTGGACTATAAAAATGTAATTGATTTTTTACTCAGACATTTTTATAAGTTAAAAGTTCGCTAACCTGACGTGTGATTCTAAAGCCGTCTGAAACGCCCTTTGCTATACTCAAGTTTTTGCAGACGGAAAATTAGTCTCGGTGTCGCCGAACTGACGACCTTAGGTTTGGCGCGGTCGCTGAACCATCGCAGACTTCAATCTCACGAATAAGGGTTTCGCAATTCCAAAAATCATCTAAGAAATCGATTTGTGGTAAAATAGACTAAATTTCAACCGCGACAAAAAAAAATATATTTTTTTCGCGAATTTAAAAAAATCACACAGTAGCATATATGATCTACTATCCTCTACATCTATACCAAATTTAATCGAAATCCGTACAACTTTTTAGGCTACAATTTCTAACAAACGTGCATCCATCCATCCATCTAAACTTTCGCATTTATAATATTAGTATGATTTTGGATGTTTAAGTTCCTTGCACTCTAGAGCCCTCCCGTGTAAGAATCGTGTATCCCACCGTTTGCTTACAGCGTACAATGTATAAAAAGGGCGTCGCCAGCCCATGACCTAGGTCTAGGGGGCTAACACTTGTTCTTATTCGAAGAAGTTTTTTATCTATTTTAAATGTATCGCTTCTTTGAAGGGCAGAAGGGGCTGCCCTTGTCAGCCTCAATTTATGAGTATAACAAAGTGCATAGGCGACCAGAGCTAGACGAGTTTATAAAGACGTTCAACATAAATAGACGGGACAACGCGAATAAAACTGTGTTAATTTAGTTTGACATACCTATTATGTTTGTTTGCTATAAATGATTATGAAAATGATTGTAGGTGGATTCGGATGCTCGGTCGGATTGATTGATTAAAATCTATGTTGATAACCTATCGTTAGATCAGGAGAGACATTTTATAAAGGACAAATACATCAGCATTTGTTAAATAGGTACGGATATAGGACAGGGACGTAATAGACGATGGCCGGGGCTGGTGAAGTGCATCGTCCCCCGCCGCGCGCTGCCGCGCCCCGCCGGCCCCGGCCGCGCTGCAAACTGGGTCGGATCGATACACGCACCGGCTGCGCTCCTTTTCACCTCCCCCCTACACCTCCCCGTCCCCTGTCCCCCGTCCCCCGCCCCGCGCAGCCCCCACCAGGGACCTGCGAATCAATCCCTGTAACAGTGCCTGCAGAATTCTGTAAAGCTCTAGTTGAACACTAGGCACCATCTTGTGCTAAATGTGCTTTGTGCTTGATATCAAAGAAGTTTAAAAGTGTTTTTTGTGGACAATGGATGGTCAAATAATGTTGTTCCAACAACCCGTTTTCTTCATAAGCAGATCTGTAATAAAAGGATATAGATATGGAATGGACGCAGAAGATTATGAAAAGGTGAGCACTTACTCCCCGCATATTGAATTGGCAAATGAGTAACAAGGTCGCTCTTTTGCCCGACGTGACAATACAAGCGCTATTCAACCTTCTTAAGTTTAAGGTTACGTCCTTGGTCAGATTTACTCATTTTTTCAGTAGCTAGTTAAATTAGCGATACTGTCGAAAGATAATACTAAGTCGCGGATATGTATGTGAAACAAGGGGAGTTATAATTTGTACTCTTTACGGTTTATGGGTCAGGGGCGTTGGGTTTTTTCTTTGTTTTTTAATTAAGGAAATAGGTCTATTAAGCTAAGGTACAGTACAGATTTAAAATTAAAGGTAACCAATTCAAGTATTTACGTCATATTAAGGTCAAAAATCTGTTGCTGCTAGCTAAAGTAATTTTACGTTCATAATTTCAGACATTGTCCTTGTATAATTTGTTATAACTATTTTATTAGCCAATATATTTAATGTACATTTAAGTAAGCGTTTAGAATTTATTCACAGAAATTTACAACGAATATTAAAGCGTTGCAGTGCTTTCATTCAGAGTACTTTAATCTCGTCTGTTCAACAAATTCATAGTACCGAAATTGCATCCCTCGGAACATAGTCCTTTGTAGTACAGTTTTGTTTCATATAGAAATTTCTAGACTAGGATTTTCATTAACATGGCTATATTAAATTACACGTTGCTTTATGCTACGCTTTGATAACTGAAATTAATATTGTGTTGAATACTTTATACAATGGATCTTGGTACTGATTTCTCACTAAATCTTCACTAAGGGACGCTTACTGACACATTAGCAACTGCGCGTAGCTGTTAGTACTTGTGGCGCGCGCAATTGTCATCATCCGTGCCCGCGCCTTCAATATGAACACTGCTACAATATATGTTTGAAATTATGCGACCGCGATCGGGCCCCCGTGGAAATATGAATTGGTATTTATACTTTTGCAGTTCTGAGTAATACAAAACACTAAAAAAATTACAGTAACACGCAAATGGACTGGAGTCTATTATAATCATTTAACAATAATTGTTATTACATTGTACTGTAATTTCTTACTTGAATTACGGCAAATTTGTTGTAACAAAGCCCTTACAAAATCTACTTTCAAACGACAATAATGTATGTACAAATCTAAATAAGAGAACAAACATAACAGCGGTAGATACGTGTTCTATTTTTAAAAATGTCGTAGATGTCAGTAACTTCCGGTAGGTTCCGAGCCCCTCAAGAGAACGTATAGTGAGCTGATGAAATATGGCCTAAGTTAATGCTACCACGATCTTAAATATAAATTTTGAATATTTTCCGGGTCAATTGTTTTACAAATAAAAAAACGTCTAACAGATACAATCATGAATGGACTTATCTCGGATTGTTTCGAAAACGAAAGTGCCATCGACCTGGTGATCTTCAACCTTTGTCCGACGATAAACTTCTAGTTCTCCATACCACCGCCAGTTGGCGCTAGTTATCGGATTGGAAGAAAAGGGATTATTCCCAACCGTCACCCAGCTCTGTCCCCACGTGGAGATACAAGAAAAGGTTTTCCTTCCATGGTCAAGAGATTTTATAGTAACAAGGAAATTGTGCGAATAAAATGAGTAAGCGAAAAGTTCGCCAAATCAACGTCATTTATTGTTTTTTTATTAAAACAAGCGATCAGCTGTGGCTTTGTAGTCGGCATTTTATTTGACTACTATTAATGTTTACTATTTTTACATAACTAAGCAAAAATTTGCTTACATTCTTGCGTTTAGTTACTCAACACCTAAACAATATCTGAACATGCAAATTACTTCTCGTTTAATTTATTTTCTAAGCTATAATCGTCTTTATTTCAACATGTTTAAAGCTTAAATTGCGTTGTGATGTGTCACTGTTTTACTTCCTAGAAAGGTGATATGAAGGTGTGTCGATGTCCGGCCCTGGTGTATTTAAAACATTTAATGCTACAGAAGAATAACACGTATGAATAGTTAGACTATTGTGAACTATTTAATTTATGAATACCCTCAAAAAGTAGAAAACTCAACTAGACTAAAATCTAATGCGTTTTAAAATTGCATACGTCTACTCTGTTACGGTGATTATGTTAAAATTGCACATATTGATTGTATTTAGCGAGAATATTGTCAGTTACGTGAGCTATGGGCGTGGCTGGTTGCAGTGCTGGTCGATACTGTGACGTAGTGCGCGTACTGCATGTAATCTTTGTTGTCTATACTACTCTCGCCCTGCTATCGAATATGACGCATTCGTACTATACTTAGGGACACACTAAGTGTAGACTTACGTTATACAACGAAACCTTTTTCGAACCTTTTTTTTCTAAGCGCTCACTTATAATCAAATGGTGATAATTATATTCTTTTTGAGTGGAATTTTTCGACTCATTTTACGTCACTTAACCTTTAAACTTCAAAGCAAGCTATATGAAAAAAACTTATCCGCAGCCTAAACAATGGCCCCCTGTGTTTACGAAGTATGAAGTATCGTACACAATTGTGATAAATTATTACTAAAGCAGTACTGCAATGCTCTCTCAACTTGGAGTAATATATACTTTAACACCAAGGTGTTACAGTCTGAAATTCTTTGAGTTAACAGTAGGGAACCTTTGATCGTTCGTATACCAGGCGAGATTTCTGCTCTCTGATCAGTGAGTTGCCCAAAATATGTCGCGTTGGTTTGCCACATCTAATCTATACTTATATACTAATATAATAAAGCGTAAACACACACTTCTTTGTTTCCTAAGATGTCGGCAAGTACACCATATTTTTGAAACTTTTTTTTTAATAAAAAGCCCTACACTTACGTCACGCTTTAGGCTATATATTTTCACGCCATTAAAGTAAGGGGGTAAATATTTTGCATAAAAACCCTAATGTGGGAAAGATACCATAAGTTGCTGCCAACATCAAGGAAGCAAGATTGCCATAGTAAGGTAATTGGTATTTTGACATTTGCAATTGATAATTTTACAAATGTAAATAATAAAATTTGATATTTTCATGCGGACG
Organism: Papilio memnon; assembly: GCA_003118335.3. Taxonomy (NCBI): domain Eukaryota; kingdom Metazoa; phylum Arthropoda; class Insecta; order Lepidoptera; family Papilionidae; genus Papilio; species Papilio memnon. The sequence goes on from LD689134.1 coordinate 513,789, forward strand.
AAGTCGCATGGGAACAGCTAGTTTAGGTTATGAACGGTAACTTGAACTTGCATAAATGCGTAAAAAATTATACCTAATTTATCTATTCTGTTATCACTTCCTTCCTGTGTTGATCCATCATTTATAACTGACAAAGAATTGTTTATGTACTTTATCTAAATGGTGATAAATATACTAGAATGTTAAAAAAACTCGGAAACGCATCACTGAATTTGCAAACAATTTTACATACAAATAGGTTACAGACTGGAATACTGTAAGGTTTTCCCGTGAGCTAGAAATAATGTCAAAGCTAGTTATTAAACAAGTCATCCTGATATATACGTGGTTATTCTGTACATAATGACAGTATATAAGGGGAGTCTGTTGACCTCGGCATCCCTAATCCGATATGATGCTCGCACATAAAGCCCGGACAAGGTTGCCACGTAATGTCAAGGAGTGGAAGATTCAAATAACTCAAATAACGACGTAGTTTAAAGTCATACTTCATACTAATATTATAAATGCGAAAGTTTGGATGGATGGATGTTTGTTAGAGTTTGTAGCCTAAACAGCTGAACGGATTTCGATGAAATTTGGCATAGATGTAGAGGATAGTCTGGAAGAAGACGTTCTACTCGCTTTTTTTTTAATTCTGCGCGGACGGAGTTGCTGACGAAAGCTATTATAGTAAATTTGTATTTTGTGAACTATTTTAGACTTAAAAAGATTATCTTAGAATCATTTTAAACTTTGAATTTTGTTTAAATTTGATATAAATATGTGAAGGACATGTTGGTTAATATTTTATTTTGTTGACAGGTGGTGCTAGAAGTAGCTCACCGCGTGGATCAAGAAGGCGTGGTCGCGGTGGACTCTGTGGTGGAGAAGTTGATCTTCAAGCCTCAAGACGTGGTGTCCATTCGCGCGAAGGACTCCGACCTGGAGTACGCCACGCATGATGTGTTCCAGACTGATACGGCCATTAGCAAGTTTAATGGTCAGTGTTGTAACAAATCTGTTATTACAGGAACTCATTTGTATAAGTGAGATCAATGTTGAGTAAAATGATGCTTTGAGCTTTACATCTAATCCAATGAAGAATGATAGACCAAAAGATCAAAAATCTTTAAAATATGTCATTCACTTAGATGACCTTCATTTAGTCATCTAAATGAAGGTCCTTGCTAGTGGCTGAGAATTTAAGTAACCATGGTATCGTTTGTTTTTTTTTTTTAATTTACTCATCCTATTATTTTAATAGCGTAAAAATATATAACCTAAAGCCTGTCTAAGGGGTTTTCATTAAAAAAATATGCTGTACTCACAGCCTAACTTCACACAATCTCACTGACACCAAAAAAGTTTGTTTACGCTTTATTATTAGTATAGATTTGTCGTGTTGTATAGGCAACGGTCGTACAGCAGAAGAGCGTCACTTAGAGCCGTGGGACGGTTGTGACGGCGAGGGCGGGGACGCGCCCTCTTTGAACGGCGACGCGCGCCTCGACGAGCTCGAATTGGACCATCGCGCTAACGGCTGGGACGCTAACGACATGTTCCGTAAAAACGAGGAGGTGTACGGCGTTCACAGCACCTACGACCACTCCCTAGCAGGGTATACGCTGCCGCTGCAGAGGAAGGACACGCAGGATTACAGGTATACGAAAATTCATCGATGACAATCCTATTTTCGGCACTACATGCAATACTTTAATTATTTATTTCCATTCGGTATTTCTGAACCGATACGACTTAGGGTCCTTCAAGAAGCGAGCTTATCATTTTCTGAAAGGCCGGCAATGCATCTGTGTTCCTCTGGTGTTGCGGATGTCCATAGGCGTTGTTGATCATCTCGGTGTTCCCGCCGCTCCCTTGCACCTTTTTGTTATAAAAAAAAATAAGTAGTATGAGTAAGGAATTGATATAAGTAATAAAAAAATTATTTATCTAAAGTACAGAAACCGAAGCAACTGTTTTTAGAAGAATTTGTTTTTCTCGATTTGTCTGTGGGTTTGTGTGAGCTAATCTCGGCAACGGCTTAAACGAATTTTAAACAGTTTTCACTAATAATTGTAGTATATTTTACTTAAAATTTATTTCATTTAAATCACTGGATAAATAAGAAAGTTATTACACTTACGAAATATCGATATCCAATCCTAAACTTAGCCTAGCAGCGAATGTAGTCGCAAAGGACTATGACTTACAGACAAATAAAAATTTTTTATAGTTTTTTCGATATTACATAAAGAAATTCCAAGTTTATTAAGTGTATAATATGCCTCCGTGTTCAGAGACGCCGAGGCGAAGGCGGAGGAGATAGCAGCTGAGATCGAGAGCGCGCCATCGTACAAGGCGCGCATCGAACTGGAGAACGGAGACGAAGAGGAACGCTTTGCCGCAGTCGTGCGCCCGCAGGACGGCGCGCCCGGGAAATATGTTATACCTAACAAACGGAAACATTTGCAGGTACACACAGACATTAAGCAACTCATCAGTTAAAATTTCTTATACTGTAAGATAATTTCGAAGATTTTGACCTCAATAATGTTAAACAAGTTATCACGTATGTAGCTTTCGGCCGTAACTTCGTTAAGTGGTGGTTAAAGCGTGTAATTAAAAAATAAAAGTAAGTACCGTATGTGTACGTCCAGACTATGCTCTACATCTATACCAAATTTTATCTAGATCCGTTAGCAGTTTAGTCTACAAACTAACTACTCTAACTAATATTATATTAGTATGATTTAAAAAGTCCTTAAAACACTGTTGTATGCAAATGTAGTTTTATTTCAATAACTATTTTCTGTTCAGGGTGGTAAATTAGTGAAGCCGGTGTCGGGCAACGGCGGCGGCTCGCCGGGCAACGGGCCGGGCAGCGGCAAGCCGGGCAACTTCCCGCACCCCGCGCACCCGCAGCACCCCGCGCACGCCCCCCACGGGCCGCACGCGCCCCACGCCGCGCACCCTGCGCACGCGCCGCACCCCGCACACGCCCCACACCCCGCACACGCTACACACGCCCCGCCCAAGGATAAGGAGCACCGGCCCCCACGCCACCACCTCACACCCCCCTCCGACAGACGGCTAGATGACTCACCGGTATGTATAACTTACTAATATTATTAGAATGTAGGGATGTTTGATTGGATAGATGTTTGTATATGATATATATGATACTCTATATATACAAATAGTCTTAATAGATAAATCTGTCATCAAAACCCGTAGTTGATCGAGATTTTTGTCCTAGAGTTCAAAATATTTATCAAATATTTAAAATAAAGTAAAAATGAAGCGAAGAGCATTACAAGTAATATTTATTCTTCTTTAATATTGTATTATCTTTTTTACTGTGTATTTGATTGTATGTAAAATGTATTAAATATGATATAAATGTCAGTCCGGTGCGAGCAATGGCGGGCTGAGCGCGGGCAACAAGAGCTACGCGGCGCAGGCGGGCGGCTACCACGCGCCGCCGCCCTTCCCGCACCACGCGCAGTGAGTCACTCACACTATCACACTGACACTTGCCGCACCAGTTCTCTGTCACAATTTCATTTATATACAAAAATACTAGGATTAAACTTACGTCAACCCTTTGATACCGGCCGCACTGGATTCGACTATTGTGAACCATATCCTAGCATAAGCCTAAGGCTTAGTTGGAATGGTTAAGGGAAATATTAGTAAATTAACAAAAATCTAACATTTTTTTTAAATGTCTTTTGTAGTAATAATATAGATTTTTATGTCCAACAGGCCACAGTCCGGCAAAATGAATGGTGACCCCCGAGGTCCGCCTATTACCAGACAAGGCTTCCCCTCTCACCACCATCATGTGAGTTTCAGTCTTATTGTCTAACACATAAGGTTGTATTTTCGATTAAAATAATCAAAAAATAAAAATTTTGTCCATTATTAACAGAATTCAATACCCTCGGAGCCACGCGCACGGACCCAAGCCCCGCCGGAGCCGAGAGAGCCCCGAGAGTCACGGGATCCGCGTGACCCACGGGATCCCCGCGATCCAAGGGATCCACGGGACCCCAGAGACCCACGAGATCCCCGAGACCCGCGGGACTCGCGGGAGATGCGCGAACCACGAGAACGACGTTCTGATGAAGTGCAGGTGAGTATACTCATCACCATCACACCATCAACTCACTACGTCCCCAGCAAGGGGCTCGGAGCATACCCTAATTAGAGCCTTAGTCAACTACGCTGGCCCACTGCGGGTTAGTTGACTTCACTTATATCTTTGAATTTCTTATATGTCCAGGTTTCACGATGTTTTCCTTCAGCGTAAGAACGTCGAGTAAATTATGTACATGTAAAATTCGGAAATCACATTGGTACGGCGAGATTCGAACCCAAGAACTGAAGATTACAAGCCAAGTGCTTAAACCCCTGAGCGACCGACGCTCTTATAGTACTTGATAAACAAATATTAACTGCCTGATAACAACTTAAGAACCTCTAAGTAATCACTTTATGAGTACAGATTTGAATTAAATATCTACAATAAGTGTCTGTTTTAAAAACTTAAATAACTGAGTTATTGTCTACGACTGAAAACTGTTACATTGTTTTAAATGATAAGATCAGGCCATTTTGATTAAAAATTTGTCGTATGTCAGATTGTAAACGCTTAAAGCGCAGTGTTTAAAGTGCAGGATTTGGCCGCCAGAGTCATAATTGTTCCCCCTGTAGAATCTATATTAAGGGGTCTCTATCACCAATAAAGAATATTTGGTATGTTTGTGTAAAAATCTTCGTATTATCAACAGGAACTCCGCAAGTTCGGTCAGGAGTTCAAGCTGGTATCCTCCGGTGCGCCGCCGCACCAGCAGGTGCAGCACCAGCACCCGCAGCATCCCCAGCATCCCCAGCACCCGCAGCACGTGCAGCATCCCCAGCATCAGCCACACCCGCAGCACCAGCCACATCAGCCACATCAGCCAACTGTCAACCCTCAGCCACCTGTAAGTACAATCAAGGAATCTGGCGGTGAGCGTAAAGCTAGTCATTGGTATTTATACACATAGATGATGTGAAACAATTACCAATAGAACGAACCTTTTAAATGTCTCTGTATGATAAATGGTTTGTTTACATTTGGTACATGGCTATTTGTTTTTTTTTTTTATTATTATCCCGTCGTTTGCGCGACTCACTGCAACTTTATTGGTTACGAGCTGTCAGCCGCAAACTTCGTTAGCGCAGAACACTCCCGTGTGCATCTACCTTTTAACAGCTACCTTCCAGTCAAATCGGTCCACCCGTTCCAGAGATAGCGGTCCGGGCGCCATTTTGACAGCGCGGAATTAAAAAAGTAGCCTATAATATGCCCGTCCATGTTAGCTGTCCAGAGAAAGTCCCGTTAAAATCAGCCCAGCCGTTTCGGAGATTTATAGAGAGGCGGGCTTTGTCTCGTGGCAAGGTACAAGGTAATTGTCAAAGTGGAATATCGCAGATTGCCGTGACTACAACCTTAGAACGAAAATGATGGAAAAATTATCTTAAAGCACCATGAGACTTGGGTGCTACATGTCCAATGTGTCTAAAAAAAATGTTCTAGTCTATGTATGTTTTTGAATGGAAAGTATATTTGTAAATTTGTACGTCAGCAGCTGCCGCCGCCTGCGCCGAGCCCGCCCGAGGTATCGGCGAACGCGGGCGCGCCCTCCGACCCCCTGCCCAAGCGCGAGCGCCCGCCCAAGCAGCACACCCCGCCCGCAGCACACAAGGTACTGACGGGGAAGTTGACGGTGTTGCACTTATAAACTAAACTCATTTGATGTTTTTTAAATGTGTAGGGTTGGTCTGGCTTTTTGCTTTTTATTTATCGCATCGTTTTCGTAACATATCGGAATAAGGCACATTTTCTATTAGTGAAAGGAAGAAAGAAATGTAACTAGCTGTTATTCTCAACTTCGTCCCCGTGAAATTTACAAAAAAAAATGCCTATGTTACTCAGTGTAAAATAGCTTATGGTGATATTTTTTTTTAATCAGTCTAGTATTCTTTGATTAATTTAAATATATACAAAAATATATTTTTATAATATTAGTATGAATAAATAATTAAAATGTAATATTTGAACAGCCGCCACCAGTGCCGAAGCCGGAGGAACCGGTCTCCGACGATCAGTCGCCATCTTCGTCATCCCCGCCGTCGTCAGCATCTCCCGGCGTGGACCGCGCCCTTGCCACCCTCAAGAAGTCGACCCTCAACCCCAACGCCAAGGAGTTCAATCCCAGCGCCAAACCCTTCATCCCGCGCAGCCCCAGCACACCCAACCCCAGCCGGTATTTTATTAATTGATCATTATGGGACCCACTTAGTATAGACATAGCTAAATAAGACTCCTCTAGAGTTGAAAATTGTAAAATACATAAGTAAATGGACTAGTATTTTTACTATTTTAATCCCCCTATTTAATTATAGGACGGCACACATGACGTTTAGGGCAGATTTTTAATATAAAGGACCTGTCCCACCAAATTGTAAATTGTCTGATAACACTCCAAAGTGTAAAATATGTGATAACGGATTTAGTTACCTTATCTGATAGTGACGTCATTTTTAAAGCTATCTGAGCCTCTATCAGCCAGTGGTGGGACAGGCCCTAAATCTACATTAAGCTGGACTTTTTATATAACCCATAATAAATTATTAACAATGTTTGTTTACTACATATTTTTAGTTTTGTCGTGTATTTATAATGTAAATGTTAATATTGTTGTATTTGTTTGTGTCAGGCCGCACACGCCGGGCACGCCAGTGGGCATGGGCGTGGGCGTGGGCATGGGGCTGGGCGGCGTGGGCGTGATGGGCGCCGGCGTCAGCTACGTGCCCGCCCCGCATCCCCCTCCACACATGGTACATGCATATACACTATAGCTGTTGAAATTAAAAAAAATATCAAAAATATATTCTATGTTACTGAACATGTAATTAACGTGTGTAAAACGAAATGTTTGAGATTTATTCCAAAATGCGGCCGTTAGTGTCTTTTCAACTTATAAATACATTTAATAATTGATTATCTTTAGTTTGGTCCAACTTTTAAATAAGATCAATAATCTATTGTATAATTCCTGCTCGAAGGACCATAAATGTACAATATTTCGAGTTAAAATTATAATTTAAATACGTGATATATGTATATACAGTTCGCGCACCAAGTGGCGGCAGTGCCGGCGTACGCGATGGTGGCCGCGGCCGCCGCAGCCGCGCAGCAGCCGCCCGCCTACCTGCCGCACCCCCACCCCGTGAGTAACACCCCAACCACACCCCAACCACCCCCAACACAAACCTCAACTCTCAACAAAGAAACTATACTCTGTGATAGATTTAATATCACTTACTATTTACTAGGTTTCACCCGCGACTCTACTCGAATTCGACTTTTTCTTCCTATGATCTACATCAAGATTTGAGAGACTCTGGAACTTTCTAAATTTCATTTATATCAAAATATAAATTAGATTTTTAATTTTTTATGACAAATTCAATCTAGATTGGTTAAGTCGATTTAAAAATACTTATATATCGAATATTATAAATATTCAATACAAAGTTGATATGAGACTGATGGGGGATGGGGGATGGGGATGGTGACAGATGGAGATGGGTTGCGAGTGTCGGCAGTACGCGCCAGTTATTCTACTGCCGGACAAGCGCGACCGGGACGCGGTGAGCGCATGCTCGCTAATCTTACTAATATAGACAGACAGACAGACAGACTCACTCCGCACACCAGTTTATTGCTCATTTAAACTCCCTAAGTGAAGGTTTCTTATCGAAACGAATTAAAGGTTTAGAGTACTGGCTGGCTGTACCGATCACAGCATTGGTCAGTTTTGAACCATTTTATAACTAGCTGTTGCTCGCGACTTCGCCCGCGTGAAATTAAAAAATATAGCCTAAGTTACTCATGGATAAATTACCTTTTTAACGGTGAAAGAATTTTTAAAATCGGCCCAGTAGTTTTTGAGTTATTTGAATACATACAAAAATACAAATCTTTCCTCTTTATAATATTTGTATAGATTATAAGAAATGCAAGTAAATTCACGTGGATAACGTAGCTTTTTAATGGTAAAAGATTTTTTGAAGGCCAGTAGTTTTTGAATTATATCTATATATACAAAAATCCATAGATATAATTTTTTTTCTCTTTATAATATTAGTATAGATTAAAAAATATTTACGTGTAGCAGAATCGATAGTTGGTAACTTTGGTAAAATAAACTCTACACTAAGGGAATATTTAATGACGATTAAATTTCGGCATTAGATTGGACTATAATAAAATTGAACAATATCAAGTTTACAGAAAAATGTTTGTGCTTCGAAGAAATACATAGAGGAACGTTTTTTTTAACTTTTAATATAATTAACAATGTTTTCTGAATTGAGAGTGAATCCATACTAATATCGTGCTGTTTTCTCGCTAATCTTATAATTCAATGAGTGCACTAATTGATCTTTGACCTAATATTATCGATTTTAATGAACATTTATTGGTAAGTGATCAAATTATTGTATAATATCAACTATAGGTATATTCTGATGTACAGTCGCAGCTTTTGTAGTGTACGAAAAATAGTTTGGACGATACACTAATTTCATTTTATTATTCCGTGTACGCAACTAGCTGATACTTAATTGGTTATTCGTAAAGTTTTTCTAGTTAAAAGGAACAAGGTAATGTTTCTATAAGTGAAACACCGCTGATTTCCACGACTGTACTTATACTATTGTCGAAAGTATTTTTATTAAAACTTAATAAAGACCACGAATTTAAACCCAAATGGTGATTTATCGCAGCCTTCCACATTGGATATTGTAATCCATTTCATTCTCTTGTAGTAGAAACTTTTCTAGATAACCTCTTCTGGAGATAATTTCACAATTTTTTCCGACAACGACCATAATTCTGCCGCCAAATCCTTATCATTCGCTTTATCAGAAGTCCAACTCTCCTTACAGTCTTCGAAATATCTACCACTTATATCATCACATTCATCTGCAACTGCTAAATATATTGATGTCTGTGCTCCTTCTTCTGGACTCTTGAAGAATGTATACAGAACGAGGCTCCTCATCTTCTCCAAGAGTGTGGAACTCCTGTACAATGATGTGTTCACTTGGCCAGGGTTCAGACTGTTCACCACCACACCAGAACCTTCCAATCTTCGTGCTAATTCATTGCTAAATAGAATATTGCATAATTTACTGTTAGCATACGCTTGGAAGTAGCCTTCTGTGTTACTCCAACTTTCTGGTACCTCTCCCAGCTTGTGTAACGCCGACGACACGATAACGACACGACTCGGTGACGACTTCTTTAATATAGGTGTAAGCAATACTGTTAACAGAAAGGGCGCGAAGTGATTGACTTGCATATCCCTCATAATCCCGTCTTCAGTTTTATCCCTTTTCGTACAAATAGCTCCGGCGTTATTTATTAAAACGTCCAATTTCGATTCTGTGTTAATAAATTCTTTGACGAATTTTCTAACAGATGTCAAAGATGATAAATCTAGTTGAATATATCTAATGAATTTGTTCTTTGTTGTATTTATTATTTTAGCTACCGCGTTCTTGCCTCTGATATCGTCTCGACAGGCGATTATGACTTTTGCACCTCTTCTGGCTAAATCCAGTGCTGTCTCGTAACCCAATCCACCACTGGCACCCGTCACGATGACCACTTTGCCCGTCATTATATTGTCAGAATAACATTTGCCAGTTGTCAGTTTATTGAAAAGTTTTATGAACACCAATATTATTAACACCCATAGTAACCACATTTTGGACAATTAAATATAGGAATTCTAAACACTTTTAATATGTAATGCAATACAAGATTGTTTATTTCACGCGATATATTAAATGGCGACCTAATCTGAATTATATCGGAATGCGACTGATTTAATTATCTAGTTGTAATAACTGTTTGTCTCGTGGTTTCGGATATATTTAAGGCCCACGCCACAGTATAAATGCAGAAACAAAATATCGCAATATTTTTTTTGTAAATTCGAAATGCTTTCAAGTACTAGATGGTAGATAACCTCAAAATCTATGATAATTTTATCCAATACATTCCATTTAAAGACTTTGAAATTATATCATTGCAATGTAGAGATGTTTTTGTACTGTTTATATTCCTGGTCAGCCTAATTAACTCAATTCTCTTAGCAATTTTCATACGTGGTATTTCTGGTGATTTCTCTACGATATTCGATACTAAGTGGGGGGCGAATTTATTTGACTTTACAAGGTCTTATCGCCTTTTATTCACATAATTAATATGTTCAACGTAATCGAACTCGCTGTTATCAGCCTTGTCTGATACGCGGCGACCTTCTACAATATCTTGCTATTGAAATTAACTGGATTTACTAGTAAAAAATATTTTTACAACTTTTAAGGTAATTTCCGTGTCAGTTTTAAATAAGTGTAATTTGATTCTGATTAAAAAATGATATATTGCCTATACAAAGCAGTAGCGCTCCTTTAACTTCAAAAACAATAAAAAGATTCATAAAATAAATAAAAATCCATTTGACAATTCCTACCAGCTAAAGAGAGGAATTCCGGTTGAGATGCGTTTTAGAGATTATTATAATTTTATATAAATAATAACTTACATTGAAGTTTTTTTTCTTTGTGTGTGAAATATAACTTTTGGTGTGATCATTGTTTTAATATAACCTAAAATTGGTACGTTGTCAAATGAAATAATGTAATGTATTTGTTTGACAGTTGTACGGCGCCGCCATGGGGGGCGGGGCGGCGGTAGCGGGCGCGGCGGGGCAGCACGCCCCCTTACCCACACAGCAGCAGAGAAATTTCAGAAAAGGTAACATTCGATATTATTGGTGAAACTCATAACTTACTGGTTTAACACATTTTTTATGATATTTACAGTGAAATGTCAAAAAAACTACTCGCAAATTATTGTAATATTAAAAAATACGACTATAAAAGAGTGTCGGTAACTCTTGATTTGTAATCTGTGTGGAAGGTGTGTTTTTCAGTTTTCATATGTACATTTACCCGACGTTATTATGAATCAAAACTTCATAATGCAATGTTGGTGAAATTCAAAGATATGTGTAAAAACAACCTGCAACGGGCCAGCGTGCTCGTCTATGGCTTAGATTCCGAGCCCTCAGTGAGGGGGTTTAGCGAGGTGATAGGAAGGTGGTATATACTTTGTGACCGTAGTGGGCGTGGGTTCAGGTGTGCAAGTGGCTGCGGCGACTGGGCAGCCGCTGCTGGCGCCGGCGCCCATGCAGCCCTTCGTGCCCTACCCGCACCCGCACCCACACCCGGGGCACCCCGCGCACCCCGCACACCAGCCGCAGCCCGCGCTGCAGTACCAGCACATGGTCAGTATACTGAACAAACGTACATATAAATAAATTATAGTGTCTATATGTTGAAAAATCATATTTCGTATATGTGATAACGAAAAACATTTTATTGTTTGTCTGTCCGCAAGGTCGCGTACGTTCCGGGTTATCACCGGAACGGCTGGCCAGATTTATGCGGGACCTTTTTGTGAAGGTAGCTGATATACGCGGAGAATGTTATAGGATTTTTTTTTAAATTTTGCGCTGACGATATCGTCTGAAACTTCTAGTCATGTTATAATTCCAGATGAGAATGTACGGCGGCGGAGTGGCCCCCGGCGTGGGCGTGGCCGCCGGCGTCGGCGTGGGCGGAGGGGTGGGCGTGGGCGAGGGCGCGGCGTACGCCCCGCAGGCGCCCTCCCCCGCGGCCGCGTCCCCCGCGCTCTACCCGCCGCCCTCGCCCGCGCACACGCCGCACCCGCACCCCCACCCACACCACCACTACCAGCAGCCGCCCTTTCAGGCCAGTCCTATGGTGAGACATTCATTTATACTAACAAAAACAAACAACTGTAACAACTTAGTGTTGATGAGCAATGTATATTATACTGTTGTTGATTGCGACTTCGTCCACTTAGATTTAAAAAATAGTTAAAAACATAGCCTGTGTTACTCACTAATAACATGGTTATTAATGGTGAAAAAAAATTGAAATCGGCCCAGTAGTTTTTGAGTTATTTCAATACATACAAAAATACAAATCTTTCCTCTTTATAATATTGGTACAGATTATAATGTTATATTAAACTTGTCTGCAGGTACTATGCCCTCTGATGGGTCCGGGGTCGCACCACCACCACCATCACCACCACCCGCATGTGGCGTACCTCAACCACGCGCCGCCCACCGCCTCGCCGCCGCACCACCCGCACCCCCACCCGCACCCCCACCAGCTGCAGGGACAGGTAACCACACACTAACATTCAAATAACAAAATACTGACTACCATATGACACTCGGTGGAGAAGACGAATAGTTTGGGTTCCATAAATGTACATAAGCGTTACATACGCGAAATTAATTCAATTAAGGATTACAGGAAAGGACGGGATAAAGAGGAGTGAAGTTGACAGGGGAGGAGATGCATAGTTGGAGTGAAATATACCTTATTCGGTGCGACTTCTAGTTATAAATATACTAGCTTTCGCCCGTAACTCCATCTGCGTGAAATGAAATAAATAAGTAGCCTCTATGTTCTTTCAGACAGCCTTTACTAAATTTCATAAAAATCCGTTGAGTAATTTAGTCTACAAACTAACATCCATCCATTTAAACTTTCGTGTCTATAATATTAGTAATATTGTAATGTGTTGTGTTAGCAACAACCGGCGCTGATGCCGCCCCCGCACCAGCCCAGCGGCGGCGGGTCCTCCACGCCGGGCGGCCACTCGCACCCCTAACCTGCGCGTGCGCCCTCGCCCCGCGCCCGCACACACCGCGCGCGCACAGCCACCCCCCCGCCGTGCTAGGCCCCCGCACCTCCCTACTGTAACCTTCTTATGGTGAAAACATCGACTAATCGGCACAACACTCCGCTCTACAAGTGAAGGCATTATGATCTATAACTCTTTGAGATAAGGTTCACTTTCCTTTGTACAGTGATAACTAGAAAGATCAACAGTTGCCGGTTTAAAGTAGCCGTTTGAATGTTAAATTTCTTATTAGTGTAAGACTACAGATATTCGATACCAACTGAGGATCTATCACGAATGTTTCCGTGACAGTGGTGGAAAGTTTCGTAATGCCCGATACTGACGGTTCTGACATTTTTAACTGTACAGTATAATTGTTCAGTTAAAATTGTCAGCACTTGCGTATGTAACGGGTTTAAGGTCATCGACAAAATTTGTGTGAGATTTACTCTATTCTAATACAAGTTTTATCGATGACGTTACGAAATGTTCTCACGGATATTCGTGATAAGCCCTCTGTCTTTATTGCTAAGGGAACTTTTTTGATTGTTTGCGAGATTCGAATATCAATTTTTATTCATAATCGAGTTTGATTTGCTAAATTTTAATAGATTTATCATATACTTAACCAGCAATATTCCTATAGAAATATTAAAATAAAAACTATTTCAACTAGATGGCGCTTACCGACTTTGAAATATAAGATTGATATTCGTATTTCTAGTTTATTGTCAACTCTTTTGCGTGGTAGAAAACATTAAATAATATAGATTTTAACTATTTATCAATAGAATAAAACAAATTTAAAAATATCAACAGATTTTTCATAAGGTATATTAAATTTGATTTTTTGTTCCTTTGGATTTGATGCAGGCTTTTTAAAAAAGAATTTTGTTATAAAATTTTACAAGTTTTTTTTTTTTTCATTATAAATAACCACGCATCAGAATTGAGAATAAATCAATATATGTACAGTAAAGATATCTCAATATTATAAATTAAAAATATAAAAGTTGTAGATAGTAAAAGGTGGTAAATATTATAATTACAATATATATAAAATCAGCTACCCTACGCAGTGTGCGTTAAATTGACACAATAGATAACTTAAACTATATAAGTAAATGTTCGCACGTAGGTTACTTTGTCAAGTTACCAGTTAGTAACTTAACTGCGGCGGGTGTAGCACGGCGGGGTATACAGAGCTGTGTAAGCGATGCGTCCCGCGCGGCGGGGACTGTATTATAGGTAGAGAAATAACCTCTCGTTTGCCGACGGGGATTGTGGCAATTGGACGCTGATTGGACGCTGATTGGACGCCGATTGGACGCCGATTGGACGCCAATTGGACGCCGTTTGGACGCCATTCGGATGTAAAGGCTCATGATTATTTCATGGATTATTTTCACTTCTGTTTGTCTCCGAAAAACGTCCAAACTTTATATAGTTTGAATGTTAGACTAACGATAGGTGCGATTGTCACAGTTGTCTTGGCGCGGGGGGCGCTGCACCTGGTGCAGTCGTGTCTATTATATTTATTTAGAATTATGTTAGTTATTATGCGAACCCTCCGCTATTTGTTTTCCAATAATGCGTTTGATTCGCGTTTTCATTTCCTATTAGTATGGGAATGTCTTCTGTGGATTTATTTGTATGGGTTATGAGCGTGCTCATTGCCTTGTCTGTTCGAATGTTCGATGTTTGGCGAGATTGTTATAGGGTTTTTGGTATATCGAGGAATTGTTTGCGCGCTGAATTTTTAATCGTTAATCTGTATAGCGGTCTACGGTTTGATTTCAATTATTCTCGCAATCGGAGACCGAATATTTTATTTAAACTTAATACTAAATTGGACCCCAACAATCAATAACATAAAGCCCGCTGCAGACGTCCAGAACTATCTAGCGGGCTTAATATGAGGTATTCACAAGTAAAATTAGCAATATTACTTTTTTAAAACCGATATTTTGTTGGAAACATGTTTCCGTTTGCTACCGAAACATTTGTACAAAATAAATCTTTAATCTCAATTTTTTCATAGAAAATGAGAAGGATAAAAATATGTTTTGTATATATGTCTCGGCAGTGGACACACAAAATTACATAATTCCAACAAAATATCGGATTGGAAAAAAATAATGTTGTTAATTTGGCTTTAAATATCCTTGCCCAGTGAAATATTAAAATCAAATTAACTATTTAAAATTAATAGGCGAGGAATAAGTCATAAATATCAAAAATCGGTACCTCAAGAAGTGGTCATTCTAGCTTATGATTTTTTTGATAGAAATGTAGTAATGATGGAGGAAACCCCAGTACAGTTGACGACCTCGCATATATCCATCTGCACTCTGAAATACAAAGAAAATATAGGAACAGTGGGAATCTAGGTCTGCTATACAACTGAGTTGGTTCCTAGGAGGAGTGCGGGGAGCGAGGTCGTCACATCCCTCCCACACTCCCCCTAGGAATCGACTTAGTTGTACGGTAGACCGAAAAAATTGTAACGTTGTTTTAATAGACAATATACTTTAGTTTTGAATAAATTACTTTTTAATACAAATTATTAATATTTAATGAAAGTATATCAAATTTTAACTCAAAGTTGGCTTTTTTTTTTAAATGAGAAAGCGGTCACCTGATTTCGTAAAAATAGCTAATTAATTTCTCATTGACATCTAAAAGCGAATTGCAGATGCCTTAACTACAGACAGAAGAGGGGACTTTCAGACAGAATAATGTAGTAATCTATACTAATATTATAAAGAGGAAAGATTATTTTTGTATGTGTTGAAATAATACAACTGGGCTGATTTAAAAAAATCCTCCATTAAAAAGCTATGTTATCACTGAGTAACATAGGAAACGTTTTTTACTATTTATTAATTCAACGCGAAGTCGCGAGCAACAGCTAGTTTTTAATAAAAAAAGGGGAAATTAATATGCTATATGCAAATATCACATTCCCGTGTAAGATGTGTTATAAAATTCTATAAAAAGAGATTAACAAAGAAATTATGAATTATGAAGATGTAGGAATTTTCAAAGAAAGGTCTAAGAGATGTACTTACTGTGCCGACCCTCACAGGGAAGAGGGATGATAGATGTGTAAAATTCAGCGCGCAATGTGTTTTTAAATATTTGTGCGTTACTGCGTATGTACAGGGGGATGCGAGTAGAATTGACAATAATTCATATTGTTTAAAATATATAAAAACTATTGCTTTAAGAATGTTTCTGAACATTTTTGTGGTTGCTACCAATATTCCCGTGCGGTGTGGACGTTAAGCATCCCCGATACTGCTGAAGTGACAAATTTGAATCGACTTTTATGGAAGGCCATATGAAGGTACGTGGAATGGTTTGTGTGGTATTTGACATGCGAACGCTATTTGATGATTTTCGTTTCGGTAAATAGAAATTTTTTGTCAATTTCTTTAACAATATTAAATTCAATTGGATTTTGTATAAAAATACACACGTTTAATGATTCAAATTTGTCACTGTAAGCAGCTAACACATTCCGCTTCGACTGTTTGAAAAAAATTGTTTCAATTTTCTTATTTATCAACTCAACTGTAGTATTGGTTATTTTATAAAAGAGTTACTGATTTGTATAAGTTTACGAATAACAAATAGGAGCTTTATGCTCAATTATATTTCATTAAAATACTCTGTATTGCGCTGTGTCGCGCGGAGGCGGTGCCCGAGCGCGGCCGCGTCTGATTGTTTGTTTGTTTGAATGGAGGGGGGCTCAGTCCATGACCTCCGCGTGGTGCTCCCTGGGTAGCGCCAAATGTGGACAAATGCATTCACATTTATTCCGAAAATTTGTCTATTAAAAAACTACACGTATTTGTTAAGTGCTTTCGCCCCTTCGCGGGGGGTAGTTTTGAATTCGCTTATTTAGGATTGTATAGAGTTGGAATTTAAATTAATCAAATATATATACAAATAATCTGGAATATAACTGATTCATCATTCAGAATACCGATAGATCTAGATATTATGTAAACATATATAGTACTTGGTAGTGTCCTGTTTGCTGGAATCGTATAATCATCTCAAGTCCATAGTAATAATTGTACATATGTATATAGTTAATATTGATTGAGCTCTCGTTTCGAGAATCGGCTACTTCGTGTACAAATGTGATGGTAAACGATATCTAAAAAAAAATCACCAAAAAAATACGATAATGGCCTATTCGATTGGCGTTGTAGGTTTATTCCTACACAACGCTAGTCAACAAACTATATTTATTGTTTTTTTTTTCTTTAGTTTTTTCCGATTGTTTTCCTTTAAATTTTTATATAAATCGCATGAGCGCGTTCAGCTGTTTGTTGCTAGATGTGAGTGAGATTTGAGAGTTTTATGTGCGTTTGTTGATTGTTGTGCGCCCTAATATAGACATAGTTATATAAAAATATGAGTTGACATCCGTGTGGTCAAATTTACGGATGTTAGACTCTGAGATGTGTGGGGTTTTTCAAATGATTGAAGAGATCACCTAATTATGTACGTTGTCGATAACTATCTAATTTCATTAAAATAGAGAAGAACATAACTTCTCTTCTCTTCTCAATGAATCACTCAGAAATCCTATTTTTAAAATATGTGCAGAAAACTTATATTGTACCATTTTGCTTGAATGTGGTATTCTAATATTCAAAGAGAATAAACCTTATTTTTATCATAAAGGGACTTTCCCCAAGTAATATTAAAAGTTACATTGCCAAAGAATGGCAATTCTGTCTGATAGTGAAAATGTAATTTCTTATTTTCCCGTAACCCTGTTTACTTGATTGTATATTGATTATATATTATGTAGATAAATTATGTGAACTATTTCCGATTGCTCACGAAATATTTTTACTGCGTTTCTTGTAGAGATACGATCTCGTAAGTAAACCTTAATGCGCATTTTTATCTTAAACATTTACAATATGTTTTAGATAAATGTCTTAAATCATTTTATGATTTTTTTTATTTAACTTAAGCCACATTGCTTCGTAAAAAGGTTTACTTATTAGATGTAAAAACTTTCCGATTTGTGAAATATAAATGTCTCATTTCATACTGTTTCAACGTGTATCGATATTGCTGTCTCTGTTTTGTCAAAGAGAATGTAAGAGATGACAGGTGTCAACAGTCGATACCCACTGTAGATTAAAAACAACTTGACAGTTCTTTCCCGCGAAAATGACTGTCATGTTGGTTTTAAAAGGGAAATGTCAAACCTCCTTCGAGGTTATGAAATTGGTTATAATTGTAAAAAACCTTGTTTATTTATTTTATTTTGTACCTGAAAATGTGGCACTTTAATTTTTATGTAAGTAACTGTTTGTGATAACATCTCTCGAACAGTGGACGCAGGTTGCGCCTTCGAACTGTAACAGCTCTTGTTTTAAATATGTAATTCTATTGTCCGAAGGTACTGCGTTGATATATATGTATTAAATGTATATTATATAAATTGCCTTATGGGAAAAGAATGTGTTACCAGCTAGGCCGATCACTACGTTGTTGGTTCTTCGTCGAATGCACAGATCAGATACGATAACACTAACTACCGTCAATCGTTATGAAATCTACACTAAGCGTCTGTTTAGTAATCATTAAGTAGCGACCGAATTCTGAACTGAATGAACACCTGGCTTTGTAAACGCTACATACAATCAGGCGGGATTTAAATTTTAATGGAATTTAGAGATTAATGGTCTTATCACCATGTTTGTCGTTTTAGTATTCGGCCGTAAATACGGTAATCACATCCGACAAGGGACCAACAGTGAAGTAATTGAAGTTATCGTAAAGACTGAAATGTGTATGGTTTTGGAGAGATTGATTTTATAAGGTATGTTCTCACTTGTGGTGCCACGACAAGAGAAACATCCTGCTTGGCGAGGCTTTTTATGACCGCCAAAGAGGGGGGGAGGGGGATGCGCGGCAACAACTGGGTAGTGTCAAATGACACCGCATGACACCCGGCGACGCGAACACCTGCGTCGATGAATATTTTTCAATAAAAAGCATAAAAAACGTGTTTTGAACACAACAGTTTGGTAGTTTCATTTATTATCCCTTAGTAAACTGTTATCTTTACATTTTTACAAGAAGTATTGAAAGTGAGAACGTCGGTGGCTCAGTGGTTTAAGCGCTTGACTTGTCATCTACATGTCTTGGGTTCGAATCCCGCCGCCATGTACCAATGTGATTTTTCGAATTTTCATATGTACATAATTTACCCGACGTTCTTACGGTGAAGGAAAACGTCATGATGCAACCTGCACATATCGGCGAAGAGATTCAAAGATATGTGTGAAGTCAACCAACCCGCACTTGGCCAGCGTGGTTGACTATGGCCTAGTCACCCTAACTTTAGGGTAGGCTCCGAGCCCCTCGGTGGGGACGTATAGTGAGCTGGTGATATATATTGAAAGTCTAGTTACTATTCCAAAAAATATCGTCGACGCGAAAATATTAAATGTAGCCTATGTTACAGATAAATTGGCTTTCTAATGGTGAAAGAATTTTTGAAATCAGCGCAGAAGTACGTGAATCGAATATACATACAAAGATTTCCTCTTTATAATATTAGTATAGAGGCATAGAAGCAAGATTCCCTGTGCAACTCACTAGCGCTATCTATCGTCCAATAGTCAAAATCAGGAACAAACTAACGCTATCTGTTGATGAATAGATTAAATTACTTAAAAATTTCTCGCTTTATTTTTTTTTTCGAATCCCGCCATATACCAATGTGATTTTTCGAATTCCCTTAGTACATAATTTACCCGACGTTTTTACGGTGAAGGTAAACATCGTGATGTCTGCACATATCGGCGAAGAAATTTAAAGATATGTGTGAATACAACCCGCACTGAGCCAGCGTGGTTGTCTAGGGCCTAGTCACTAACTTAAGGTATGCTCCGAGCCCCTCGGTGGGGACGTATAGTGAGCTGGTGATTCGCAAAGTATATTTTAAAAATATGTTTGGTAAAAAATAACAACTAAATAATTAAGACCATAATATTTTATATTATCTGTTTTTTTTTTCGTAATTAAGAATATTGGTGAATTAATTTATTTTATAATATAGATACAGCTAGTAAATTACTATTTTGATAAAAAAAAGTAAGTGAAATGAGTGAATCTAATTAAAAAACTAGCTTATTTTATTATATCTACAAATATCGTAGTTTTTCAAATAAATAACAATGTGTTACTTAGTAATTATTATTATATATTATATTTCAAACTAATTATGTAGTTTGTTTTTACAATTTTAGAGATAAAAGTAAAATAATAAAGCTTACAAATATGTTTACGTAAAATATTTGTTATAGTTATCTATTTAACCTAAATTATACCATCATAAACAAATAACTTAAAAATCACAGTAAACAAATTCCATACAATACATCAATCATACATCCATACACAAACATACAGGATGTCCGGGAAAGACGTATACAATGAACTACCACAGATTCCTTGGTCGAAAATATGACTTGATCCAATTTACCTCTATACAAAATGGCTTCTCATTGTTCTTTGAAATAATAAAATAATTAGCAAACTTTAGAGACCTCTAGCGCCCAAACAAAGCAACTTTGTATACAGGTCGTTTTGTCTCCTATAATCTATGGTAGTTCATTGTATACGTCTTTCCCGAACATCCTGTATATGAAAAACAGGTAATAAATGACCCAATTTATACATTTCTGATATGCCTGGTGTGTATTCTGTGCACACCCTGCATTGCTGACTTTATCTCCTCCATGAAGGTAGTGGAGTTATGTATGGTGGTGCCGCCCAACACTACCTTCACCCCAGGGTTCGCCTGGTTGATCTGATGCACGCAGAGGGATTCCTCATACGTCACACCCCCCACAATAAACACTATGATGTCTTGTGGTCTCCGTCCATTGGTCTCGTCTCCACCTAAAGTTGGATATAAGTTCTCACGCAGTTTGCCCTTAATGAGGTCTTCTATGGTATCTTTAAGGAGTGGTGTGTGTTGAGTGTAGATGTTCTCTACACCATTTAAACCCTGGAAAGATTTCATGTTCTAAGTTTGTATCAACACCTTGCTACATACCCCTAACTTAGAAATGCCTACTTTAATATTATAATGTCCTGTAATTTATTAATTATACCAGTAAAATTTATTGGTGAAAGAATTTTTGAAATCGGCCCAGTTGAATTTTTTAAATACATACAAAATACAAATCACTCCTTTTTATCTAACACTAGCTGTTGCTCGCGACTTCGCCCGCGTGAATAAAAAATATAGCCTATGTTACTCACAGATAAATTGCCTTTCTAACGGTGAAAGAAATTTTAAAATCGGCTCGGTAGTTTTTGAGTTATTTCAATACATACAAAAATACAAATCTTTCCTCTTTATAATATTAGTGTAGTTAAAACTGACCTTGAACAATCTCTTCGTAATCTTAACGGCGTCCTGTAGCCCGAAGAGGTCAGTCTTACGCGCGTGCGCTCCCCCCCATTCCAGTGCGAGTACTGGCGCGCGCACGCTGGCTTCGTTGCGCGTGCGCAGCGCCTCCAGCAGCGCGGGCAGCGCGTTCCCCGCGTGCTTCTCATAGCGCAGCGCGTACAGCGACACTAGCTTAGCTGCGTCGCACTCACGCACTGACTCCTGACCTATCAGCGCTTTTAAACGCTATAGTTAAATAAAACAGCTTGTATTTGTATTTAAAAAAAAAACACAGTTATCGGAACAAAAGCTATATTGGTAAAACAATGTTTAGAGTCTCAAAAGCTTGTTTTCTTATGCGTGATTTATCACTGCATCAAAAAAGAACGCTTTTAAGCGGTGGAGTCATCTGAAAGGAAGGGGTTACTCCTTAGAGAATTACGCCCCTAGGCTTAGTCTGACTACCCCAATATCTTCCACAATAAGCAGTTCAGCTTTGTTAATAAACATATGGTTACTCTAAAGTTCCATAAAATTTATTTCTATAACTACAACAAAGAAAGTCAAGTCGATCATTTTGTAAAAACACAAATTCCCTGTGTACATGGTAACTGACCTGCAGATGTTTAGCATGGTCGCTCTGGCAGGCGATCTCCTGCTCCAGCTCGGAGACCTCCAGCAGGCGGTGGCGGCCCACCAGCGCCGACAGCTCGCCCACCACCGTCACGTGCTTCGTCACTGTGCCTGACATTTTCTGAACAAAACTATAATCATAACCAAACAGCCAAACTAACAGCCTAATCCTGAAAAAAATCTTAAATACTTCGCTTCATAACTTCGTAAGCGATTACAGTCTGTCAGACGTCAACATTTTATGGAATTCTGAATTTAAGAGCGCGCACAGCTTTGACTAAACTATCCCACAATTGCTAAGTCTCGCTTTGATTTCGAATTTATATGGAGGTTTTTTTTTATATATACGATAAGGTGGCAAACGAGCAAGCGGCCACCTAAATCCGCCGAAATGGCGAAGCGACCGCTGCCCATAGACATCCGCAATTGCAGATGCGTTGCCTACCCTAAATGGACGGAGGAGGAGACGCACATAAAGAGGATATTTCCCCTTCCTATGCGTCTCCTCCACCGTCAAATCCACTTTCCCATCCAAACCCTTCCTTATAAGAAATGGGTGGAACGGGAAAGGGACTAAAGTTGGGCCTCCGGCACCACACTCATCAGACTGTACGCGGAATTGCTCCCACTTCACGCCTGTCTTCTGTGTGGTCGTGGTATTGCACCGGGCGAGCCGACCCATTCGTACGAAGATGTTAAAGCGGGCTCTACCACTGTTCACTGGTGCGCACACTTCTCGATTTTCAGTTGTGCAACTAAACAGTTGAGGTTGCGAAGCAATCTACAATCGCACAACAGTTATGCGATAGTTTAATCAAAGGTGTGCGGCCCCAAAAATTCTTTATTTAACACCTAAAACTACTTATCTAAAGCAACTTACCTTGAATAATGGATAAGTTTCAACAAAGTTCTTCATATCAGCGATGCTCTCGACCTTCTGGTGGCTCTTGGCTTTGCGCTGGAACTCCTCCATCAGGGACTTGATCGTCTGACCGATCTCACCGAAGTTGGCGTACAAGTTCTATACAAATTACATTAAACAATAATTATCACAGGGTATTATTACTACGGAATCATTCTTACATCTGAATATAGTTAAAAAAAATATTATACAATGAATGCTTTACACAGTGTTAAAGAAAATAAACACAAAATATAAAACCATATATAATAACTTAAGTTTTTATCATGCAGTCTTTCCCAAACTTATTTGTAGTATAACGAACATTTCTAAAATTTAAGAACACATTGGCTACTTGCTTTTTTGTTTTTAATTCCGCGCGAACGGAGTCGCGATCACAAGCTAGTATATATCTGCAAGCTGGTCTAGTTCTGTTCACCCATTCAAACTGTTAGGTGATCTGTTCGTCTACTGACCTTGGCATAGAACTCGTCCTGTTCGGAGGAGAGCACCACCTCCTTGAAGTCCTTGTGCACCTCGGGCAGGTGCGCCAGGCTCACGCGGTTGTTGCTGATGCCCAGCAGCTCGTGAACCATCGCCTGGTATGTCCACTGCACACACACATCATCAACCTGCCCTTGTCCCTACAGAGGGTCGGCATACATCTCTATCAGCCGTCATATCTGAATTCCTTAAGCATATCCTCTTTCTTAATGCATACATACATTTTTCAGTCTTACTCTACCTTTGTAGTCATCCACATTCTCTTAATACTTTTTTGTTTGTCCTTATCATCTAGCGCATATCCTTCCCTAGCTAGCAAATCCTTCTTATTCTTATTTGGGTGGATGGATATTTGTTACATAAATCTAATCGGCTAGACAAATCTCCCTGAAATTCGACAGATCTAGAACATAGTCAAGAAGTACACATAGGCAACTAAACTAACTTCACGCGGACACAGTAACTTAGTAAAAAAAAATTGTAACTTCTATGAACTAACACATCTTAAGCCAAAATGTAATGAAACTAACAAATAATAATCACCTGATTTAACAGTGGTGTAACAGGATCATCTCTCCTATCAATAATAAGCAGTACTGGTGCGGGCACATCTCCATTGAACGGTATAGTGTTATCAATGAGCACAGTCTCCCGGCGCAGCAGGTCCCGCACGCGCTCCGCCAGCCGCGCGCAGGGCTCCGACGACGCCTCATAGCGCACCACCGCGCGCTTCTTCAGCGACATCACCAGCGCCAGCAGGCCCTGCGATACACGCTGCAAGTGGCTTTGGTTCCATGAACGACCTGGAGTAACAGAAACACCATCAACTCCCAATAATCCCACTCTATATAGACACGATTTCATCAAGATATATTATATTATATTATTCAACATCTCAAATGTTACTTTCTTCTTATTTCTTTTGCCCGCGACTCCATAAGCGGGAAATTCATCA
Organism: Papilio memnon; assembly: GCA_003118335.3. Classification (NCBI taxonomy): domain Eukaryota; kingdom Metazoa; phylum Arthropoda; class Insecta; order Lepidoptera; family Papilionidae; genus Papilio; species Papilio memnon. The sequence continues at coordinate 538,057 of LD689134.1, forward strand.
TCATCATCATCATCACCAGCTCACTATACGTCCCCACCGAGGGGCTCAGAGCCTACCCTAAAGTTAGGGTGACTAGGCCATAGTCAACCACGCTGGCCAAGTGCGGGTTGGTTGACTTCACATATATCTTTGAATTTCTTCGCCGATATGTACAGGTTGCATCACGATGTTTTCCTTAACCGTAAGAGCGTCAGGTAAATTATGTATAATACATATGAAAAATCGAAAAAATCATATTAGTACATAGCGGCGGGATTCAAACCCAAGACCTATAGATTACAAATCAAATGCTTCAATCACTGATCCACCGACGCTCTAAGCGCTCTAAGCGGGAAATTAAAAAACAAAAATAAGTAAGCTATATGTTCTTCCAGCCTTTGTTCTACATTTGTGATAAATTTAATCGTGATTTGTTGAGCCATTCTGGAGATACCATCTAACATCCATCCATCTAAACTTTCACATTTATAAGAAGTTAGTAAGATAAAATTTCTTCATAGCCATAAATATGTACTAACATTATTTCCAATCAGTCCAAAATACTAAGCTAGAAAAAACACAATTGCCTCGCTTAAAGCTCACATATCCAATGACATTTAGGAAAATATTACTAACTCTCCATGATCAAAATGTGCCACATTGTCCTTTAAACTATGTTAACAATTAAACAGATCTTTGTACCATGCAAACATCCGACAATATTGAACGAGAAGAGATGCCTGTCCACAGCAAGGTAGTCAGCAAACACCTCCTGAACTTCCCGCACTGCCTCCTGCTCATCACATTCCGCCAGAGTCTTGATGTCAGCCTTCGATATCACATTGCTGAAATCTATACCACATGTTTAGTATATCAATTACGAAGTTTTTAACAGATATGAAAAATTAATATTGTACTTTATTATACAGGAAACTTTAAGTAAACATCCAATTATATAAAAATATTCTTAAAAACAGTTTTTGATATATTGACTTATGTCTACAAAATTATCTATTTACGAGTTTTTGCCTAATCCGTTTATGTGGATTAAAAAAACAAAAGCATGTAGTCTATGTGTCTATGTTCTTTCAAATTTCATCGAGTTCCATTCAGCCGTTTGGGCAGAAACCTCTAACAAACATCCATCCATCTAAACTTTCGCATTTATAATATTAGTAAGATTTGTATCAAATATTTCAGGTAATCTAATTGGATTTGATATGAATATTATGGTTAAATTATAAGTATGTGTTTAAACTACATAAACTGTACAGTTGTCTTAATTTAAAACTTACAGATAAAATAAACTCCATATTTAGGACAGCGTAGCTCTCTGGACAGCAGTGCAATATTTTCAGATGTAGGACGTAGGAATACAATGCATTTCATGTGCTTTAGGTTATCAAATTTGCTTGGATTGTCTATCCTCTCAAACAAATATACCTCTTTTTGTAATATCTCTGATTGACTGTACACCATACTGACTATACTTGTCTGAAACAATATTAGTAGGAGGTTCTTTTTAATATACAAACATTCGTTAAACATATGTTTTATTTTTTTGTGAACAGTTTCATTTATATACACTTTGAGATTGCAAAATTCGCTGAAGAAGAATACAAACTTCGAAGAACAATTCACTTTCTAGGAAATGTTTGATTCTAAAGTGGGTGGTCGCGCAAAGTTGAATTATAATAGCTTTAATAATTAGGCAATTTTTGATGTTTAACATACAATTATTCCTCATCAAGGTCTAACTAGTATGCCAACACATATTTATATATTAACAAATATAATTAAGAAAAACTCACAGTCTCTTTATCCATTAGGATAACTTTCATACCCGGACCGCTCTCTTCCGTCATCTTAGTGATATACATCTTTAGTGCCTTTATAACATTCATGGTTTAAACTTTAATATTTATTGTAAATCGCAGAAATAAATACACTTTTCACCTAATCAGATAAATCTTTTAGAAATCCAATTATTTGTTTTGACATTTGACAACTTACAATGTGTGACATTGACAGGTCTCAAAATCATAGTTCTACCAACGCAGCAAACTGTAAGAAAAATTATCCGAATTGTCCATGTAGCACAAAAAAGTCAAACAATAAATTAACGACAAAATTGATGTTTCATTTCTTTTAATTATCTAATGATTCTAAAGAAACATGGAAATCAAGATATAAACAATTAATTTGCTGGTAAAATGTAAAAATGGGTGACAAGTGAAGTGAAAAGTCAAATAAACGATTATTTCGCGGAGACCTTATTTGATGATTATTTTTCTTCTCTTCATTAATACTAATGATTAAAAATAATTGTTTAACATACTATTCTAGTTTCAAGAGGCAGTTAATGAGAATTTATTTTTATTTTCCTTTCCTAGGTTTCCAATTGGAATCGCTCGATTGTCGAATGTCGAATGGAATTAACGAGTAACCACAATTCCCCTAACGTAAAAGTTTTCCGTTATACCATCAAGAATAGCACTTTGCTACAACGTATGACGTCAATTGCATCACATCACTAGTTATCAACGAACGAAAGGTCGGACGGGTCAGGAGGAATCTGATTTACGCGGCATATTCCATTTATTATAATATTAATATAAAATATATATAAAATGTTTTCCCGTACCCTAAAACCCGTTGCCAGTGTAGCAGTCCAGAATGGCGCCAAATTCTCCACCACATCACAGGTATGAAATTGATGATTGAAGCACATTTTTGCACATCAGCACTATACCTACCGCGCTGTTTCATATTCTGGAAAGAACCAGAAGTAATTACAAATACAAAAATGTTTATTTTTGCAGAAAAACTTCAAAGTGGTGGTCGCGGGTGCTGCCGGTGGTATCGGCCAACCACTGGCTTTGCTGCTGAAGCAGAATCCTCTGGTGACAAGATTGGCGTTATACGACATCGCGCCGGTGACCCCTGGAGTCGCCGTCGACCTTTCTCACATGGACACACCAGCCCAGGTCTCCGGGCACAAGGGTCCTGATGAGCTAGCCGCAGCTGTTGAGTGTATGTAACCCTTATATACCTGTTTATATACATTTTCAGTACATAGAAGTGTTACATAATGCTTATCAGTGTGTCAAGTTGAAGTGCCTAAACCTAATTTTAGTTTGGGATCTTTGTCAAGGACAAACTGATTATGAAATGTGTGATGTACAAATGTCAAATTTTACCCAACTTTCATTGCCAATAATATTTATAGAGATATAATTACATTAATGTTAATAGGTTATAATGAAGCCATATTTTAGTGTAGACTATTATTTGTATAAATACTAGTTATGGAACACTGACAATTAGCACATTTTTATTTATGTAAGCTTGTTATATACTTAAAATGTCCTACAAACTAGGATTTAAGATAATTTCACTGACTACAATATTTACTTTAACCAACTTCAAAAACGAAGTTCTCTATTAGTCATGTTTTATATGTGTATAATCTAATTTATGTGATTTTGTTGGTTTATCTCATCACAATTATAAACTTAATTGTTAATTAGATAAATCTAACCGATTCAATGTTAAAGGGATGGATTCCAATCTTACTATAGACTAAAGATAAAAGTCATATCTGTTTGCTGATAACAAATAAACATTTACAATTTTTTAAATCACAAGGTTATATAAAAATGTGAAGTAGGTAATTATATAAAGGGTGATTTCGTGTGGTCCATAAACTGTAATATACCCAATATTTAACTTAAAATTATTTGATAGCACAACACTTCTTTAAAATTTTACATGTGTAAAATCACATCAAATACATACTTCAATGTAACTCTTACTTCCTTTATCCAGGTGCCGATCTAGTAGTGATTCCTGCTGGAGTACCCCGCAAGCCGGGTATGACCAGAGATGATTTGTTCAACACAAATGCATCAATCGTCCGGGACATAGCTGACTGTGTTGCTAAGAATGCACCTAAAGCTGTTATGGCTATCATCACCAACCCTGTCAATTCAATGGTACCTATCGCTTCAGAGGTACTCAAGAAGGTAAGACATTTTTATGTATGTATAGTTGAGGACATTTATTTGGTGAAATTAGAAAACTTGTCATAGATGCGAAATTGTTTTTCTTATATTGATACTAGGTTTCGCCCGCGACTCAGTCCGCGTGGAATTAAAAAAAAACAAAAGGGAGTAACCTATATGTTCTTCCAGACTACCCTCCACGTCTATACCAAATTTCATCGAAATCGGTTTACCAGTTTAGGCTACAAACATTAACAAACATCCATCCATCTAAACTTTCGCATTTGTAATATTAGTAAGATTTATTTTTTAACCAACTGTTTTTGTGTGTTTGGTTTTTGTGGGTATGCAATAAGTTGTTAAAACACACTTATTTGCATACTTTCATTTATTTTTTTTATTTCAAATATTACTTGATTTTCATTCAGTTTTGGTTGTCCTGTTATAATTTATTAAAATGTGTTATTAGTTGAACAATCAACAATGACATATATGATGGGCAAATGAACAACAAAGGATCATATATCAATTGAACAATACAACAATGACCAATGTTTGAACAACTAACCATCAACACTTAACAATGTCACGTAAACTGCACCTAAATTACTAATTATGTTGCAGATTGTTTTAGGAAGTCTTACTTATTTTCCTTAGCTTTATATCTATACTTCTATACTAATATAATAAAGCGTAAACACACACTACTTTGTTGCTTAAGATGTCAGCAATTACAGCATATTTTTGAATAATTCTTTTTTAATAAAAAGCCCTACACTTACGTCACGTTTTAGGCTATATATTTTCACGCCATTAAACTTAGGGGTAAATCTTTTGAATAAAAACCCTAATGTGGGAAAGAGACCATAAGTTGCTGCCAACATCAAGGAAGCAAGATTGCCATCGTTTGTCATCATGACATGTCTATTTGACATTTGCAATTGAAAACAATGAAATAAAGTTTTTATAATTTCACGCGGATGAAGCCGCACGCGAACAGCTAGTGTACTATAATTTATGTCTGTCTGTTAAGTGTTCAGATTTGTGAACATGTGGTCCAGGTTTGAATCCCTGCTATTAGAATATTATAGTAAACCATATCTTAGTTGAAAGGGTACAAGAAATGTTAATAATCACATATGTTCCAGCTGCGTCTGGTAAAGAATGTATGTTTCATATTCTCTCATATCCATACCCTTCCAGTTGATGTCCCATGTAATATATAGCCTATGTTACTTATGGTATTTTAATGGTGAAATAATTTTAAGATTTGTTAAGTAGTTTCAGAGCCTATTTATTGCAAACAAACAATTCTTTCTTCTTTAGTAAAAAAATTTAATAATGTATCGAAATTCCAGGCAGGAGTATATGATCCCGCTAAAGTGTTGGGTGTAACCACACTAGATGTGGTCCGCGCAGCCTCCTTCATTGGGGAGATTAACTGTGTGGACCCCACTACAGTGAAGATCCCAGTCATCGGAGGTCACTCCGGTGTGACCATCATTCCACTGCTCAGCCAGAGCTGTCCCGCTGTCAATCTGACTGACCAGAGCAAGATTGAGGCTCTCACCAAGAGGATCCAGGAAGCTGGTACTGAGGTAAAAAGATATTGTTTTTGTAGCATAGTACCCAAAGTGTCTGGATAAACCCGCAATTGGGTTTACGACGACGAAAAAAATGATATTGATTAATTTAGAAATTTATGAAAGGATAGTCTGCTAGCTTATTTAAACTTTCTTGACATTATCATCGACTTAAAAATGGCTTAACTTGTATGACAATTGTGTGAAATTATTCTTAGTTAGTTTAAACTAGTATTGATTGATTATTAGATTATGTTGTTTAAAACAGAAGTAATAATGTATATTGTCAGGTGGTGAAGGCGAAGGCCGGCGGGGGCTCCGCCACGCTGTCGATGGCGTACGCGGGAGCGCGCCTCGCCTGCGCCGTGCTGCGCGGACTCAAGGTAACCAATTATACTATCTATACTAATATAATAAAGCGTAAACACACACTTTGTTGCCTAAGATGTCAGCAATTACAGCATATTTTTGAATTATTCTTATTTTAATAAAAAGATCTACACTTACGACACGGTATGGGCTATGTATTTTAACGCTATTCAATTTTGGGGGTGAATAATTTGGAAGAAATGTCAAGCCACACAGGAACAGCTAGTTAACGACCAACTTTCTACTGAATGTATTTTATTAACTAAAAACTTATTTTCCTCAAAATAAACTGAAAAGGTCGAAATCTGGTCGAATTAGCTCAAAAATAAATCGTGAATTATTTTTTTTCAATTATTGGTTACCTATTTAAGTTCAGCATCTAATATTCTACCGGTGTTTTCAATAATATTTGTCTTTCCAGGGTGAAGCAGATGTAGTGGAGTGCGCGTACGTGAAGTCAGATTTGACTGAAGCTGGTTACTTTGCCAACCCGGTGCAGCTCGGACCCAACGGAGTGGAGAAGAACCTGGGCTACGGAGACCTGAATGATTACGAGCAGCAGCTCCTCAAGGAGGCCATACCTGAACTCCTCAAGAACATCAAGACCGGAGAGGACTTCGCCCAAAAGTAGAATAATGAACCAGGAATGAGATTGGAGATTACAGAAAATAGAACTGTACTCAAATTCGCGTTAAAATGTACTTCTAATAAAAAGAAAATGTGCCAGTTTTTGGATTTATATTAAAATATACTTTAACAATAAAGACGCACTTAACATATCTGTTAATTCATATTTCCTGGTTAAAAATAGTAGCAAATATATGTTTATTTTAGTCAAATCTATCTATTTCCACTCACTATTTATTAAATTGTTATTTTTATCTGAACAATATCGAATGTTTGAAATATAAATTATATTTGCATTTTGCTTTTGTTAGTCTGTGTGGAGAATGTTTTGTAAATAAATTGTTGGCCCCCGATGTTATGTTGGTAATAAAATTACTACAATAAACTGTGTTTTATTTATTACTTCTTGAATAGTGACTAGTTGTTGCTCGAGACTTCGTTCGCTTGAAATTCAAAAATAATATATAAACATAATGTTCGTGTCAACGACCATGGCAACAAATAGCTGGCACGTGATAGTTGAAGATCATGTAACCAGTAGAAAAGAGGGCAAGAATATGCAGAGGTTGACCAGAAAGCCAATGAGATCGGGGCCGCACGTGTTGCCGCGCTAGCATCTAGCTACGCGCACTAACGTATCTCGTGTAAAGCCGCATGCTTGGTCAGCAGTCAAGACGAAATATAATGTGATACATATCCACCAATAAACCAGTTTTTTCTTAAACCAGCATTACGTGGTTTTATTTCCCGTGTCCCGCGTTGGGGGTGTACCGTTGATTATTGCCGGTGCACCCCCCATGCCTTAAGTACTGTATGTTCGGGATCAATCCTCGTCCGGGATTGATATCGAATGTACACGTAACCTATGTTACAGATAAGACCACCTTTCTAACGGTGAAAGAATTTTTAAAATCGGCCCAGTATTTACGTGAATCGAATACATAAAAAATTACAAAGGTTACCGTGGTTTTACAAGAAAAATACACAATTGCGTACAATTTATTAATGCAATTAGTTGAACAATGAACGCACCTTATTATAAATACGCAAATAAGATCGATTCTCATAAAATTCAATATAAATTTCTAACATGAGGAGCACGAGGTATGCGCAGAAGACGGTCACTCCAGTCCAGCGCGTCTTCGAGTCGTTGCAGCTCAAACGTGGATTTGCCATCACTAATAACTGCACAGAGTAAATGGGAATTGGCACTGATCGGACACTATTTATACCCGATTACATATACTATTAAAGGTTCGTTATGACTACAACTAGTAAATAACCTTTAGCAACTCTACAAAATTACACTCGATGCAATAATAAAACCTCCAAAAGGTCACAATGGTCTGCAATAGACGCACTGTGGGCAATTTCTCAACTTCTATAAATGTTTTGAATGTTCCTTTTCTTGTTTGTTACTTTGTATGAGTTAATACGTACGTTATAACGTAAAATTGATCTTATCGTATCTATATTGACGTTTGATGCGCTATTAGAATGATTTCTCTGCAAAATTGTATGGAGTGGGCACTTAAATTGGCGATACTCGGGTATCGCACGATTGCGCCTAATTTCCTCCGTGACGATGTTTGTAGTTTATACGACAATAAAAGTAGGCACAGGTGGGAATTTTAGATTTATTCAAGGTCAAAGAAAAAAACGTTTTTTCGCGTATTTCACCGAAATGGTTAGTTTTATCAAAACGTAAACTATGAAAAAGTTGCTTATCATGAAATTGCCTATTAAAAATCCATACATACTATTTTCGTAAGAGCAACCGTTTCAGTGATATAACGGTTTAGATTTGATTTGCTTATCCATATTGATCAAATTAATATACCCGATATAGCCCAAACCAACTGGACCTAGAGGCTTAAAATTTCGTGATAATTCAAAACATTCAAAACATCAGATGAATGTGTCTATGGAAGTTCAAGATTTCCAGAGTGCGACTTCAGTAAGACAACTGTATAAAAAGACTGGAAACGATGCTAGGTACAAAATGAAAGGCGAGGTAGATTTGCATCTTATTTATTTGATTTGTCCTCCCAAAACTTTGTTTTTGCGTATGTTTGGACTTACAAGGATTATCTTTCTTTCGGCTACTTACAATAACATTACAGTTTTATAAAGAAATCACAATGTGGAGAGTCGCCGGGCGCGGCCGCCGGCGCTCGCCGCGACCTCCCCTCAGTCATCCATATAACAGCAGCGATACATAGGTATAAATACCAGTCAAATAATTGAAAATTAAAATCTATATACATTTTCGGATGAATCCATTAGTTTAAAAAGTTTCTTGCAGTGATTTTATAGGGAGGTCGCCAGGCGGCGTCCGGCGCGCCGCAGCCCGACTCACAGACAGAAACGCATGCGCGTGCGCACGCACACACGAGCGCGTACGTGCGCACGCGCATGCTCGCACACACGCGTCGCGCTCTCATAGCCCGACACTCAGCCGGCGATGCCGCACTAACTCAAATCGAAATCTCTATCCGTACTTACAGCTAACCTTCTGTATAATTACAAATGCACAGTATGTATACATAATAACCATACACTTTTACAATATGTATATAATTTAATAATCCGTTAACCGTGTTTACATCGTATGTAGCGTAAGGGCTTAGTCAGCGCGCCCCCGCTCCTCGCCCGCGCCCTGCCCCCGCCCCCGCCCCGCTCACACACACAAACAAACAAACAAAGGGAGAAACTATTTACATTAGACAAGGAAGATAAATTCAACTACGCGCATACTAACTAAGGCGGGTGCGGCGGGGCCGCGGGGCTGCGGGGCTGCGGGGCGCGGGGCCGCGGGGCGGGGCGCTTTATTACAAATAACTTACAATTATGTATACAGACATATATACATACATTAACTTAGTCTCGTCAGGTGGTCGGCTGCGAGCGCAGCGTCTCGTACGCACTAACTATACACTGTACAGGCCGCGAGCCCCCGGCACACCCCCCGCCCACCGCCCACCGCCCACTGGAAGACTGGATATAGTACACGGCGAGACCCCCCACTTAGCGCTATGAAGACAATACGATAGTGTGGCAGTGCTCGGTAGCGTGGCGCCGACTGCGTTACAAATATATAAAAAATAATGTAGAACGTTCGCGAGCCGTAAAACAACAAAATAAATAACAATTTAACATTATCATACTCTCACTATTCGACAGCAGAATCCATTTTACATAAGCGTATTCTCCCCGCGGCCCCCGCGGCCCCCCCTGCCGCCAGCGCCCGCGGGGCGTGTCTCACACACAGTCACCGAGATCACACGCACCAGTTCTATCACTTAATGGCGTCATCTCTTCAAATACATCGTCTCTGAATAATGAAACTTATTCATTTATCGATTCGTGTCACCGATGCGGCGTGCTGTAATGAATCACAGAATTTCTCTCCACTTGACGTTCAGGCGTGTCCTCCCTGCTGACACCTCCACGCACCTCGTCACCGTCATTGCTTTCGTCTTGTTCAGTGATGTGAATGCGCCAGGGCTTGTCGTCCTCCCACGCGTCCTCCCCCGCTCCCGCCCCCGCCCCCGCGCCCG